>JAVGWX010000021.1:48125221-48380221 GCA_036924085.1 Ariolimax columbianus
TACTGCACCGTCACTGTAAACGTACACGGCACGAATGCCATCATATAGTTATCCAATTTGTCATACCTTCATTCGTTCGTACTGCACCTTCACTGTAAACGTACAAGGCACGAATGCCATCATATAGTTATCCAATTTGTCATACCTTCATTCGTTCGTACTGCACCGTCACTGTTAACGTACACGGCACGAATGCCATCATATAGTTATCCAATTTGTCATACCTTCATTCGTTCGTACTGCACCTTCACTGTAAACGTACAAGGCACGAATGCCATCGTATAGTTGTTGTTTGTTTGTGCGTTGCCTGTTTTCTATTCTCCAAGGTTGCGTGTGTTGCACTACGTTTTTACTTTGCGTCTGTCGGCTCATTGCACCAGACTTCTGCATTTTATAAAAGGGTTTGCTTCAACCTGCCTTTTCTAAAGGTTTGCTACCCCTGGGTAACGGCCGGTGCTGTGATTGGGGAGCGAATCCAGCACCTTTGGGTTGTGAGCCATGTCACTTAACAACTAGCTCACGCCGTCCTCTTCATCCAGTAGTTTACCATCCACACCATATTCCTCCATTAACTTCCAAATCCTACATCAATTTACCTGATCACATGTCTCTTCTTGATCAATGAAGGCCACGTGGAGTTTTTATAGTAATCTATTGTTTTTTTTTCACCATGTCGCTGTCCGAGTACAAAAGGGAGTAAGACAGGGATGTATCCTCTCACCTTATTTATACAACATATATGCGGAATGTATAATTAGAAATGTTCGAGAAGTCGAGAACATTGACAGTTTCGTCCCATTTTCGAATGGCTGTTACGAGTTTTAAGAGTTACGATACGCAGACGACACCGTGATACTATGAAGAAGTGCAGAAGGGCTAGAGCAGCCAATTTCAGCCGTGAAATGGACACAGTAAAGATCAACACCTGTTTATAAACATAAATAAAACAAAGAAAATGACCACCGACAAAACACAATGTCAGCATAAATTTACAGTGGGTGGTTAGGAAATATCAGGTCATACATTTTGAATATCTGGGCTCCAGAGTTGACAAAAATGGCGACTGCTCGAAAGAAATCAGAAGACTAGCCATGGCAATGCAGATCTTGAACAGGCTGAGGAAATTATGGCAGAGCACCAACAAAGTAAGTCTTGAGAGCCTGTGTTTTTCCTGTGGCAGCTTATGACTGCGAATCATGGACGATTACCAAAACTTCTAGACAAAGAATCGAATCCTTCGAGTCAAAATTTTACAGAAAGATCCTCAGAATACACTGGACAGAGAAAAAGACAAATGTAGACATTTTACAAGAGTTGAGCACAGAGGAGAACTAGTTTATCAATTCTATTTTGGCTAGAAAATGTAAATACTTTGGTCACATCAAGAGACACAACGGTCTCGAGAGAACGGTGATGGAAGGTATGGTGCCAGGTAAAAGGGGAAGGGGTAGACCAAGAAAACGATGGCACCAAGATATCCAGGAATGCCTGGGTATCACTGTGGTGAAGGCTGGAGTTTTGGCAAGGGAACGAATGTCTTTCAGACAGACTGTGATGGGAGCGACGTTCTATAAAAAATATGCTAGGTGATGATGATGGGTTTTTTTTTCACTTAACCGTCTGAGCATAAAAATAATATCGATACACTCTATGCTGGTCCAGAATCCTGATTGTGAAGCCCTGAGCAGCGGCCGTCCAATAGCTCAAACTCATTGCTTAAAGACCCGTACAAAAATGTTTCCATCGTGGCTAAGGAGAGATATGCCCCTCTTTTTCTTAAATCTTAAAATCAATTGTGTATCATAGTTTCTCTCACACGAACTTTTATCTACTCCCAACTCGCTCTCTTATGCATTGTATTACAAAGGCTGTCGCTTGTGTAGGCTTTAACTCAATTTTTCGACATCAGTTGCGCGTCTCCAAATATTCCCTGTATCAGAGTTTCTCCCACTCTTTACCGAACTCACCCACTATCTCGTGTATTACTCAGCTCGTGCTTATGTACATCCTCCAACAAACTCGTCTATGTGTACATCCTCCAATATACTCACTCTCTGGTGTAACCTCCAACACACTCGCCCATGTGTACATCCTCCAATATACTCACTCTCTGGTGTAACCTCCAACACACTCGCCCATGTGTACATCCTCCAATATACTCACTCTCTGGTGTAACCTCCAACACACTCGCCCATGTGTACATCCTCCAATATACTCACTCTCTTGTCACCTCCCAACTCTCTATGCGTATATTTTCTCCCACTCGCTCTCTTGTGTGTGTCTCCCTATTCTTCTTGTCACTTTCTGCATCAAACATTGTCCAACTCGATCTCCTTCACATCGCCTCGATTATCTATTTTAAATTCTCTCAATTTTTCCGAATTCTTACTTCTCCAGCTAGCTTTGCTCGCTTTTACCACTTGTTTAATGATCCAATTCTCTGTGAAGATGTTTTAAAACAATCTATCTGTCACAATCTCTCTCAGTCCTTCTCCCCCCCCCCCCCCCCCCCGCCCTGCCAACTAATTCTTTCACTGCCCCTGTGCATGTTTAACATAATAAGAGGTTTCTCACACAGCGCGTGACAAAATAGCACGTGAAAAAAACAGCTCGTGCCCCCGGCGTATAATGTACAACTGTTTCCCGGAGGAAGACTAACACACAAGTCAGAAATGCCACCACGAACAACTTTTTTGTTGTGTGTCTGTCTAGGACAATTTTGCAAGCAATTGTCATCATTGTGTCGGTGAGGGGGGGGGGGGGAGGGGTGGAGTCGGGGTAGGGTTGGAGGAATTTTCTACGTACTCCTTGGCCTTGCCTCTTCCATTTTTCATGTACAAATGCTGTCTTTGCCTACCGAGATATTGCAGTTATTGTTAGGGAAGGTAGGGAGTTGTCAGTTGTTTGTTTTTTTGAAGTTAGTTTTCTTTCCACTTATGCCGGTAAGCGCCGTGGGGAGATTAGGTCGTCTGTCCTGCGCCAAGTGCGTTGCGTCGGTCAAAGTGAGCCTGTTTCGCTGCACAATCACTCTTATGTCATCTATCCACCTGTCTTGCGGCCGCCCCCTTGCCCTGTAGCCAGATCTACCAGCGTTGTAAGCCATCAGTGGAAGTTGATGAGGGTGCATTCTCATGAGATGAACAAAACATCTTATTTTCTGCCTGGAAATATATTCGGCACAAGACGTAGTGCCGACCATACTTCAAATGTCGTCTAGATATTGGAGGCAGATAGTGGAGGCAGGGACAGTTAATGCATTTAAGAATAAACTGGATGCGCATAGCTTTTAGAGCAAGGTGATGTAAATGTAACTGGTTGTATGCAGACTCTACAGGGTCTTCTAAACCAGTATAAAGACGTTAAGTTAAGTTAAGTTAGAGCAGGTCGTGGTCTTCAGACTCCGCACAGGCCACAACAGACTGAGGTACCATCTATTCAATAAACTGAAGATAGATGGCACTGACGAATGCACCTGTGGTACAGGGAAAATTACCGCTGAACATCTGCTGCAAAATTGCTCGACGCACGAGGACCAGAAAAAGCATATGTGGCCATCACCAGTGGTAACACCAGACAAGCTCTATGGCAGTGTCGACAGCACCCGGATGACAGCTGCTTTCTTCGAACAAATTCAAGTTGACGTCTGACAGCGTACGAAGAAGAAGAAGAAGAAGAAGAAGAAGAAGAAGAAAAAGAAGAAGAAGAAGAAGAATGTCGTCGTTCCGCATTCTGTCTCTCCAGGTAATACCGATGACCTTCCTTAAACACTTCATTTCCCACGTCGTAACTCTGCTCTCACGACCGTTGGATAGGGGCTATGTTTGGCACTGGTAGCACAGAGTCGGCATAAATATACTGTTTATCAACTGTTGCATTGTTGCCAAACTAATGCTCGGGTGCCTAAGCAGTGGTGACAGCTGATAAGTCACAGAAGATGATTTCCCTATTGATCATACCGTCTGCCGAGCAAATACTACCCAAATACTTGAACTTGCGAGTCTGTTGAAGACCAGTCATTTACAATAATAATTTTTTTTAAACAGCTATATTTCCATCATCATCACCTCGCCTGTTGGCGATCGTGGATCTCCACATCTTCTTACCGCGTATGTTGTTCATCACTTCCTCCGATGATCGTCCCCCATGCTATTCCTTACAGCTGCCCAAACAAAGTAGCCAAAAAAGTAGCCCAAAAAATTGCTACAAAAACGGTTAAATTGTATGTGAATATATTTATAAGAGGAATAAAATGTGCAGGTCTTGCTATAATGTTTTTAAAAGATAATTGTAAAAACACATCACAACATCAGAACAACAACTAAAATTGTAATAATTCACACAGACAGGCAGGTCTGATTTCATCACAAAATTGATTGCACAACAACAAGGCAACAGAATGCGCTGCTCTAGATCAACGGCTTCAGAACAGTGAGAGATCAATTGTGAACTGAACGCTGTTATTTGAGCAAACCTCTTCTGACAACTAGTGATCATATATTAGCAGCTAGCGGTTATTTGATAGAATGTCTTCTGCTGCTATCACCAGGGCAGGAATCCAGGTAAGATGGAAGATTCCCAAACCACGCAGACTACGGAACTCAGGATGAATGAGAACGAACGAAGAAGAAGTAGAAACAGAAATATTCATCCTGAGTTCCGCAGTCTGCATAGTTTTGGAACCTTCTGCCTAACTGGATTTCTGTCCTGGTGATAGCAGCAGAAAACATTCTATCAAACAGTTTTGTAGTTTACAGCTTGACTGCGATAATTCCACCTTTATTTCCGACACACCTGACTGCAGTAGGAATTTTTTTAGTACTGGATTAGCCTTCCCTCTTTGATACCTTTAACTTAGCCAGTCTGCTCTGCTCTGACCGGTGCATCTCATGCACTGCTCAGCGTATTGATCCCGGATGGATACTAAAATCGAACTTATTTTGGTTGAAATTTCACTTTTTCCTACTATACCAGGACGTTCGTGAAATCCAATACACTAATTTAGGAAAACATGAACTATAGCAGTTGACCAGACCCAATTCCCCAACTTAAAAAGAACCAACAAATTACCTTATTTTCGGCTGAGAACTGGTCAATGTAGATTACTAGAACATCTATAGAGAATATAAATCTCAAACACCGATGAGTGTCCACGTAGAACAAGTTTCCAGAATCATAAAAACATTCTATAGATGGCGCCTAACTGGCTTCGGGTCTACTTAGCTCTAGTGTTTTAGTCTAATAAGGACACATAGATCACGATCATTTTTACCAGAAATCCAAGTGACAATATCCAGCAGTTCTTCGCGGTGATTCCAACCTGCAACCTCCGGCACCCGAGGCGGACACCATAACTGGATACCACAGAGCAAATATGGCTATCTGAAAGGAGTTCTGCCGTCCGAGCTTATCTTTACCTGAGAGTCAGAATACGGAAAAAGGCGCAACAAATTTGAATAAAGTTGTAGTTGTTGTGGGATCAGCAGCACCAGGGTTCTCGTCTTTTTGCCCAATGCCATGTCGTGACATTTGCATGTGTTTCTAAACTGTTGTTTAGTTCTATCTTCTAGGTTTGAATGAAGGCTTTAAAAACAAAATGTAAAATATGATTGATTAAATGAAGGCTCTAAAAAATACACACCATATGATTGATTGAATGAAGGCTCTAAAAAACACACACCATATATTATTGATTGAGCGAAGGCTCTAAAAAATAAAACACCATATATGTGATTGAATGAAGGCTCTTAAAACAACACCCCATATATGTGATTGAATGAAGGCTCTAAAAACAACACATCATAGAGTGATTGAATGAAGGCTCTAAACACCA
Source organism: Ariolimax columbianus (assembly GCA_036924085.1). Taxonomy (NCBI): domain Eukaryota; kingdom Metazoa; phylum Mollusca; class Gastropoda; order Stylommatophora; family Arionidae; genus Ariolimax; species Ariolimax columbianus. Next base: position 48,131,052 of record JAVGWX010000021.1, read on the forward strand.
TATACCATAAATGAGTGATTGAATGAAAGCTCTAAAAACAACACACCATATATGAGTGATTGAATGAAGTAGTCAGCAGGCATAGATGTAAATGTAAAAACCAGAATTGGAAAGGCACGAATGGTATTCCTGACACTAAAGAACATTTGGAGATCCAGAGAAATCAAGAATAAAAATTAATACATTCAACATCAGTATTAAGTCAGTGCTGTTGTGTTGACCTGGAACACGGAGAGCTACCAAGTAGATACAGCAAACACTATAATCCTTCGTTAACAAATGCATACCAAGAATAATTGGTATAGATTTTCTGTGCATGGTGATGAATGGAGACCTGTGGGAAAGGAGCTAACAACAGCGACTGAATTAGATCAAGTCAGGTCATCCAGTAACCGTTGAGGTCGTTGGGGCACACATGAAGACATCCTCACAACCCCACGCCACCCGTCTCTGTTAGCGGCCGCTGCCTGTGCCTCTTCTAGTCGGATATTGGTCCATTCTTTTATGCTGTTCCCCCACCTCTTCTTGGGCCGGCCTCTTCGTCGTCTGCCATGCACCTTTCTGTGGAGGATCGTATTTCCAAGACCAGTTTCCTTCTTTTGACAATTGCCAAGAGGTCTTCAAAAGGCCCTATTGCTGTTGTAATTCTATCTCGTATTTCCTCATTTGTAATTCTATCTTTGTACTTGACGTTTAAACGTCTTCGGGAATATCTCATCTCCAAGGCCTGTATCCTTCGTTGAAGGTCAGCTGTAACTGTCCATGTCTCACAAGCATAGAGGAATATTGACAGGACCAGTGTACTCATTAATCTGATTTTTGTGCATAGTGCTAACCGTTTATCTTGCCAGATTTGTTAAGCCGTGCAAGCGCCGCTATTGTCTGTGCTATTCTGGCCAATACCTTACATTTTCATCCTTCATCACTGACAATCGACCCTAGATATTTAAAACGGTCAACCACTTCTAGTTCCTGACCATTAGATTTTATCCTGCTGTTAAAGCCCTCAGCGTTGTTGGTTAATAATGTTGTCTTTCCAGCGTTTATCTCCATACCATAGTATGGAATTGAGATAAACGCTGGAAAGACAAAATTAATGACCACTGAATAAACAAGTTAAAAAAAGAAAGGGAGGCTAGATATAATATACGAAGGGCATTCAAGTGAAACATATATATTGGCTTAAAGACTTGTAGTGCTGTTATTTAAAAGATTATCCCAGATGTACCTGTATTTCCTACCAGAAGATTTGCATTAAAAGATACATATACCCAGATGTCCAAAATATTATGGAGCAAAAAAAAAAGAAAAGCTTGAGTCAGCGAATAACAATTCAAAAACAAACTACGATACTTTCAAATTAAACAAGAAAACACAAGACACGGTTTTTTTAACACGTTTATTTGTTTTGTTTTTGATACGTCAGGAGTTTGATCTTGCTGGACTAACAGGTCGCACCAGTAAAGGCTTAGTCCAAAATGGCAGCTTTTTAGGTTATAGAGAAGTTGGTTAAGATAAAAAAAATAGAAGCCCACACAAACGGACTTTATCAAGTTAGGTAAAAGTCTCTAAAACCATACAAATATGGAGAAAGGGAAACTTTCAGGCTAGAACGTAAACAAAAGTTTCAAGAATATAATTTTCTTTGTGATTGTTGCCCCTACTTTATTTATTTACCAGAAACTTTTTCTTTGTCTTCATTTCGTTCCTTACGCAGCATAGAATCACCACAGTAAATGATTACTTACTGATAGCCTGCATTCAAAGACAATGTTTGCTCTCGCAGTAGTATTTTGTGTATGGGTTTGTTTTACCCAATGAGGTTGTTGATAGCCCCATGCACGACCTCCAATGTATGTCCCTTGGGACTTCATGAAGGTGCAGCTGTCCAATTATTTTTTTCCCAATCAAAAAGTTCCAGTATCAACTTTAGATGTGAAGTCACTTTCCGTGGATTAATCTACTATTTTCAACTTTTCATGATCAATTTACTATTATCGACTTTTCATGGTCAATTTACTATTTTCAACTTTTCATGATCAATTTACCATTATCGACTTTTCATGATCAATTTACTATTATCGACTTTTGATGGTCAATTTACTATGATCAACTTTTCATGATCAATTTTCTATGATCCACTTTTCATAGTCACGTTAACATGTCAATTAACAATAGCCAACATTTTATTCTCGACATTCTATTTTCAACTTTACTATTTCCAATTTACTGTTGTCAGCTTAACATGATCAATTTACTATGATCAACTTACCAATGGGAACTTACCACAACCAAAATACCATAATCAGCAAGCAATAATCAACTTACCATAGTCAACTTACTATTGTCCACTTATCATGATCAATTACCGTGTTCAACTTACCATGATGAATTTGCTATGATCGACTTACCACAAACAACTTATCATTATCAATTTACTATTAAAAATTAACAATGAGCGAAATGGAAGAGGCTATGAGAACATTAAAGAAAAGGAAATCTCCCGGAAAAGACGGGATAATAAACGAAATGCTGATGGGGCTGAGCCAAACAGCGAAGAGGAAACTGCTATCGGTCCTGAACCAAAGCTGGAAAAGGGGAATTGTACCCCAGGCATGGAAAGACGCAGTACTTGTACCAGTACCAAAGAATGGAAAGGACTAAACAGATCCGAATGGATACAGGCCTATCAGCCTACTGAGCTGTGTTGGCAAACTGATGGAACGTATGATAAACACCAGACTGATGTGGCATCTGGAAGAAAAACGAATACTAATTCCACAGCAAGCCGACTTTAGACAGCACAGATCCACTGAGGACCAGGTCATCCTCATAGCCCAGGAGATAGAAGATGCCTACCAGGCACAGAAACACACAGTAGCGGTTTGGGTGGACCTGGAAAAGGCATTTGACAAAGTCTGGAAAGACGGACTTAGAGTCAAGCTAAGAAGAAGTGAAGTTTGTGGGAGAATGTACAAGTGGATCAACTACTACCTCAAACAAAGAACGGCCAGAGTCCAAGTACAAGGGCAGATGAGCAAAAATGTGAAACTCGAGCAGGGAGTACCCCAAGGGGGAGTACTGTCACCCACACTCTTCCTGGTGTATATAAATGACATTACAGAGAATATACCAAGAAGAGTCCATAGCTCAATGTTTGCAGACGATCTGGCTATGTGGACCTCTGAAAAGAATCTCACCATAGCAAGAAATCGGATGCAGCAGGCCCTAACATCGCTGGAAGAGTGGGCTAACTCATGGCTGGTCAAAATAAACGAGGAGAAAACCACATGCACAATATTCTCGCTTTCAATCAAACCACAAAATTAAGCCTAAATGGCAAATTCCTGCAGCCAAACGAAAACCCAAACTATCTGGGAGTCACATTTGATCGGCGCATGACATATAAAAGTCAGATCGAGAGAAACCGAATGAGAGCCAGAGAAAGAATGGCAATCATGAGGAAACTTGCTGGCACAAGCTGGGGAGCAGACGAAAGCATACTAAAGAAACTGTACACTGGAAGAGTGAGACCAGTTCTCGAGTATGGCATCGCGGCATGGACAACAGCAGCAAAGGCGAACTTCGATAAAGTTAGCAAACTTCAAAACCAAGCCATGAGAGTTATAACAGGAGGCATGAAGTCAACGCCAATTGTAGAACTTGAAAGGATTACAAAACTGCAATCCATGACCGATAGAAGAGACTGCAGAGCCCAGCTGCAGTCAAAGAAACTCCGAAGACTGACTGATCATCCAATGCACCAGAGACTAAACAATTTGGGAAATGAGAAACTAAAGCGGAGAAACCTTGCAGAAATAGCCAAAGCAAAGATGCACGAAGATCCCATAAAAGCACTAACAACACCAAAGCCCATCACTACTGTGCGAAAACCTACCTGGAGGCAGGATATATTTCCAGAGGTGGTAGAAAATATACCAGGTATTGGAAGCAAAAACTGCCAGACTGAAAAAGAAAGGAGAGATACTACCCTAAGCTTTATATCGAAAAACTACCCAAGCATGGACTGGACCCATGCATACACCGACGGTTCTGTAACAAAAACTACACAGAACGGAGGGGCAGGAGCATTCCTGAACCTACCAAGTGGCAGAAAAATAACACAGAACGGAGGGGCAGGAGCATTCCTGAACCTACCAAATGGCAGAAAAATAACACTGTCATTCGCTACTGGTAAGTACACAAGCAATTTCAGAGCGGAGGCAGAGGCACTGAGGGCGGCAGTGGAAGAAATGGTGACACATAAAGAAAATGAAAGCCATACAGTCCTGCTTACAGATGCTCTTGCCGTAGTCACAGCGCTAAAAAGCCAGAAAAACACTGAGCTTAATGACTTAAGAACAGCACTCTGTCAACTATGCCAGCAGTCTGCACCAAAAAGGGTAGTGGTACAGTGGGTCCCATCACACTGCAACATCCAAGGCAACGAGGAGGCAGACAGACTGGCAAAAGAAGGCGCAAGACTACCACAAACAGATACTAGTATGACGTACGAAGAGTCAAAACGGCTTATTAAAGCCAGATACATGACCAAATGGGAAACCGAACATACTAGTTACACCAAAAATGATGCATATTACCAGTTGAACAGAAGAGAGCAGGCCGTTGTCTTCAGACTTCGCACTGGCCACAATAGACTGAGGTACCACCTATTCAACAAATTGAAGATAGGTGGAACCGACGAATGCCCGTGTGGTACCGGAAAAATGACCGCTGAACATCTGCTGCAGAACTGCCCGACATACGAGGATCAGAGAGAGCAGATGTGGCCATCAACAGTGGAACCACAAGACAAGCTCTATGGCAATGTCGACAGCCTCAGGATGACCGCCACTTTTTTCGAAAAAATAATGGTTACTGTCTGACTGCGTACGAAGTAGAAGAAGAAGAAGAAAATCAGTACTGAAATTATGACATCCAAGGAATTCTTTTAGAAGTCCAAACAGGAAAAAAAATCGCTTTGTGCGAGGTTTGGGCTGTAAGGTGGATGTGGCAATACCTTCCAGACGAGTTGCTGCAGATGGCACATAGTGCGATCAGCCGTATGAAGTCGAACATTGTCTTTTAGGAGCAGGACGCCCTTTAGGATCAAACCAAATGTGCACCAACCTTCCAAAAGTGCAAATGTTCATGAATAATAGTGTTGACCGCCCAGAGAAAGGCGTGCCTATTGTGAAATTTTGCGATATGATAGGACGTTCCACAATCTGGATATTCACAGGAATCACTATGGTGGGATTATCACTCACGGATATATGGCCTTCTCTATAACGTTTACATCATTGAAATGTTTGACCACGGCTCAGAGTCTTGTCATCATAATGTGATTGCAGTCTTCTGAAATTTCCGGAGGTTTCTCCCCTTCTTTTACAAGAAACTTCATCACAACACGCTGCACTATACAAGCGCTAACAGTGCTGGCAGCCTTTGTTTGTGTATCTGTAACGTGATTGGCCCATGCAAATGGGCCACCTAGCAGAAATAGCACAAAAATGTCCCTAACTGAGGATAGTAGTTCCAGCACGCTATAACAAATTCAGATAGAACTAGGCAAAAAGTCCCGGTTTGATTTGAACGCCCCTCGTAGAATCAGGAAGTCGTCGTCCTGAATAGCTAGACATTTTCTCACATGGAATCCTCAAAGGAAGATAACAAGAGGTCGGCCAAACAATACACGAAGAAGAGAGTGTCAGAGGGTACCACCATTAAATGGTTACACATGGAGAGAAGCAGAATGGTTAGAACAGCACAGTGTATGCTGGAGAGATGAGGTCAATGACTTATGTACGGGGGAGAAAAAAAGGGGGGGGGGATGAATGAGTTTTGATCGATTTATTAATTAATTAATTAATTAGTGCATCTCTCCTTTTCTCTGGAATTAGAAGAAAACATTACACATAAAGGGACTCACTTATTTAATCTAGGAAGAAAAGAAGCGTGCTTAAGTGTCGCTTTTCAGTTGCGCACTCGATCAAAGAGGTGACGGTTACTACTTTCGTACCGGCGTACGGCTTGTGCTGAAGTTGAATTCTGTTCAGGTGATTTTTTATTACTAATGCCTCTCTTATCTGAGTTAGGTTCTTGGTGGGGAGGGCGATCAACAAAAGTATCACTGGCCACGGGATAAATGTCACCTGGCAATGGATCCCTGGACAGAGGGGGTTACCAGAGAACGAGATGGCTGGCAGGCTGGCAAAAACAGGAGCCTCGAAACAACAATTGGATAGCACCTGCAGTAACCACACAGTAAAACTAATTATTAACAATAATACTCGGGAAATCTGGATGAACAGGTGGGCGATGGGAACAACAGGTCGCAGTGTATTTAACGAAATGCCAAAGCCAAAAAAGTAACGATGACATGAATAAACTACATAGAAGAGATCAAAGTCTCATCTTTCAGTTCCGTACAGGACATATCAGAGTCAATAACCACTTGAACCGCATCAATTCCTAACACCTGCCCTTGTGCAGACATTGCTCTCATCCTTATGAAACAGCTCGACACCTACTCATTGAGTGCAAGGCGCTTGCGGACATAAGGAAAATATTCTTACAAGCACTGCCGACAATTGCAAACACATTGTACGGAGCTGTGACACAACTGCAGAAGATCTGTATCTGTATAAGAATGGCATTGGGATGCCAAGAACAGGCTTGCTCAGCAGCTATGGGATAACAACAACAATTTAAGTTAGGCGCTCCTGACAACTTTCTTTGGTGGTTGGTTACAGTTGTTCTCCTCACATCTTGAGACATATTTCGGAAGGTGGCCATAGGTCCCCCTGGTTGTAGAGTAATGCACGACAACTCAATAAGCTCTGAACTTTGGGGACCGCAGTGTCGATCCCCACTTTGTTGGCAGGGCTCCTATGATGTAACAGTTCCACCCCAAGCATGAGCGTTTAGGGCAGGGGTGATGAGGTTGGCGACGTTGCGAACAAAGGTACCTGAATGCGTGCCAAGGTCACTCCCCGTCTGGACACTACGCCAAGGTCACTCAGCGTCTCAACAAAGGAAAACGGAGTTAGGGGAAAGAATGTGTACAGCTAGGAACTGACCACTGGCGTTCCGATTTGGGTAGTAGGGGATGAGTGACAGGCAGGTAGGCAGCAGAGAGCTTGCTGCGACATTTGAGTGACAGGTATTCAGAGTAATTCGTTCCAATAACGACTGAATAGAGCCCTTCCCCAGAGATCCATTGGAAAGCGCTGATACTGCTTGAGAGTATGTAACACTAGACAACGTTTAGCTCAAGGAGGCTGGCCATGGAGAGGAGATGAGAGCGAGAGAGAGAGAGAGAGAATGTAGATAGGAGTCTGTTTAGCTCACCGATTTGATAGAGGAGCGATTGATAGACTGTTGTACGAATGGTATAGATAGAACAGGATCGCTCAAACAGCATACGCCATTGAGTTTGGGCCAGTTGCTCTAATAGGTATGTGCGTCTTGTATCTAGAGATAATCTGAACGTGTGTTGTACGCAGGACACCTTGTGAACGAGGCATGTCCTGACGAGTTAAGCGAGTGTGTAGATCGACTAGGTGAGATCTAGATGTGTGTATGGTGTGTGTAGACACCGAGGGAACGAGGTATGTTCTAGAGGTGTGTGTATACGCAGATCGACTGAGTTGATAGCTCTTATGTGAGTATACGTAGAATATTTTGAATGCATTATGTCCAGATCACCCGCCTGAGGGGATTTGAGTGAGGAAGAGTTTTTGAGAGTGTGTTGAGGATGCAGATATGGAGATGTGTGTGTAATGTGTGTACGGCAATTGAACTGGGTTTTGATAATTGGGAATTCTATCAATAGCTACTGCTCACAATTTCCGCTTTAGTTAATATTTATATTAACTTATAGATACTTATTAATATTTAGTAAAGATTATATTTCTTGTATTGTGTGTAATTTTATTGCACTCACTTTGATAGTGTTTGCATGAGAATTATATAATAAATATGCCATCTGCTGTGTGCTATATTATTTGCTGTGTGGGGTCATGAATGTTGTGGTTGAGTGTGGTAACGTTGTAGTTAGAATACCCCAGTACAAACATTGGGATCTGCTACAATGGTGCAGCCTGTTTCCATGGAGAACTGCTTGAAATGTAGGTAGGGGTGTTGATCAGTATATTTCACCTGGCCCTGACTAGCATAGCCTGATCAGTATGTTTCACCTGATCCTGACTAACATAGTCTGATCAGTATATTTCACCTGGCCCTGACTTGCATAGCCTGATCAGTATGTTTCACCTGACCCTGACTAACATAGTCTGATCAGTATATTTCACCTGACCCTGGCTAGCATAGCCTGATCAGTATGTTTCACCTGACCCTGGCTAGCATAGCCTGATCAGTATGTTTTGCATGACCTAACGTTAGTATCCTTTGTCTTGTGTGATTGTAGGTGGGATATGCCTAGTTCGTAAACCTTCCCCCCACCCCAGATCACTCCTGCAAAGAAGATGCTCGAACGTTTCTTGAATTTAAAAAACACATTGAGTATGAGCTGTAGCGGTTAGAGACTCAAAGCTAGCTGGTAGCGCTAGGGCCAGCTAACCAGATCTGACAAGACGCTTCTACACCTCATCGTTGTGATCCTGAATAACAGGCTGCAGCAGGGAAGAATGGCTATGGAGAAGGGATCAAAGATAGAATGCTAATACGGTACCCCAAAATACTATACTGAAGTCGGATGCGTCGGACCGAAAGATGCAAAAATCACAGCCAAGCTGTAAACTATAGCACAACTCATTCTGTTCTCTACATCCTGCAACTTGCAAAACCATTTTCAGGGCTTGGAATCGGGAGTCTGAGAACGAACAAAGAAGAAGCAGAAGAAGAAGACGATGAAGGAGAAGAAGAAGAAGAAGAAGAAGAAGAAGAAGAAAAAGAAGGTGAAGAAGAAGAAGAAGAAGACGATGAAGGAGAAGAAGAAGAAGAAGAAGAAGAAGAAGAAAAAGAAAAAGAAGGTGAAGAAGAAGAAGATGAAGAAAAAGAAAAAGAAGGTGAATAAGAAGAAGAAAAAGGAGGTGAAGAAGAAGAAGAAGAAGGTGAAGAAGAAGAAGAAGAAGAAGAAGACGATGAAGGAAAAGAAGAAGAAGAAGAAGAAGAAGAAGAAGAAAAAGAAGGAGGAGAAGATGAAGAATTTAAGAATATATAAACACAGAAATATAAACAAAAACTAAAGTCCATTGAATTGAAAACATTTCTTAGTATCTTCAATTGGTGACAAATCAAGGATTTGCTCACCGAACTCTCAGGTAGCAAACATTAGAAAGGCGCAGACACTAAATTATAGCCGCTCAAGGGCTCGTGCCATTCTTCCTAATTCACAGGGACAAAAATCGAAGTCCTTGAACGTTCAACAGAAAGTGCATTATTTTAACATTTTCTTGCAGTGAAAGCGACAATGCTTGACACATTATAAATATTGTATTTTATACAAAACATTTTTATTGCATTATGGGAGGGCTCAATATTTCAGGGATAGGATAAACCGAACAGAAAGGCATGCAATACTGATGCAAATTATACAAAGTCGCAAAAATTGAAAATGGAGTTCTACTTCTTCTGCGATTATTGCTCATTTAGACTGTGTCTTTGGGTTATTCTGTAATCATTGTTTAATTGTTCTAGACTTCCATTTTGTTCTGCCATCATTCCGTATTTGTTCTAGACTTCCATATTGTTCTGCCATCATTCCGTATTTGTTCTAGACTTCCATATTGTTCTGCCATCATTCCGTATTTGTTCTAGAGTTCCATATTGTTCTGCCATCATTCCGTATTTGTTCTAGAGTTCCATGTTGTTCTGCCATCATTCCGTATTTGTTCTGGGGTTCCATGTTATTCTTCCATCATTCCGTATTTGTTCTGGGGTTCCATATTGTTCTGCCATCATTCCGTATTTATTCTAGAGTTCCATGTTGTTCTGCCATCATTGCTCATTTGAACTGGGGCTCCGGATTCTTCTGTCATTATTGTTCATTTTTCTTAGAGCTCTAGTTCGCTCTGCAATCATTGCTCATTTAAACGGCTCTATAGACTTTCCTGCAATCATTGTCCAATTAGTATCCTACTTCGGACTATTCTGTAATCACTGCTCATTTAGACAGGTGGGACAGTTCCATCTGGAGCATGGAGGTTTAGGACAGGGGGGATTGGCCTGACGACTTTAAGAAACAAAGGTTGCCTGAATGCGTTGGACGAAAGCAGGCCATCTCAGGGCCAATCACCGTTTCAAGACTAGGTCGACAAAGAAATGAAGGGTTAGGAACACGTTAGGTGGAAGACTTTGTTTGGTACAGGGGTGGGTCAGACTAGCTAGGGATGGGGACTATTGTCAATCTGATACTTCCAACACAGGCTACCACATTTAGAATGACAGTGACTCGTGGATAGACAGGCTACCACATTTAGAATGACAGTGACTCGTGGATAGACAGGCTACCATATTTACAATGACAGTGACTCGTAGATAGACAGGCTACCACATTTAGAATAACAGTGACTCGTGGATAGACAGGCTACCACATTTAGAATGACAGTGACTCGTGGATAGACAGGCTACCATATTTAGAATGACAGTGACTCGTGGATAGACCGGCTACCACATTTAGAAGGACAGTGACTCGTGGATAGACAGGCTACCACATTTAGAAGGACAGTGACTCGTGGATAGACAGGCTAACACATTTAGAAGGAAAGTGATTCGTGGATAGACAGGCTACCACATTTAGAAGGACAGTGACTCGTGGATAGACAACCAATAACATTGTAGTTAGGATAGTTCAAAATTGGAGTGATGGCTAAATATGCCGACCCAGGGAAGACCAGTGGACAGCCATGTTGTTGCTTGGCACTTTAACAGACACTGCAGAGATATACTCGGCAGGCTGGCAGGAAGACTCGTGGTGAGTCTGAAAGTGAGAGAGTTTACAGAGTGGTTATACCACCATGCACCTCGAGTTTGGCCAGTCGCGCTCATTATGTGCTTATGAAGGACATCCAGTGAACATTAAGAGATCTGAATGTGTGTTGTATGTGGAGGTCACCTTGGGGACGATGTATGTTCTGAATATTACGCGAGTGTACAGATCGCCTAAGGACGAGATCTGAATGCGTGTTGTATGTGCAAGGCATCTTGTGATCTCATTATATGTGAATGCACAGATCGCCTGATTATACTTTATCTGATTATACGTGAATGCACAAATCGCCTGATTGTATGTGATCAAATTATTTGTGAGTACACAGACGAGTGTTTACAAATATTTTATAAATATATGTTTTCTTTAACGACACGTAAAGAGATATTTTACCACTGTCAACTGCTGCAATGACCTCTTTTCATGTCAAACCATAGTATTATCAGGATGCAGAATCCAAGATCGACATTCCTCTGCTGAAGACGAACAATTTGATCACACACACGCAGAAACACTCACCCACCGATACACACCCAGCCATCCCAAACCCACTCACTCACCCACTCACCCACACACATATACATACACACTTCACACACATACACACTCATGATCTGCAAACACAAATCAGTGAAACATTTACACAAATCATCCATCCTTCCGCCTTTCTGCACGCGCACACAGGAATTATTTAGACCGATTAATATTGTCCTTTCCGTCAGTTGCTATTCTCTCATTGACTTTTTTTTTATTAATGTCAGTACTCGCAGGAGAAGAACTTTTAAATGGGTGGAAGCAGAACTAAGAAGTATGCTGTGACACCATTAGATAAACTGTGATCCGTCTCTCTTGAGGTCAACTAACATCTCAGAGAAATCCTTGCCGGAACTCTTAGACTAAGGTAGCCATTCTAGGTAGCGTATTGTCAGTACTTGCTTTAACGGAACTTAGTTAGAGTGGTTTGTTATGTTAATTCTCTATTAGCAAAGTTCAAAGAACAAGTTTTGAAACTTAGTCCAATCCAACATTTTAAAAAATCACTTACTGTGTATGAACTATTCAATTTAAGATCGATGTTTCCGACTTTCTCGTACAAAAGATTTCGAATCTAAGAAATTCGATGATCAACCGATTTGATCCGGCAAATTAATTTTTTTTTAAAATCCAGTGACCGTAAGCAACGATTATCGACAAAACAGGGAACACGATGATGTTTTCATGGACAATGATAAAACATTTATGTTGTGTATAAATGGATGTTCTATCAGTGTTGACTAAAGTTAGGAGCTGCAGAGCTGTGCAGTGCTTGACATAGTATAAGAACTTCAAACTTTTCTTTAATTAAATTTTCCAAAAATGTATTTACAATATGTGGACTACTATTTTCCTATTCTTCTTTATGTCAGGTCACGAAACAGTTCTGTTCAGTTCTGCACATTTGTATACGAGATTCGTTAATTTTATGTTTCTTCTTCTTTTGCGTTCGTTCTCAATCTCCCGCTACCAAACCCTGAAAAGGCTTAAGTAGCAGAATGTAGTCCAGAGAACGGAATGCGTTGTATCGTCGTTTACAGCTTGACTGCGATATTTGCACCTTTCGGTCCAACACATCCGACTTCAGCAAGCATTTTTTAAGTACCGGGTTAGCATTCCCTCTTCGATCCCTTCTCCTTAGCCAGTCTGCCCTGCTGCAGCCTGTTATCCAAGAGCACCACGTGGAAGTGTTGAAAGGTCTTGGCAGCTCATGCGCTGCTCAGCATCTTGATCCCAATTTTATGTTTAAAATAAGAAAAGTATGATACAATATGTAGATCTATGTGTTGGTGGCAGTTCTGAAATAGATATGGCACTGTCATATTTGTCAGACCACAGTAGCTTGAAGTGGGCTCCTATGAGGCAAATGACCTAACACTGTTCCCGCCTGGCGGGTCTTCACAGGCAGAGCACCATGCGTGAATCCTTTGTTCCAATCTGCAATATATGGGTTATGTGTTCTCTGGCAGAGTGCATCCATTTTCCGCTTGGATTTTTTCGGGTTTACCGTCTTTAACCTTTTGTTTTCCTTGGGCTTCCTGAAACGCAGCAGGTTGTATTTTCTGTTAGGGTTTCTGTTTTACATGTCCTGCCCTCCGTGTCCTCGAGTTTTCTACTCCAAGGTGTTCTGTCTCCCATGACTCCAGAAGACCACATGCCAAGCTACTACCAATCTAAGTCTGTTCCCTGGGAAGGAAGACTATATCGTCTGGTCAGGCACTACATACTGATCAGATATGTTAGTCAGGGCCAGGCAAAACATACTGGCCAAGACCCTTACCTCGGCTTCCTTGTAGACTTCCCTGGAAACGGGCTGTTTTCATGATAGCCTGGCTAACGGGGTGACGTAGTAGTGAATGACACGTAGATGAAGCCAAGCACAGCATAACCGCCTAGACAAACCGTGTCCACTTTCATCAGCACGCTCGGGAAGTAAAAAAAGCTACTGCAACCCACCACTTAACGTCCTTTTCAAGGTGCACAACAGAGGAAACCTACTCATTTTGGGCAATAGAAACAACAACAACAACAACACGTCTAACCCTTCACCAGTGAACTGTCTGTTCTGTTCTGTTCTAGGAGTCGACTTCACTGCATTGCGGGCATACCCATAGGTGCTCAGTCTCTCTCAACATATTTCGCAAAGTGTGGATGTTGATGGTGCCTGTAGCCTGTTGGTTGTACACCTTCCTGTTTCGCCCTCTCAGGTTCCCTGATCCACTGAATCCTAATTTGATTCGAAAGTGCCACAACCTGTGCCTTGCAGACTCATCCAAAGCAGTGTCGTTTTCCAGCAGGTGGTCCTTGATAACCTTCACTATGTCACCTTTATCCATGTCCACTATACCTGTTATGGGTGCGTGTGACGCCAAAAAAACTCAGCTTGCTCGTTGCCCGGAACCCCGGTATGACCAGGACAGTAGGTCCACACCAGCCCCTGGAGTTGTGAGGTCTCCAGCGCTGCTATCTGACACGATGACTGCTCCTGTTGAAGATGTCTCAGACAGCCACCTCAGAGCTTCAGTCACCGCCTCCATCTCCATTCTCATACTTGATGTTGTAGTCTCGTATGCGCCACTTCGTTCAGCAACGATCCGGTCTCTTTTTCTAGCCGAGAAACCCCAGCCTGATGTTCCACTACTTTGCACCGACCCATCAGTGTATATGATGGTATCTCTTTCATGCTGTCTTAAGTGGTAGTGGTCTGGAACATGTATTCCCTCCGGCATAACTCAATGTATCACTACCGCACCTTAACAAGGTATACGTATCATGGAGTGGGAGGACAGTGGGTACTACGTATAGGCTTCAGCTACCGGGCAACACGAATACACCTGCCTGTTTTGAACATCAGGATTCTAAGCAAATTGCTTGGGATGCATATACATGCAGACTTTATTGAGGAGACGCAATAAATACATTGATGTTACACGTGCCACGACCTTGAACAGACTTGGAATCGTTGTCTTGGACTTCCACCAGATTTGTTTTGTACAGTTTAGAAGTGAAAAACAAAACACAACAACCAACTGTAACAATAATTGTTATAGAATGACATACTATTATTTCAAATGTATCATTAATTTTGACATACATTTCCGACATATTAATTCTTCTTTTCCAATTGTCTCAACTACAGCCTCTCCGTGTCTTTTACACCAGCCAATCGGATTGAAGGGGAAAACCAGATGCCTGCCACATACACACCACACTCTCACACACTCACACACACACACACCACACTCTCACACGCGTACTCACACAGTTGCACACACACACACACACACGCACCCATAACAGTCTCCTCCGTTTTCTCTTTTTATGGGTTATTACTTCTTTTATTTATACTATATAGTTATGATGTTTCAGAAAACGCTTTTGATTTAATTTGCGTGAATTTCTATTTCTCCTATTCTAACCAACCTCCACATATCCCAGAGATTTGAAATTGTGTGCACGTAAGCCTTGTACATCTGTGAAAAGTACTCTCCTGTAGTTTCAACCCTCAAAGAAATATCGTAGTATCAATGTTGGCACTGTTTAAAGTCCACAACGAATAAGTCACTCTTTTGTGTGCCATGAAAGGGCGTTAAGTGACGGGCTGTAGTAGCTTTCCTCATATCCCGAGCCTGCTGATGAGGGTAGACCATGGTCCTCCGGGCTGTTGTTCTATTCACTGCTACGGGGATCACATCGATCCACATCTCACCAGCCAGACTGCCTTGAAAACTGTTTCCAGGGATCGCTACATGGAAGAGACGAGGTGGTCTTGGTAGATATATTGTGCCAAATCCTGTTGCGACATTCTTCCTCATCTACCATGTGACCTCCTTCTTCTTCTTCTTTTTCTTCTTCTTTTTCTTCTTCTTTTTCTTCTTCTTCTTTTTCTTCTGCTTCTTCTTCTTCTTTTTTTCTTCGTCTTCTTCTTTCTTCTTCTTCCTATTCTTCTTCTTCTTCTTCCTCCTCTTCATTTTATCCGCCTTCTTCTTTTTCTTTTTCTTTTTCTTCTTCTTCTTTTCCTTCTTCTTATTTTCTTCTTATTCTTCCTCCTCTTCATTTTTTTCCGTGTTCTTCTTCTTCTTCCCCTTCTTCTTTCTATCCTTCTTCTTATTGTCCTTCCTCCTCTTCTCTTCTCAATATTTTTTACTTTTTCTTCTCCTTGTTCTTTTTCTTCTTCTTCTTCTTCTTCTTCTTCTTCTTCAACTTCTTCTTTTTCTTCTTCTTTCGTCCTCAAATCAAGATCATGGTTTCTCTTACAAGGGTCACCATTGTTTGTAAGGCTGTTTTATCTCCATATAGCTTTTGTCTCATATCTGTCTCGCGAGGCCAGTATTGTTCTCTCTTCCTGCCTGAGCATGCAGCTTTGTAGGATGTGTTCCACGGTCATGGTATACACCCCATAAGGACACCTGTCATCTGTCCCAATCTTCATTGTGTTTTAAAGATGACCCTTGAGTCTGTTATGCCCAGTTCTCAGTAAGGATTAGAGAAACGTAAAGTAAATTAAAGTAAGGTAAAGTAAAGTAAGGTAAAGCAAAGTAAAGTAAACTAAGGTAAAGCAAAGTAAAATAGACTAAGGTAAGGTAAAATAAAGTAAAGAAAGGTAAAGTAAAGTAAGTTAGGGGTGTGAGAAGTTAGCGATCTCCCATTTCAAAGGCTCGGCTATCTGAGGGTGGTAGTCATCTTCTCTCCCTCGTCGCTTTTACTTCCCGGACTGAACAAGCCAAGCCCATTGAAGGCTGGGTCGACCCGGGATCCGATGCGGTCTGAAAAAAACATTTCCGCCTCAACTGGGTAATGAACCTAGGACCACTCAGATGTGAAGCCAGCTCGCTAAACACAGCGCTACGTGGCTCCCTCAATTAGTCTAGCTGTCTTAATTTCGGGTCAGTTGTTGATCTGCCGGTTTTGTCCTGAGCTTGGCTTTAATTATGACCTTGACCTCTTTATATGTGATAGTCAGGTTTGTTTGAGGGCATGCTCCTGTGCACTGTGCTATTTAGTCTGCAGTTTCATTGCTTTCAATATTGCAGTGGGGTGGGATTCACTTCACGATTAAGCGTGGGTGCTCTGCTGAGAGCCGTGCCAGGGACAACATACATTGCTCGAGATCTTCATCTTTGTGTTGTTTTACCGCTGCTAATACTGCCCGAGTGTTCTGCCGGGGTCTTTGTGTATAGCAAGGACAAAAATAGCACCACTACATCACAGAGAGCATGTCGTAAGAGGCGACTAACTGTGTAACATGGCATAACACCGGCTTTGGTTAGGTGGTTTGTTTAGAGGAGCATAAATGGCGCTTACCAGGCTGCGGGTCTTCTTTTCTCTAGTGTTTGAGTCTATTAAGATAGATTCGCACATCGCTTAACCACCGCCCGTAAGCGCTTGCCCCAACGCAGCGCAGTATTAAGCTGCTCGAGCCTAGCCCGCTAAGCAGGAAACTCTTCTCCAGACTATATCCAGCTCATACCAGGGCTGAGACCTGCACGGGGGCATCTGCCCCATGCAGAAGTACAGATCGGACTAAGAGCTTTTTTGGGAGTTTTTTTGCATTCGCCTAAGGTGGTGTGAGGTGTACTGTGGTTTTTATTTTGCGCCTGTCGGCCCAGTGCATCCGACTTCAACATGCATTTTATGTAAGGGCTCTGCTTCCTCCTGCTATTTTCTAAGGGTTTGCTTTCCAGGGGTAACGGACGGTACTGTGATGGGGAACCCAGCACCTTCGCTGTGGGAACCGTGTCACTTAACCACTAGCACACGCCGTCCCCCATCAGACTAAGAACTAAGGAAAATACTGACGAGACATCGGTCAGGAATACTATGTTTTCTTGGTGGATATCTTTATCTCGGATTGCAAGCTCAGCTGCGGCTTTAAGTGCCTCCGCTTCTGACCAGTACGTTGCGAGACTAGCGTCTCAGACTTCCTTAGCAACATTCGACGGTGGTACAGAAAAACGCGGTTTTCTCATAATATATCGTTTTCAGATTGTTCGTTGACACTCTGGTAGTTAGTCCACACTCAGCAGATATTGATTGTGATAATAGCCATGGGTTTAAACATAGGATGTCGTTATTGTTGTTGTTGATGCTGATGTTGTTGAAGCCCCTCGTACTTGATTTTTCTTATGTGGCAGGTTACAATGGCTTTCTTTGCGTCCTGACTCATTATTGAGAGGTGGATCAGTGGCCTACGGGCTGTAGTGTAATGCGCGGCTGCTTAATAAGCTCGTAAGCTTTGAGAATTACATTGTCTATCACCACCTCGTTGACCAGACTACTTTGACATGACCTTCTTCTTCTTCTTCTTCTTCTTCTTCTTCTTCTTCTTCTTCTTCTTCTTCTTCTTCGTTTTCTTTTACTTCTTCTTCTTGTTTTTCTTCTTCCTCCTCTTTTTCCTCTTGTTATTCTTCTACTTCTTCTTCTTCTTCTTTTTCATCTTTTTCTTCCTCTTCTGCTTTTTCTTTTAATAACTCATCTTTTTCTTCTTTTCCGTATTCGTCTATTTTTGTTGTTGTTATTCTTGTTCTTCTTCTTCTTCTTCTTGTTCTTCTTCTTCTTCTTCTTCTTCTTCTTCTTCTTCTTCTTCTTTGATCAACTGATGCTATGCTTTAGTCCGGTGAGGTTAACGGAAGGGACTCTGCATTTCAAGTCATCGCCGTTAACCCACAGCGTTTCGAGCATGATCGATCCGCCTGCCAAGACTGCCTTTCTTTGGTCTGCATACATGGCGAAATACTGCAGGATATGTTCTGGTATTTACTTAGATGTTCCATAATCGCACACGGTGGTGTCTCTAAGACCCATGCTGTAGAGGTGGGCTTGATTCTGCAATGTTCGGTTCTGAGCCTGAAGATCTTTGCCTGCCACGCCCTTCGCCACCAATTTGCATACTGTATCTGGAGCCTGTGCTTGTGCCGGTATAACGTCCATGTAGAAAGAATGATTGGTATTTTGCTATGTATTTACGCACTTAAATTATTTGCTAAGTAAAATGATAAGAGAAGGTAAAGGGGGAAGGCTCGTGACCTGACAAAATGTAATATATCAACATTATAATTATCTGGCTACACCTTCCTGGGTCAGCTATAGCGACAGACAGTCGTTATGATAAAGGTTACTATCATTGTATGGAATATACATTATATTAAATAAGTCAGAGCGTTTCTGAAACCCGACGCTACACGAAACGTAACAAATTATAGCGAAATCGATTGTGGGACAAATATTTCCGTTGACATCTGTATTAGTGTCATTGTTTGTATTGTTTTTACACGAGAGACTTGTTTCATTTAGCGAGGCGAAGTCGTTCTACGTTTGTGGTGTCTGCTTTCTGTAGAGAGGTGAGGTGGTCCTCCGTTTTTGGTGTCTGCTTTCTGTAGCGAGGTGAGGTTGTCCTCCGTTTGTTGTGTCTGCTTTCTGTAGCGAGGTGAGGTCGTCCTCCGTTTGTGGTGTCTGCTTTCTGTAGCGAGGTGAAGTCGTCCTTCGTTTGTGGTGTCTGCTTTCTGTAGCGAGGTGAGGTCATCCTCCGTTTGTGGTGTCTGCTTTCTGTAGCGAGGTGAGGTCGTCCTCCGTTTGTGGTGTCTGCTTTCTGTAGAGAGGTGAGGTGGTCCTCCGTTTTTGGTGTCTGCTTTCTGTAGCGAGGTGAGGTTGTCCTCCGTTTGTTGTGTCTGCTTTCTGTAGCGAGGTGAGGTCGTCCTCCGTTTGTGGTGTCTGCTTTCTGTAGCGAGGTGAAGTCGTCCTTCGTTTGTGGTGTCTGCTTTCTGTAGCGAGGTGAGGTCATCCTCCGTTTGTGGTGTCTGCTTTCTGTAGCGAGGTGAGGTCGTCCTCCGTTTGTGGTGTCTGCTTTCTGTAGCGAGGTGAAGTCGTCCTCCGTTTGTGGTGTCTGCTTTCTGTAGCGAAGTGAGGAAGTCCTCCGTTTGTGGTGTCGGCTTTCTTGCTTTCTTTGGCGAGGTGAGGTCGTCCTCCGTTTGTGGTGTCTGCTTTCTGTAGCGAGGTGAGGTCGTCCTCCGTTTGTGGTGTCGGCTTTCTTGCTTTCTTTGGCGAGGTGAGGTCGTCCTCCGTTTGTGGTGTCTGCTTTCTGTAGCGAGGTGAGGTCCTCCTCCGTTTGTGGTGTCTGCTTTCTGTAGCGAGGTGAGGTCGTTTTCCCATTGTGATGTTTTTTCCTGCAACGAGGTGTGGTCGTACTTCATTTGTGGTGTTTTTTCCTGCATTGAGGTGTGGTTGTACTTCATTCGTGGTGTTTTTTTTTACTCCATCGAGGTGTGGTTGTCCTCAGTTTATGCTGTCTCTTTTCTGAAACAAGGCCAGATCGTCACGCATGCCTGGTGATATGAGCGTGCACAACCATGGCTTGCAACTTAAGAACTGCTTGTCTGTAAACTAACCACTAAATATCTCTCTTAAAATTGAGGTGGATGTTGAAACATTGAAGATCGTCAGTAAACATGTTCCAATCGCTAACCATAAATACTATGTAGATCCGGACATCAAAAGAGTTTGACGAGTGATGAAAACACCTCGTCTTCGCTACCTAGACAAATAACCATTCAAGGCTAAGCAGACCTACGCTACCTAGACAAATAACCATCCAAGGCTAAGAAGACCTACGCTACCTAGACAAATAACCATTCAAGGATAAGCAGACTTAAGTTACCTAGACAAATAACCATTCAAAGCTAAGTAGACTTAAGCTACCTAGACAAATAACCATTCAAGGCTAAGAAGACTTAAGCTACCTAAACAAATAACCATTCAAGGCTAAGTAGACTTAAGCCTTCCATAGGACCAGTGACGAAATTATTAATGAACATGTCTTCTGCAGTTCTCATGCAAGTGCTGAAAGGTGGCAACAGCGGACTATACATGGATCTAACAAGCTTCTCCTGTGTAATAAATACATACAGAAACTACAATTAGAAGAAATGGCATAGACTTCGTGTAAAGTGGTACAATAAGGTGATGGTTTTATGCTTTGTAGAGATCATAATGAACTTGGATAAAGATTAGAGCGTGTTGAGATCGGGAATAGAACCTTCGTCCACATAGAGCGGGAGATAAGCGCTCTATCGTGTCGTCCGCTCAAATGGTGAGCACTTGCATACTGATAGAAACCGGATAGCACAGTCGGAGTAACTGGGATCCTGGTTGATGCTTAAAACCCACAATGCGTCAGTTTACTCGTTTACACTAAAACGCGATGTTGTAGCTTTCGTTACATTCCAAGAGTGCTGATGAGGATAGAATCACGTCAGTTTAACAGACCAAGCACGCCGTGGTTTTTATTTCAAGATATGACCGCTTCTTCCAGTCGACCCAGCTGTAAATTGGTACGTGATACATTTGGAGCCGCCACTGTAGCTGCAGATTTCATGCTCTGTCGTCAGCACTTTCATGATGAAAGGGAATGAGCATATATGGAGGCGATCTGGTGTAAGGAAGTTGGTTCTATGAACGGAACAAAGATGCAATAATGAATGAGTTGACAGCTACGAGTGACTCAAAGGTGGTTGTTTGCATCATGGTCAGCGAACCACAGATGACCTCGACCTAGTTTCACTTCCACATGGTGGAAACAAACTGCACTAGTCCCTAATGTAGTCTGACCGTAGGATCGCAGATGGAACGCAAATCAAGTATTTAAAAAAGTTAACTGAAATCGAATGTGTCTGACCGAAAGTCAGTTTTATCGCAGCCTGGCTGTAAAAGACGACACGTCACAATGTTCTTTTCAGGACGAACGCCGAAGAAGAATATTCCAAAACATGCGTTATACGAAACATAACTGAACACTTAACTCTGAATAAAGTGTGAGTCAGTCATATAACACAGGCGGGATCAAGATGCTGAGCAGCGCATGAGCTCCAGTGGTCAGCGACCTATAGCTGACTGCTAGCGCCAGGGCCAGCGAACCAGAGCTGCCAAGACCCTTCTACACCTCCACGCGGTGATCCTGGATAACAGGCTGCAGCAGGGCAGACTGGCTAATGAGAAGGGCTCGAAGAAGGAATGCTAACCCGGTACTCAAAAAATGCTTGCTGAAGTCGGATGTGTTGGACCGAAAGGTGCAAATATCGTAGTCAAGCTGTAAACTACGACACAACGCATTCTGTTCTCTGGACTACATTCTGCTATTTAAGCCCTTCAGGGTTTGGTAGCGGGAGATTGAGAACGAACTAAGCCAAGCCAAGCCATATAACAGACGCGGATCGTTGAAAGAAATTAGCAGCACTGACTTGGAAAACGAACAAGCGAAACACCAGAGTAGAAAGTGATGGAAGCGGCAATTCAGAATGGAATCCCATACATCCTGATAATGAACATCCTTGCTGCATTAAAAAGACATCAGTTAAAAGATTTAGCCCCACTGAATCATTGTCTCTGGTTTGTCGCAAAATTAACCAAACCTGGAGTGTTCTCGTGTTTGCCTGACATAAAACGAAGCTTATGGGCGTGGTTCGATCCCTTAATACCTCATCTTGCTTCCATTTCGATTCCTCTGAAACGCAGGGCCATTATTGAAACCAGCTATACATAACTTAAGTCTCCTCTCCCAGTGCACGAAAAAACAGAGATTGCTTGATAAGCAATCAACTTCAACGGCAGCCTATTTAGTCGTCATTTACTGCATGCTCCAAAGGGTACATGAGGCTGTTCTATATTCCCTATGATCTATACATTTGAAGGTCACGTTTGGATTGCTTTTTTATGTTTGTCTTATTTTTCTTTCGTCCGCTTGAAAATATAATGTCTATATCTGCAATGTTGTCTCTTCTATACACTTCACTGTCTTGTGTACTGTATTTCATGACCGCATAATGCGGCCATCCCACCCGCTTAAAACACATAGCTGCAAGAAAACTTACTTGAAAGCCACTGAGCTCATGGTATAAGAGGATCGACTAAGCCAAGTCCCTGTACTTACAAATCATTTTGAGCTTTTTTTCGTTCCTATTTCCCTCATTTACTCCACAGGAATGAAATATCAGAACATTTGGCTTGGCTTGGCTTCGTTCGTTCTCAATCTCCCTCTACTAAACCACGAGAAGGCTTAAGTAGCAGAATGTAGTCCAGAGAACGGAATGCGTTGTGTCGTAGTTTACAGCTTGACTACGATATTTGCACCTTTCAGTCCAACACATCCGACTTCAGCAAGCATTTTTTTAGTCTCATCACTCACGGATGTACGGCCTTCTCTAAAACGTTTGCACCATTAAAATGTCCAACTGTAGTTGAGTCTCTCATCACAGTACTGTGATTGCTGTCTTCTGTAAATTTCCGCAGGATTCACGCTTTCTTTCACAAGAAACTTCATCACAACACGCTGTTCCATGGAAACACAAACAGTGTCGTCCGCCATTGTATTTATATGTCATGTGACTGGCGCATAACAGGGGGACAAACTAGCAGTAATACGACACAAGTGCCCCTAACTAATGGTAGCAGTTCCAGCACGTTATAACTCATTCAGGTACAACTAGAACAGAAAAAGCTGGTTGATATTGAACGCCCGTTGTAAATACCTACAATAATATATACATACATGCGTTTGCAGGTATGTATGTAGGTTTGTTTGTATGTATGTAGAGGGAAAGGGGAGGGGGGAGGACTCGTGTGCGTACTATTTATTTGGAAAACGGACATAAAACCATGATAAAGTATCGTATTATTGCTATCCTATTCGATATAAAACACGATCTTGCAAACTAGCAGGATCCCTTATACTAGAATGATTAGAAATACGCTTTTGTTGAATTTCATATACATTTCAAACACATTTCTTTGAGGTTTTCTTTCTATGTCATGTCTGTACCATTTAGCGTTTTTATTTTAAAGAATCATAAACAACGGTTAACACATTTTTGCTTTTCAACCAGCCCAATAGATGTTACACAATGATAGGACACCACAATCCCCAAATTCGAGAATCACTGTAGTAGTGAAGGCTAGTTGCGTGTCTCATACAATGCGCATGCGCAAGCTCATTAGGTGTGTTTTTTGCGAAAGTCTAGCAGATTATAGATCTGAATGCAAAAACCACGCCATGCTTTGTCCTTTCGTGTGAAACATAAATGTCATAGGTATATGAGTGGATTTTTCCCTTTCAGCTGGTCATGTGCAAAATCGTGTGTAAATTTGATTAGTGATCTTTTCATTGGACAGAAACGACTTTACTGTCTGAATGTTGTGCAGCAAACGGTCCTGGCAACACAGTACCTCTCCCATTTTCAAGTCATTTGGAACTCCAAGGTTCTGAAGACTCGCATTTCCATTCTGCTGTCTTCTTCTTTCTTTCTTTCTTTCTTTCTTTCTTTCTTTCTTTCTTTCTTTCTTCTTCTTCTTCTTCTTCTTTTTCTTCTTCTTCTTGTTCTTCTTCTTCTTCTTCTTCTTCTTCTTCTTCCGTTTCGGCTTCTTTTTCCTTCTTTTAACTATTCTTCTGCATTTTTTTGCTGCGTTTTCTTCTTATTCTACTTCTTGTACTTGCTATTCTTCTTCTCTGTTTTCTTCTTCTTCTTCTTTTCTTCTTTTCATTCTTCTTTGACTGCTTATTTTTTGTTTTCTTCTTTTTCATCATCATCTTCTTCTTCTCCTCTACTTTTATTTATCTTCTTCAAAAACTTGTCCTTCTTTTTCTTTTTTTTCTTTTTCATCATCTTCTTCTTCTTTTTATACTTAAATTTTATCTTCTACTTCTACTATTTCTTTCTCTTCTTCAATGACAATAATGTTAATTGCTGTGTGTCGTAGTTTACAGCGTGATTGCGATGTCTGCTCTTTTTTGGTCGACCTTACCCGACTTCACAACTTCTTTTATGTGACCGGGTTTTCTTTTCATCTTTGGTCCCTTACTTCTTTGCTAGGCTGGATGGTTGCGTTTTGTTTCCAGTGCCGCCACTTGGATACGGAATAAGATATTGGTCAGTTATGGGTCACAGACCCTGATGGAAGCAGTCAGCTATGAGTCGCTTGTCGCTGTCAACTCACTGTTTGCCACATCTTTGACGTGACTCTGTTAATAATGTTCGTGTAGGCGTTCGCTTAGGCCCGTTGCGTCGGATGAACACCCCCATGTCCAGTTGTAACTGCGTGCTGCCAGGCCTCCTCTAAGGCAGATGGGGAGGCTGCTACCTGTTGGAGCCACGTGTTTCGAAGACGACCTCTCCGGCGCTTCCAGCCAGCAGGGTGGAGGCCGTTTGCACCGTTGACTGTCTTTTGAAGGATCTGGTGAGCTGGGACCTCCTTGTCCAGTCGGACAACATGACCGAACAGGCAAATGCAGCGACGTTCCAGAATAACCGAGACAGGGGGGAGATGTGTCCTTGCAGAAACATCTACATTCCGGACGAAATCGTACTAACGAATGCCAAGGATGTGTCGCTGATTTCGCAAATGAAAGGCCTCAAGTCTCGAGGTGTCGCTTTTTTCGGGGTCCAGGTTTGTTAGTTATCGCTATACATGACTAGTGGGAAACTGAGAATGGTCCTTGACTTGTACTGGAACCTATCTTCGTATGTGTCCTAGGACCACTTAGAGGGTGGGTGGTTGTTTCAGTAAGAGTTACCAGGTGTGTTTAAAAAGTATCAGCCCTTAATTTTTTTTTCCGCTGAAATAAATGAAGCAAATGTGTTGTCTACCGGCAAGGTATAGGGTTCCGTCATGCGCATGCGCCAATTTTTTTCCGAGAGCAGATTGCGCCAGTCGCTGACAGTCCCCAATGATATTATTGGTTTTACCTTGTTGAGATATAGAGCTGGAAAACTAATCAAGGCAGCCAGAGTCTTATTGCTTTGCTTAGTCTCAATTTCTTGGCGCTAAAAATTGTTAGCGAATTTTAGCGTTTTTCTAATTCTGATAATTCAGCTACGAGTTATTGAATCTGGAGTTAACAGATTCAACGGTTTCAAATCTGCGCACCTGAATCTAATCAGTGCCATCAACAACTGTATGGGTTGTCTGAAGCTTTTCAGTGCCATCAACAACTTTATGGGTCTCCTGAAACTATTCAGGGCCATCAACAACTTTATGGGTCGTCTGAAGCTATTCAGTGCCATCAACAACTTTATGGGTCGTCTGAAGCTATTCAGTGCCCCCAACGACCCCTTTGGCCTCTTTAAGCGAATCAGTACCATTAACATTTGTATGGGTTGGGTTAAGTTAGTCAGTGCCATGAAGACCCGAAATGAGTGTTCAATCACCGACGCAAACTTGTATTGTTTCCACTTCTAGCACTGGGAAGGGAGAAAGGAAAATTGTTATGCTAGGGTTTATAAATGTCAGATATCAGTCAAAGGTCCCATCGAACAAACAGTTTCCTTCTTATGATGTTGTTTTATCAGGATTTGCATGTTAGAAGAAAACAAATATTGGAGCAGGCGCAGAGAGGGGTATATTCGAGAGACAGAACAGTCATTAAGTAAAAGCAATTTTATTATAAAGTGCTTGTAGGGGAATGTGCAACGAAAAATCTGATTTCCGGGCATACAATGGTTCTGTAGCAATGCTCCATGTAGTGATTTTGGCGATTAAGCAGTATGCGCATCCGCAATATAGCGTACAACAGGACCGCCCTACTGTCGATTTGAACCGTGAAGGAACAGCGTGGCGTTATTCCTTTTTTTTTTTTTGTGGTCAGAGGGTATAAAACCTTTTGTAATCTACAGAAGATTGAAGACTCAGTTTGGGGGACAGTTGTTTGAGTGAGAGTAGAGTGTTTGCGTGGATAGAAAGACCTCAAGTCGGAAGAGAACTAACACAGTGAGGCATCAGATCGACCAGCTAGTTCGCTTAGGCGACCAGGGCCTGTCGCGTCGAATAACCATGTCCATGACCACGTCTGATGGCCCACTCCCAGGCGGCGTGGTTTTGTTGGGGAGGTGGCGGTCTGTTTTAACCAGGTGTTGCGAGTGCTGCCCCGAGGACCTTCTCTAGGATGAGCATAGCCTTCTCCTGAAAGTCCCTACCACAGCCTGTCGGAGCATCTCGTGGGCTGGGACTTCTTGGGAAAGGCGAGCAACGTAACCGAAGATCAATCGTTGGGACAATGTGTGCAAGTTGAGTACGTCGAACTACTTCACTGTTGGAAATCATATCATGCCAGACGATCCCGATGATGCGCCTCTGGTTGCGAAGGTAGAAGTTCTCAAGACGTTGCCGATCCTACTGTAGTAAAGTTCAGGACTCGGAGCGGTACAGAACAATGGGGACAATGCAGGAGGTGTAAATACGAAGCCTGGTCTCCAGGGAGAGCCTTATTTGGGACCAGACTCTGCGGAGAGATTGCATGGATGATGCCGCTAAGGCCATCCTACGAGTGATGTCGTGGCTGCGTGATTCAGATGATTGTCTGCTGCCGAGGTATACGAAGTCCTCGGCTGCTCCAACAGGGTTGTCGTACACTGTGGTGCTCAGCGCAGAGAGACCCCTGCTGAGGTTTTGAATTTTCGTCTTTGCCTAGGAAATGTGTAAGCCTAGTTGGGTAGCCGATCGAGCCAGTGCCTCTAGGGGGCCTACCAAGGCCTGGGAATCGTGGCCCGGTATGATGACGTCATCAGCGTATACGAGATCGGTTACCCGGGAGTGTGCAGAAGACTGTGATAATACAGTCCATGGTGCAGCAGAAAAGTGCAGGGGAGAGGAACACAGCCCTGTCGGACACCAAATGATGTAGAGAACTCATCTGTGAGTAGAGGCAGACCTTAATACACATGGAGAAGGAAAGTCGAGATAAACCTAAAAAGGGAAAGCATAAGGGGATCTAAAAATGATAATGCATGATAGGAAGACTCGGCGAGTATTTGTTAAGGACCTATGCTCGGCAGGGGGTTGAAGGGGTTTCATTTGATTGATTGAAAGTACAGTGAGTCACGAAACCAGCTCTCGAATAAGGTTCATTTACAGCAAAAACTAACAGCTCTAGCAATCAGAGTTGGTATTTCAAATATACTGGACCTAATTCAGTACGAACTCCTTAACTTTTGGATGAAAACAAATAGCACAAAACAGACACACTGAGGACGACTCATAGTCGTATGGTTTGAGAGTAAGATTCCATTAGGTGCTAGGCCAATGGGAGGTCGGACTTGCTGCTAATTAGATCCTTGCGTCGAGGGCGACCGCAGTGGACCTCCAGTGTATTCTATCTCTTCCCGTAATGGTACAATCTGATGTTATCCACCCATTTAAAACGCTGTCTGCCTTTTGAACGACTAATTCCACCGTGCCCTCCAGTATAGTCTTCAGCAAGATGGAATATCGTATTATATGACCAAAATAACGTAACTGTCTAACCCTGATTACCGTTGTTCTCTCTTCACCCCTAACTTTTGCAATACCTCGAAGTCTGTTTTCTTTTCTTTCCAAGAAATGTGACCCAATCTTCTACATTTCGAAGGATTCAACACTCTTTTCCAACTTTTAATTCAATGTCCATGTTTCTGCGCCATGAAGTAGTGACAAGTATACATAACACCTGGCAATTCTCCTTTTCAAACTCTTAGGGTAGACAAATATTGACTCAGCCCACCTAATCTTCTGTGACGATGAGGCTAACGTCTGGTCAGGCAAAACACACTGCTCAGACAATGTTGGTCAGGAGAAGTATACTGGACAAGACCCTCACCTGACCTCCAGTCTGGCTAACATGGTGAGGTTCGACGTGATCTCCGTAGTAGCGAACGACACGAAGATGAAGCCAAGCATAGCACAACCACCTTGGACGACCCGGAGAAACCGAATGAAAGCCAGAGAAAGAATGGCGATCATGAGAAAACTTGCTGGCACAAGCTGGGGAGCAGACGAAGGCATACTAAAGAAACTGTACACTGGAAGAGTGAGACCAGTTCTCGAGTATGGCATCGCGGCATGGACAACCGCAGCAAAGGCGAACTTCGATAAAGTTAACAAACTTCAAAACCAAGCCATGAGAATTATAACAGGTGGCATGAAGTCAACGCCAATTGTAGAACTCGAAAAGATTACAAAATTGCAATCCATGACCGATAGAAGAGACTGCAGAGCCCAGCTGCAGTCAGAGAAACTCCGAAGACTGACTGACCATCCAATGTACCAGAGACTAAACAATTTGGGAAATGGGAAACTAAAGCGGAGAAACTTTGCAGAAATAGTCAAAGCAAAGATGCACGAAGATCCCATAAACGCACTAACAACACCAAAACCCATCACTACTGTACGAAAACCTACTTGGCGGCAGGATATATTTCCAGAGGTGGTAGAAAATATACCAGGTATTGCAAACAAAAACTGCCAGAGTGAAAAAGAAAGGAGAGACACTACCCTAAGCTTCATAACGAAAAGCTACCCAAGCATGGACTGGACCCATGCATACACCGACGGTTCTGTAACAAACACTACACAGAACGGAGGGGCAGGAGCATTCCTGAACCTACCAAATGGCAGAAAAATAACACTGTCATTCGCTACTGGTAAGTACACAAGCAATTTCAGAGCGGAGGCAGAGGCACTGAGGGCGGCAGTGGAAGAAATGGTAACACACAGTGAAAATGAGAGCCATATAGTCCTGCTGACAGATGCTCTCGAAGTAGTCACAGCGCTAAAAAGCCAGAAAAACACTGAGCTTAATGACTTAAGAGCAGCACTCTGCAAACTGTGCCAGCAGTTCGCACCAAAAAGGGTAGTGGTACAGTGGGTTCCGTCACACTGCAACATCCAAGGCAACGAGGAGGCAGACAGACTGGCAAAAGAAGGTGCAAGGCTACCACAAACAGATACCAATATGACGTACGAAGAGTCAAAACGGCTTATCAAAGCCAGATACATGACCAAATGGGAAACCGAACATACTGGTTACACCAAAAACGATGCCTATTACCAGTTGAACCGAAGAGAGCAGGTCGTTGTCTTCAGACTTCGCACTGGCCACAACAGACTGAGGTACCACCTATTCAACAAATTGAAGATAGGGTGTACCGACGAATGCCCGTGCGGTACTGGTAAAATGACCACTGAACATCTGCTGCAGAACTGCCCGACATACGAGGATCAGAGAGAGCAGATGTGGCCATTGCCAGTGGAACTGCAAGACAAGCTCTATGGTAGTGGCGAGAGTCTCAGGATGACCGCCGCTTTTTTCGAGAAAATAATGGTTACTGTCTGACTGTGTACGCAGAAGAAGAAGAAGAAGGACGACCCGGTCCACCTTCATCAGCACGGTCGGGATGTGAGGAAAGCTTCGACAACCCGCCACTTAACGCCCTTTTTAGAGTGCACAAAACAGTAACCTACTCATTGTGGGCATTCGAAAACAACAACAACAACAATCTAATCTTCCTTGTGAGTTCAGATCAGTTTTATATTTACTATTTGTTTATCGAGTATGATATGTACTATGCGCATCGTACATCCTTTTATTGACAGGATCTGAGAGCCGATCTGAAGACCGAGATAAGTGGCAAGTTCTTAACCATTTCACTCAGTCTTCTAGACCACCCACGAATCTTAGATGCCATAGAATGCAATGAGGCCATGAAGGTGAGAGCTGTGACACAAGGTTAGTTCTGATGTTTCAGTGTTTATTTATTTACTTTATCCTTCTACGTGTAGTGAGGAGCTGTATGTCTTGTTCTTGGGGCAGACGTGTTGCTGTAGTTGTTGTGAGCCCATGCTGGTAAAGGATGTCTTTGAAGTTTTCTATCCATTTGCCTCGCGGTCTTCCCTTGGCTCTAAACCCCAACCTCCTTCTGTATGTTTTTAATGATGGACATCGCTACAAAAGCAATCTCAACAGGATGATTGGGTTACTAGGAGCATCAGATGTCTTTCTGCCCAAGTAGATGAAGTCATCGGTGACAAGACGTAGTGATCGTTGACAGTGACTCCCGCTGCATGCGGACTACAGCTAATTCCTTGAATCTTGGTCTACATCAATGAACTGTTGTACAGAACTGACACTATTGCGCTCTGTGCAGACCTGGGGCTCCTAGAGCTGTGACGTCAATTCGACTAAACAGGTAACCTTATTCTCAGTAACATGCTACGAACGCTCGGTAAGCATTTATTAGAAATAAATATGCATGTATCTCTTTTCTGTGTTTTCCTTAGGGTACAGGCACTGATGAGGATGCCCTTATTGAAATTCTATCCACGAGAACCAACGAAGAGATTGCTGACATATGCAAACATTATAAAACAAGTAAATACTCAAAAGTTCTCTTTATCTTTCTTGCCGTTCGTGTATTAAGGATGATGATGGTGGTGAAGCTGCTGCTACTGATGATGATGATGATTATGATATAACCCGGTAGTCTTCAACCTTTTTTCGTTAAACTTTGCACCCACTTTTGTAACTTTTCTGAGCGTAAATGTTTCTTACCGTCCACTAATAAATACAATGAAGAAAATTCTGCGATCGATTATCGAATCAGTGTAGGTTCTCAAACTCCCCCTACCAAGTCCTGAACGTTCTCAAACTCCCATTACCAAGTCCTGAACGTTCTCAAACTCCTACTACCAAGTCCTGAACGTTCTCAAACCCCCTTTCCAAGCCCTGAACGTTCTCAAACTCCCACTACCAAGTCCTGAACGTTCTCAAACTCCCCCTACCAAGTCCTGAACGTTCTCAAACCCCCTTTCCAAGTCCTGAACGTTCTCAAACTCCCCCTACCAAGTCCTGAACGTTCTCAAACCCCCTTTCCAAGTCCTGAACGTTCTCAAACTCCCCCTACCAAGTCCTGAACGTTCTCAAACCCCCTTTCCAAGCCCTGAACGTTCTCAAACTCCCACTACCAAGTCCTGAACGTTCTCAAACTCCCCCTACCAAGTCCTGAACGTTCTCAAACCCCCTTTCCAAGTCCTGAACGTTCTCAAACCCCCTTTCCAAGCCCTGAACGTTCTCAAACTCCCACTACCAAGTCCTGAACGTTCTCAAACTCCCACTACCAAGTCCTGAACGTTCTCAAACTCCCACTACCAAGTCCTGAACGTTCTCAAACTCCCCCTACCAAGTCCTGAACGTTCTCAAACTCCTACTACCAAGTCCTGAACGTTCTCAAACTCCCCCTACCAAGTCCTGAACGTTCTCAAACTCCTACTACCAAGTCCTGAACGTTCTCAAACCCCCTTTCCAAGCCCTGAACGTTCTCAAACTCCCCCTACCAAGTCCTGAAAGTTCTCAAACTCCCCCTACCAAGTCCTGAACGTTCTCAAACCCCCTTTCCAAGCCCTGAACGTTCTCAAACTCCCACTACCAAGTCCTGAACGTTCTCAAACTCCCACTACCAAGTCCTGAACGTTCTCAAACTCCCCCTACCAAGTCCTGAACGTTCTCAAACTCCTACTACCAAGTCCTGAACGTTCTCAAACTCCTACTACCAAGTCCTGAACGTTCTCAAACCCCCTTTCCAAGCCCTGAACGTTCTCAAACTCCTACTACCAAGTCCTGAAAGTTCTCAAACTCCCCCTACCAAGTCCTGAATGTTCTCAAACTCCCCCTACCAAGCCCTGAACGTTCTCAAACTTCCTCTACCTAGCCCTGAACGTTCTCAAACTTCCTCTACCTAGCCCTGAACGTTCTCAAACTCCCACTACCAAGTCCTGAACGTTCTCAAACTCCCCCTACCAAGTCCTGAACGTTCTCAAACTCCCCCTACCAAGTCCTGAACGTTCTCAAACTCCCACTACCAGGTCCTGAACGTTCTCAAACTCCCACTACCAAGTCCTGAACGTTCTCAAACTCCCCCTACCAAGTCCTAAACGTTCTCAAACCCCCTTTCCAAGCCCTGAGAAACATTTTTAATAAGTAGGAGAATGTAGTCCGGAGAACAGAATGCGCCGTGTTGTAGTTTACAGCTTGGCTGCGATATTTGTAAAATTTCACTCCAACATATCCGTCTTTATCTGTCATTTTTCGATCCCTTCTACTTAGTCTGTTAAGTTGTAGCCTGTTATCCAGGATCACCTCGTGGAGGTGTGGAAGGGTCTTGACAGCTCTGGCTTACTGGCCCTGATGCTAGCAGTCAGTTATGGGTCGCTGACCGCTGCAGCTCAAGCGGTGCTCAGCATCTTGATCCCAGATGTTTTTAATACAGAATGTAATTATTCCGTTACCGTCCACATGAAAATGAATATCGTCTACTAGTGTGCGGTACCACCAAGGTTGAAGAGCTCTGATATAATCTATTTAGCTTTTGAACTGATAGCTATTGACAACTCAATGCCTCCAGGACAAATATGCACTTCTTCCTCATCTGTGGTTCATATAAAGTATGTTTTCCTAGATGCCTCATGGTATCTCAGAGAACTTTATGGACGGATGTTTCGAGTATCCTCATTTTAAGGCAGTCCAGTGTATCGCTGTCTCATGATCATCACGACCTGCTCTGGACGTAGCACACACATCTGGGTCGGCCATCTCATCATTCCTCAGTCAGTCTCCTTACCCCTGTAAAAATATGAGGCTAAGTACATGCATGTCTCTAGCACTTTATCTATGAGGAAATTATCCGCTCTGGGAACACTGCTGTCTTTATTATTTATCTGTAATGCTCTTCCTTGCAAATGTATGAATATTAGACGGTTTCTGCTCCTGGGGGACCCAGTGGTTTCGAGGTAAGGTGTTCGCCCGAGGTACTGGAGGTCACGAGTTCAAATCATGGTGGAGACCCGAATTTTTTCACGTGGTACAAATAGACGCTGATCTCTGAGTAGTAGATCCGACACCCGTGTGCAGGGACGCGCACGTTCAAAACCCGTTGCAGTTAGAAATAAAAAAAAGGGTAGGCTTAACGGACGCTGCTAAACATTCAAGTTAGAAATTTATTCTAATTATTATTCTTGGGATTCTTGCCCCACAGAAAATATGTCGCAAAATACAGCCTGTGTGGCTATAACATCTTGGTTATGTGGTTAGCGGAGCGGCATAGATGGCGTCTGACAGGCTGCGAGTCTACCCTGGTCTAATTTAGATACTAGGATTGACCTGGAAAATCACCAGTGGATTTTCACATGCCAAAAAATATGAAACAAAAGGAAGTCACACCTCCCCACTATATATAACGACACAAGTGGACAAGCTAAATAGATGGATAGATATATAGATAGACAGACAAATAGAAAGATAGATAGATAGATAGATAGATAGATAGATAGATAGACAGACAGACAGACAGACAGACAGACAGACCGACAGACAGACAGGCAGGCAGACAGACAGACAGACAGACATACAGATATATAGATAGATAGATAAATATATTTATAAATAGATAGATAGATAGATAGATAGATAGATAGATAGATAGATAGATAGATAGATAGATAGATAGATAGATAGATAGATAGATAGATAGATAGATAGACAGACAGACAGACAGACAGACAGACCGACCGACAGACAGACAGACAGACAGACAGGCAGGCAGCCAGGCAGACAGACAGACAGACAGACAGACAGACAGACATACAGATAGATAGATAGATAGATAGATAAATATATTTGTAAATAGATAGATAGATAGATAGATAGATAGATAGATAGATAGATAGATAGATAGATAGATAGATAGATAGATAGATAGATAGATAGATAGATAGATAGATAGATAGATAGATATGTAGCTGAGCTGAAACCATGACCCTATTTCGGATGTCTAAAGTTGTCATGAACTTTCTATCCTATTTCCTTATCTCTTTACAACTTGTCATGATTATGTATATGTTCTCTTGTTATTCCAATTTGTTATTCCCATCTGTTATTCCCATTTGTTATTCCCACTTGTTATTTCTAGTTGTCTGCCAAACGTATCACTTCTATCTTCCAGGGCGATATTTGTTTTGACTTTTCTATATTTTCTACAGCTAGATCTGTGTATTGCAGTCTCTTGCTTCTTGCGGTGTCTACACACAGATAACAGTTATCTGGAACGGCATGATAACTTGGGTAGAATACAATAAACATCAGAAGTGAGAGAAAGATTTTGTGTGACGGAAACTGTTCTTCAACAGAACACACTGATCATGATTGAGTCTGTAGTTAACGATTCCAGTGTCAATGTGTTCTTTGTGTATTAGAGCAGGGTATTCCTATTGTTGGATTCTTTTTGTGTATTACAGCAGGACATTTCTATTGTTGGATTCTTTTTGTGTATTAGAGCAGGGCATTTCTATTGTTGGATTCTTTTTGTGTATTATAGCAGGGCATTCCTATTGTTGGATTCTTTTAGTGTACTATAGATGGACGTTACTATTGTTGGATTCTCTTTGTGTATTAGAGCAGGACATTTCTATTGTTGCATTATCTTTGTGTACTAGATCAGGACATTTTCATTGTTGAATCCTTTTTGTGTACCAGATCAGGACATTTTTATTGTTGAATTATTTTTGTGTAATACGGCAGGACGTTTCTATTGTTGGATTCTGTTTGTGTTCTAAATTCGGACATTTTTATTGTTGGATTCTATTTATGTACTAAATGAGGACATGTCTGTTGTTGGATTATGTTTGTGTACTAGAGCAGGACATCTATATCGCTGTATTCTCTTTGTGCTAGAGATGGGCATTTCTATTGCTATTTTCTGGATGTGCTGGCGAGGAACATTTCTGTTGTGTTTGCTTTGTGCTATGGAGGGACACTCTGTTATTGTATTCTTTGTGCCCCAGAGCGGGAAATTTCAATGGTTGTATTGTTTGTGCTAGAGAGAGACACACTGTAATTGTTTTATTTCTGTGCTAGAACAGGAGACTCCTACTGTTTTATTGTCTTTGTCTTATAGACAGACATTCGTATTAATGTATTCTCGGTGTGCAATAAAGGAGAATTTATATTCGAATATTCTCAGTGTTCATAAGATAGCTCTAACGGGACTTTTTTCTTCTTATTGTCCCAGTGTACAAGAGAGAGCTAGAGCGGGACATTCTTACAGACACAAGTGGTGACTTTAAACACTTGCTTACCTCCCTTGTGACAGCAGCTAGAGAAGTCACGTTGCAGGCTGATGTAGCACTGGCGAAGAAAGAAGCAGCTGAGCTGTACCAGGTCAGTGGGTAATGTTGAAATATAGATCTGTCATTGTTCAGTTTTCGGCGAGATGGCTACCGTATACATCAATCAATCAATCAATTAATAAAATTCCTTTAGCTCACTGTGCAGCAAAAACGTCGACAAACAGCCTCTGAACATGTATACTCCAATGCACTTTTCACAAAGACACAAATCCCCCCCCCACCTCCCTACTTCACCAGTCCTGCTTCAACCCAGAGTATTGAAACCCAAGGCCACATTGCAGAACGTCTCAACGAATTTATCCGTCTCAGTAGCATCGCTCCCGATATGTCAAGGTGGATCAGACTAGATGTGTCTACTATGCCGGACTTCTGACGCGTTGGGAGTAATGGCAAGTTCCTTATGAAGCATAGAATCACCACAGTAAATGATTACTTACTGATAGCCTGCATTCAAAGACAACGTTTGCTCTCGCAGTAGTATTTTGTGTATTGGTTTGTTTTACCCAATGAGGTTGTTGATAGCCCCATGCACGACCTCCAATGTATGTCCCTTGGGACTTCATGAAGGTGCAGCAGTCCGATTATTTTTTTCCCAATCAAAAAGTTCCAGTATCAACTTTAGATGTGAAGTCACTTTACGTGGTTTAATCTACTATTTTCAACTTTTCATGATCAATTTACTATTATCGACTTTTCATGTCAATTTACTATTTTCAGCTTTTCATGATCAATTTACTATTATCGACTTTTCATGATAAATTTACTATTATCGACTTTTGATGGTCAATTTACTATTTTCAGCTTTTCATGATCAATTTACTATTATCGACTTTTCATGATAAATTTACTATTATCGACTTTTGATGGTCAATTTACTATTTTCAACTTTTCATGATCATTTTACTATTATCAGCTTTTTATGATCAATTTACTATTATCGACTTGTCATGGTCAATTTACTATGATCAACTTTTCATGATCAATTTTCTATGATCCACTTTTCATAGTCACTTTAACATGTCAATTAACAATAGCCAACATTTTATTCTCAACATTCTATTTTCAACTTTACTATTTCCAATTTACTGTTGTCAGCTTAACATGATCAATTTACTATGATCAACTTACCAATGGGAACTTACCACAACCAAAATACCATAATCAGCAAGCAATAATCAACTTACCATAGTCAACTTACTATTGTCAACTTATCATGATCAATTACCGTGTTCAACTTACCATGATGAATTTACTATGATCGACTTACCACAAACAACTTATCATTATCAATTTACCATTATCAATTTACTATAGACAACTTACCATGATCAATTTACCATGGCCATTATTCATAGAAAACATACCATAGACAACTTACCTAGACAACTTACAATAATCATCTTTCCATAGACAAATTACCATATACACATTACCATAGCCAACTTACCATAGACAACTTATATAGACAACTTGCCATAGACAAATTACAATTATAAATTTACTATAGATACATTACATAGACAAACTATCATAGACAACTTACCATAGACAACTTACCATATACATCTAACCATAGACAAGTTACAACTGACAAGTTACCTAGACAATTTGCCATAGACAACTTACTATAGACAACTTACCATAGACAAAATACCACAGAAGAACCTACCTAGACAACTTACTATAGACAACTTACCATATACAACATACCATAGACAACTTACTATAGACAACTAACCATAGACAACTTAACATAGACAACTTTTCATAACTAATTTAAAATAGACAACTTACCATGGACAACTTACCTCGACAATACGATCAATTTACCATGGTCATCGTTCTATAGACAACTTAACATAGACAACTTACAATAGACAGGTTACCTCGACAACTTACCATAGACAAGTTACCATAGACAAATTACCATAAACAAATTATCATAGACAGCTCACCATAGACAACTTACCATAGACAGATTACCATAGACAGCTTACCAAAGCCAACTTAACTAGACAACTTACCATTAACAACTTGCCATTGACAACTTACCATAGACAGCTTACCATAGACAACTTACCAAAGGCAACTTACCATAGACAACTTAACTAGACAACTTACCATAGACAACTTAACTAGACAACTTACCATATACAACTTAACTAGACAACTTACCATAGACAACTTACCATATACATCTTACCATAGACAACTTACCATAGACAACTTAACTAGACAACTTACCATAGACAACTTACCATAGACAACTTAACTAGACAACTTACCATAGACAGCTTACCAAAGCCAACTTTACTAGACAACTTACCATAGACAACTTAACTAGACAACTTACCATAGACAGCTTACCAAAGCCAACTTAACTAGACAACTTACCATTAACAACTTGCCATTGACAACTTACCATAGACAACTTATCATAGACAACTTACCAAAGCCAACCTGTCATAGACAACTTTTCTAGACAACTTACCATATTCAATATACTCTGCATAACATCAGAAGAGATACACTAGCACTGAATTTCAACAGTATTTAAGGATCAGTTTAATGAAGACACCAAGACTGTAAGTCACGACTTACTTTACGACCAAAACGGTCTCCGCCGAAGACAAAAGACTTTGCTACAAATGTCAAGTGTTGAATGTGAATCAGAATATTGATCAATTGATGCATAGTTCTCTAGAATTAATTAAAAATAATGTTTTTACTTTGTTCTTTTTTTGTTTTTGAATTTGCTGCAGTACAGGAGGTAAATATTTGTTGTTTTGATGTTGTGAGCAAAAAAAACTTGTCAACCTTGAGTTTTGTACATTAACGTGCTGGCAGTGACGGTGGGGATTGGTTGTAACCTTACTTACTTTCCATGTCTAAGCACCACCTCATGCATAACACATTAAGTATTCATTGATGTGGGTTGCCATGTCATCTGTCTCAATTATGTCTCACCTGTTGCATGTTTCCTGGAGGTTGGTGCAGGTCATTAGGTTGTCTGGGTCTTGTATTGCTCAACAGGCATATGCGTCATCATCTGTGTGTCCTTTATCTCTTCATGTTTCTCTTGTACTGTGATATTGGGGGCAGTGATGTATAGAGTGTTAGCGGGTAGTGAAAATTGGGGGCAGTGATGTATAGAGTGTTAGCGGGTAGTGAAAATTGGGGGCAGTGATGTATAGAGTGTTAGCGGGTAGTGAGAATTGGTTGCAGTAATGTATAGAGTGTTAGCGGGTAGTGAAAATTGGTTGCAGTAATGTATAGAGTGTTAGCGGGTAGTGAACATTGGTTGCAGTAATGTATCTGCAGGTTAGAATTTCAGCACTAATGACGAAGTAATACACGCTGTTCTGGGTTGGTCCAGACATACTAGCAAATCGTTCAACGCTGAATCTTTTCTAACATTACTTACACTCTTGTATAAGTGCATAAACGTCGCAGGAGATTATAACGAAAAATAAATAGCATTTTGACTTCTTAAAAGAAAAAATATTAATTACAAAAAAAGTTATGGTTTTACTTGAACACTCCTCGTACATTAATGACTACATAATAGGATAGTGGCAAACGTTTTTGTATTGCGAAATGACTTCTGACTATTTTTAATCCATGCAGAAATAGGACTATTTATAAAAGACATTTCGATCAATTAGTGTCATTGTTGTACGAAACACTATTTGTTGACTACTTGTTACAAAAATACTTCTAACATTTGTGAATGAACCCACAAAAATGAGGGTAATTACATAAGTTCCCGCACCAGAACATTGTGGACACAACAAAATATACAGGCATACGAACGTACACTGGTTGAAAGCCAACATGATGTTCGTATAGCGATTACTTCAAACAATTGGATAGACACGTCATGTTAATTTTGACCTCATCCTTTAATGTTGCATGCTGGTTATTTTTGTTGTAATTGTATTTGCTGAAACGCACGATTATCCTTTAGAAAAGAACAACTATGTTATGTATTTCATCTTCTTATGCCTTCCGAAAATTGTTACTGTGTAAAAGATGCTGCCATGGGAGGTTACTGAGTGCGATAGTAGAGAAAGAAAACACAGAGGATAAAAAAAAACTACGATAATTAGCAAAGTAGATTAGATATATTTAGTAGACTCTACTGAGTCTGTATACAAACATTGTGTGAGATCATCTTAATATACTCAAACACTATAGCTAAGTAGACCCGCAGCCAGTTAGTCGCCATCCACAGCTGCTCCACACCACCCAGGGAAAGGTACAACTAACTTTCTTTCTTTTTCTTTTTGATTAACCCGTTATGCCTTGATGGAGTGATCTCTAGAATAACTCCAATGTGTGTTTCATGCAGACATGCATTCACCTCCTCATCTCCATAAGCTACCTTGTTCCTGGCTTGACTTTGGTATTGAATTCGTTGTATCTAAATTGCATAATATTTGTCAAGACTTTCTTTGTTTAAAGGTTTCTCTTTCTGGATTTTACTGGCAAAGGCACGCTACTTTCGACCTCAGGACATAGTCTTCTAGGTTTTACCAGGACGAATTGGCAAGTGTATGAATGCGTGTGCGTATCTGTTTGTAGTGCGGACGTATTGATAAGTGGATGTGTGTGTGTGTGTCTGTTTGTAGTGCGGACGTATTTATAAATGTATGCGTGTGTGTGTCTCTGTGTAGTGCGGACGTATTCATAAATGAATGCGTGTGTGTGTCTGTTTGTAGTGCGGACGTATTGATAAATGAATGCGTATGTGTATCTGTTTAAAGTGCGGACGTATTGATAAATGGATGCGATTATGTATCTGTTTGTAGTGCGGGCGTATTGATAAATGAATGCGTGTGTGTGTCTGTTTGTAGTGCAGAGATATTTATAAATGATTGCGTGTGTGTTGTCTGTTTGTAGCGCGGACGTATTGCTAAATGAATGCGCGTGTGTATCTGTTCGTAGTGCGGACGTATTGATAAATGAATGCATGGGTGTGTGTCTGTGTGTAGTGCGGACGTATTGATAAATGAATGCGTGTGTGTGTATAGTGCGGACGTACTGACAAGTGGATATGTGTGTGTATGATGTATCTGCGTCCCACGATTGCATTTTTTGCAGCACAATAGTTTTGTCAATCCTTTCTGTACGTGTAATGGTAGTCAAATCGAGAACTATCTCTGACATGCCCAAGCCAACTGGACAGGGAATGATTTCAAACACAGCATGCTGGGATTGCAGATCGCGCTTCGGTCGATTTAGACCTTCGCATTTCTTTACAATATAATAACGGAGAAGGGAGATGCGACATGAAAAACGGATAAAGAATAGGGAAGGTCAAATACGTGTTCAGGAACATGGGTTATATATTGACATAAACACATATTAAATTAGAGTGATAAGGTGTTATGTGTACAATATGTTCCGGTATGGTGTAGAAACAAGAACTGGTCAGTATGGTAGTTACTCAAAGCGAAACTAAAGACCTCAGCATGTATAAAAAAAATCAGTAGTAATGATAGTTACTAAGAAGTACAGCTCTCCAAATTGCTGTAGAAAGATGAATGAGACGGTACTACAACAGATACACTCTTTTTAATACTTGGGCACACACCTCCGTTCTGATGGGAGATCCACCTATGAAATAAAGAACAGAATAGCAAAGACAAAATCAGTCTTCCGGAGTTTGAGGAGAATCTCGTGCAACAAGAACCTGTCATTGGAATTAACGAAGAGAGTTCGTGGATGCTTCGTGGAAACAATACTGACATATGGCAGCGAGTCGTGGATAATCACCAGGCAAGTACATGGATTATCGAAGGCAACGGAAATGTGGTTTCACAGAAGAATGTTGAAAGTGCCATACACTGCAAAGGAAGCTGATAACGTGGTTCTTGAGGAGGTACAGAGATAATTACAGCCCATGGCAAAAAGTCAGGGCAAAGCAGTTATGCTTATCTGGGCGTGTCATGAGAAGGGACGGGATGAAACATACTGTGACACCGGGCAGAATCGCAGGGAAGACAAAGGGAGGTAAAGAGAACAAATATTGGACAGCTTGAAGACTTGGCATGGGAGACGATCAAAGCTGGAGCAGATCACTTACATACGTGATAAGAGGAAATGGAAGTCCATGATCGCAGGCGCCAACCGACAGGGTGATTGATGATGATGATGACGATGATGATGTAGAAACATCGACAATGAACAACCGTTCGGTGAAGAGAATTGATTCCTTTGAAATGTTGACATATAGACGAATAGGGCACGTCTCCCTGGGAAGTAAAGGTTACAAATGTGGCATTCTTGGAGAGATTCGAGCGTCTAAGACAGTTGATGAGCGATTTACGATTCCAGCAGTCAATTTGGAAGATATTTTGGTTACAAAATAGATGAAACTCTTTGCTGAAAACAATGCTGGGAGTAAACATTGACTATCATACGTGCCAGATATAAATAACGCTGTAGGTGGAAGAGGATAACTTCAAGAGATGGATTGAGAAAAGGCTAATAGAATTGTTCCATCAAGACAGTCGACCTTCTAGCCTATTGCAACCGATCTTCCTTGTGAAGATGGCATCTGATCTGAACTAGAAGGTTTTATTATTTTCAGACAATTTTGTGTTTTTAAATATTTTTTCTATGGACAATTTCATATTTTCAAACTTCCTGTTGCTTTTTTAAAAATGATCACGTATACTGATGACAATATAACAAATGATGAAGTCAAACAAATGATGCAGGTTTAACAAATTATGTTAAAGGAATTGTTTGCTGATGATCCCGCCATTTGGACCAGCGAGAAATATCCCATTTTGGCAAAAGCCAAAATCAATAGAGCGCTACTAACAATTTCAGTATACTGCGAACTGTGGAAACTGAAGATAAATACACAGAAAACCATATACACCATCTTCTCGGGGAGTCATAAAAAAGCAAAGAGATCCGTTAACATCAAAATGAATGGGGAATTACCAGTAAAAGAGGATACCCCAGTTAACTGGACAGACAGTTTAAATTTGACAGCAACATCCATCTGCAACGTCAGAAGTAAAGCAACTAAGCGTTTAAACTTAATCAAAATACTTGCTAGTACAAATTGGGGAAGTGATAAACAATAAACACACTCTTTGGCAACTATATCTTGGTTATCTACAACCGGTGATGCTCTACAGCCTTCCCATACAGACCACTGTGAGAACAAATAACATCTCATCTATTGACCGGGTGCAGGATCAAGCTCTCAGACTAATTTGTGGGAGGATGAGATCAACACCTACAGCGGTGTGCGAGATAGAGGCCAACATAGAACCGCTAGATATCAGGAGAAAGGGGCACTAACTGAAGCGGTAGAGAGAGACAAGAACAGGGTCATTCTAATAGGGTACAAGGAGGATACTTTGAAGCAAAAGAGAAGATTAAAGCACTGGGTGTAGCTGAAGAGGAAAACTATATTCACCATCTACCAAAGGAGAGAGAAACTGAAAAAAGGGATTTTGAACTTGTCTGAAAACCTGACAGAAAAGGCAGCCACCAAGGAGACTACACCTACTATCCTGAAGACGTGTGCCTTAGAGACAGTCTCTAGCTACCCAAAATCGGCAGGCCTGATCTATATGGATGGATCAACATTCAAATCTACCTCTTTTGCAGGGTATGGTAACCATTTGAAATACCCGGATTTGTCCATATACGAGTTTTGTGATTCATGGGGCGAAAACCACCCAAACGATGAAGCGGAGGCCGATGCTATAAAAACAGCAGTTGATATTTTTCACCAACAGTTTGACTTGGGCGAATTTTTGTCGCAAGATTTTGTGATTTTCAGTCACGCCTAGTCGGTTCTGGAGGCGCTGAAGAACACCCCATACAAATAGAATAAAATAAATGTCACCTTGCAAAGGATCCCTGGACATAGTGGGCTATTCGGGAATGTGATGGCCGACTTATTGGAAAGAACAGAAGTCTCGACACAACAATTGGATATACCCTGCAGTAACCACACAGTAAAACGAATTATTAAGAATTATACCCGGGACATCTGGATGAACAGGTGGGCGGCAGGAACAACAGATCGCAGTGTGTTTAGCGAAATATCACAGTAAAAAAGTAACGATGGCATACATAAACTACATAGAAGAGATCAAAGTCTCATCTTTCAGTTCCGAACAGGACATACCAGAGTCAATAGCCACTTGAACCGCATCAATCCCCAGCACCTGCCCTTGTGCAGACATTGCTCTCATCCTGATGAAACAGTTTGACACCTACTCATTGAGTGCAAGGAGCTTGCGGACATGAGGAAAAGATTCTTACAAGCACTGCCGACAATTGCCAACATACTGTACAGAGCAGTGAATCAGCTGAAGAAGACCTTTATATATATAAGAATGGTATTGGGCTGCCAAGAGCAGACTTCTGCAGCAGCAGGGTAACAACAACAACAAATTATGATGAAGGTATAACAAATGATGCAGGTTAAACAAATGATGAAGGTATAACAAATGATGAAGATATCACAAATAATGAAGGTATACCAAATGATGAAAGTTTAACATATGATGAAGATACAGCAAATTAAAAGTAGTGTACGTTTGTTCTTGCTCTTCCATACAACACAACACATCACCCTTTTGTCAGCACATGACCTAACATCTAATATTCAGAAAATCCAACGTGCAGGAAATGAAAAGGGTAGACAATCAATATGCAGAAAATCTTGAGTCAGAACTCAGAAATACCAATAGCACTCTCTCTCTCTCTCTCTCTCTCTCTGTGTCTCTCTCTTCACTCTCACGTTCACTAAACTCTCTAGTTGCAGAGAACAACCTTTCACTGTCACACAATGTCGTAATCTTTCAGCCAAACTAGACACTTAGACACTCGACCCCTGACCTATTATAGATTATATGGACTGGCATCATCATTTTCAGGTCTTGACTGTCAAGGAAAGTGCAAGTGCTATCATCTTGTCTGTCCTGAGTTATTATGTGAATCTTGCATTGTGTTGTGTTCGTGGTTTATGGTAGCGTTGCCCCAGGCATGTGTCATGTTCTGTTGCTG
Source organism: Ariolimax columbianus (assembly GCA_036924085.1). Taxonomy (NCBI): domain Eukaryota; kingdom Metazoa; phylum Mollusca; class Gastropoda; order Stylommatophora; family Arionidae; genus Ariolimax; species Ariolimax columbianus. The sequence goes on from JAVGWX010000021.1 coordinate 48,175,558, forward strand.
TCTTGTTCAGATTTGATTGCGATTCTGAATGTATCTGGTACACTTCACTGTTCCATAGAAATATAGAACCTTAACGGTGATTCCCGTTTCCTATTTGGGGCCACATTATTTTGCTACCATCGTGAGACTCCTGGACTCTGCTTCCAATTTTCATAGCCCCGTGTACTTTGGCCTTTACCTGACGAATTTTCTCCATCTATTGTGGCTTGGTTAGTTAGTTAGTTAATGATGATGATAAAGATGATGTAACCCCTTTAGTTGTGAGCTGGCAGCTCTTGACAGCAATGTCTCCCGGACATCAGCACATGCCCTACACAATTGTTACTGCGACGTCTGGTATACAGGATGTTATCTTAGAGGCATCATGATTGCGAAACGGGAGGGAGAGCTATGAACGCATCTTTCGAGTATCCCGGAAGGATGGCAGCCCAGTGCGTCGGTGTCCCAGGATCATCACGTCCTGCCAGTGACATGTTATATTCATCTGGGTCGGCTATCTCATCATTCATCCGTCAGTTCTGCCAGTCCATCAGTAGTGATGGTATGTGTGGCATCCCCTCCACCTGGAAGATCGTCACGTCCTGCCAGCCCATCAGTAGTGATGGTATGTGTGGCCTTCCACGTCACCTGGATGATCATCACAACAAAACGGCAGAGGTGCAATGTCTGCTGGTCTGCTTCTCTTCGCCTTCCATGGAGATAAATGATAAAAGACAAAAAGTAAAAAAACGAGACAAGAATGCATTTCACACATGAAGAGGAGTTGGGTTGGTGAAACCAATGGCATGTACTACCCGCCGGTGGGTTCTGCAGCTACACCTATAGGACTCCACCTGGTCCTCAGACCTTTTATCTGGCTCCTCTCCAAGGATCTGTCCGGCTTGGGTGACCCTGCCAGGAGTAAAACTTCCGCCGCCATAGTTCCTTGGATCATTGGGACTCGCAAGCTCTCCAACTTCGGCAAAGTAGACTTAAGTATGGAGATTAGTTAGTTAGTTAGTTAGTTAGTTAGTTAGTAAATTAAGTTAGTTAGTTTTCTTTCCACTAATGCCGCTGAGCACCGTGGGAAGTTTAGGTCGGTTGTCCTGCGTTGCTTCGGTTGTTGATAACCCATGTCTTTGAATAAGCACTTTCATATCATTCATCCACCTGTTTCGCGGCTGTCCTCTTACCATGTAGCCAGATCTACCAATTGTGTAAGCTATGAGTGGAACTTGATAAAGGTATATTCTCATGAGATTACCGAACCAACGTATATTTTACCTGGAAATGTGTTCTTCACAAGACGTAGTGATGGATAGTTTCTGGTAGAATAAGAACAACTGAATCAAATGATGGATAGTTTTTTGTAGAATAGGAGCAACTGAATCAAGTGATGGATCGTTTCTGGTAGAATATGAGCGACTGAGTTAAGTGATGGATAGTTTCTGGTAGAATATGAGCGACTGAGTTAAGTGATGGATAGTTTCTGGTAGAATATGAGCGACTGAGTTAAGTGATGGATAGTTTCTGGTAGAATATGAGCGACTGAATCAAGTGATGGATAGTTTCTGGTAGAATATGAGCGACTGAATCAAGTGATGGATCGTTTCTGGTAGAATATGAGCGACTGAATCAAGTGATGGATAGTTTCTGGTAGAATATGAGCGACTGAATCAAGTGATGGATCGTTTCTGGTAGAATATGAGCGACTGAATCAAGTGATGGATAGTTTCTGGTAGAATATGAGCGACTGAATCAAGTGTTGGATAGTTTCTGGTAGAATATAAGCGACTGAGTTATCTTATTAGTCTGACGTGGTTTTATTCGATCCTCTGTAAAAAGAAATGTGTGGGAGATCATACAAGGGAACGAACTTTGCACGTGTTGTTTCTCTGATGTTGTTGTTATTGCTACTTCTGTAGGTGTTGTTGCTGCTGTTATTGATGCCTTTGTTGCTAAAGTTATTTGTAATGAGTTACTTGTGCTTTTGACGACTTTTCTTTTGCGGTGAGTTACCCTGGGTTTTATTATTTCATCCCAATGCGTAGTTCAGAAAGTGGATCGGAGTCATCCTGACTGTAGTGCAATGTGAGACCCCTCGGTAAGCTCATCGCTGTGGGGAATGCTGTACCGATCCCCAGCTCGTTGTCCAGACTGATGAAGCAAAATCTGTTTTCATGAGCCAAGAGGAGAACATCAAATGAGATCTTGATTAGTATATTTCCCAGGCACAGACGCTGTACATATCTCATTTCTCTGTTGTTGGTGTCATTTCTCTGTTGTTGGTGTCATTTCTCTGTTGTTGGTGTCATTTCTCTGTTGTTGGTGTCATTTCTCTGTTGTTGGTGTCATTTCTCTGTTGTTGGTGTCATTTCTCTGTTGTTGGTGTCATTTCTCTGTTGTTGGTGTCATTTCTCTGTTGTTGGTGTCATTTCTCTGTTGTTGGTGTCATTTCTCTGTTGTTGGTGTGATTTCTCTGTTGTTGGTGTCATTTCTCTGTTGTTGGTGTCATTTCTCTGTTGTTGGTGTCATTTCTCTGTTGTTGGTGTCATTTCTCTGTTGTTGGTGTCATTTCTCTGTTGTTGGTGTCATTTCTCTGTTGTTGGTGTCATTTCTCTGTTGCTGGTGTCATTTCTCTGTTGTTGGTCTCATTTCTCTGTTGTTGGTGTCATTTCTCTGTTGTTGGTGTCATTTCTCTGTTGTTGGTCTCATTTCTCTGTTGTTGGTGTCATTTCTCTGTTGTTGGTGTCATTTCTCTGTTGTTGGTGTCATTTCTCTGTTGTTGGTGTCATTTCTCTGTTGTTGGTGTCATTTCTCTGTTCTCGCTTCCTTTTCTCGTCCCTGTCCCCATTTCTCTGTTCTTTCTATAATTTCTTTGTTCTTGCTCTCATTTCTCTGTTGTTGGTGTCATTTCTCTGTTGTTGGTCTCATTTCTCTGTTGTTGGTGTCATTTCTCTGTTGTTGGTGTCATTTCTCTGTTGTTGGTGTCATTTCTCTGTTGTTGGTGTCATTTCTCTGTTGTTGGTGTCATTTCTCTGTTGTTGGTGTCATTTCTCTGTTGTTGGTCTCATTTCTCTGTTGTTGGTGTCATTTCTCTGTTGTTGGTGTCATTTCTCTGTTGTTGGTGTCATTTCTCTGTTGTTGGTGTCATTTCTCTGTTGTTGGTGTCATTTCTCTGTTCTCGCTTCCTTTTCTCGTCCCTGTCCCCATTTCTCTGTTCTTTCTATAATTTCTTTGTTCTTGCTCTCATTTCTCTGTTGTTGGTGTCATTTCTCTGTTGTTGGTCTCATTTCTCTGTTGTTTGTGTCATTTCTCTGTTGTTGGTGTCATTTCTCTGTTGTTGGTGTCATTTCTCTGTTGTTGGTGTCATTTCTCTGTTGTTGGTGTCATTTCTCTGTTGTTGGTGTCATTTCTCTGTTGTTGGTCTCATTTCTCTGTTGTTGGTGTCATTTCTCTGTTGTTGGTGTCATTTCTCTGTTGTTGGTGTCATTTCTCTGTTGTTGGTGTCATTTCTCTGTTGTTGGTGTCATTTCTCTGTTCTCGCTTCCTTTTCTCGTCCCTGTCCCCATTTCTCTGTTCTTTCTATAATTTCTTTGTTCTTGCTCTCATTTCTCTGTTGTTGGTGTCATTTCTCTGTTCTCGCTTCCTTTTCTCGTCCCTGTCCCCATTTCTCTGTTCTTTCTATAATTTCTTTGTTCTTGCTCTCATTTCTCTGTTGTTGGTGTCATTTCTCTGTTCTCGCTTCCTTTTCTCGTTCCTGTCCCCATTTCTCTGCTCTTTCTATAATTTCTTTGTTCTTGCTCTCATTTTTCTGTTGTTGGTCCAATTTCTCTGTTCTTGCTTCCTTTTCTCGTCACTGTCTCCATTTCTCTGTTTTTTTTATAATTTCTTTGTTCTTGCTCTCATTTCTCTGTTATTGCTCCAATTTTACTTATTTTCTCCTATTTCTCTGTTCTTAATATATTTCTCTGTTCTTGCTCCTATTTCCCTTACTTGCTTCCAATTCTCTGTTTTTGCTTGCTCCGATTTATCTTTCTTCCATTTCTCTATTATTGCTTTAATTTCCCTGTTTTGCGTTAATTTTGTTGTTGTATTAAATTTCTCTTATTTTCTCTCTCATTTACCTTTTTTTTGCCGTGCTCCCGTTTCTCTGTTTTTGTTCCTATTTCTCTTTCTTGCTTCCCCATCTCTTTTCTTGCTCCCATTTCATTTTTTGTGCAACCACGTTTCAGGCTGGAGAGCAGGTCCTGGGGACAGACGAGTCGACCTTCAACCACATCCTCTGTCTGCGCAGCGTGGCCCAGCTGCAGGAAACGTTCAGTCAGTACAAGGCCATCAGTGGGAAGGACATTGAAGAGGCTATTGAATCTGAAATGAGCGGCAATATTCAGATGGGATTTCTAGCTATAGGTAATTCTCTGTTTTCCTTTCACTTCTATTGCTTTATATTCTCTGCCCTCGTATTACTGTTGTGTGGTTGTTTGTTTGTTTTGTGGTTTTTTTGCGGAGGGGGGGGGGGGGGGGGGGGGGGGGGGGGTCCTAATTTATTTGTGTAGCTAAATCTTTGTAAATATTTAAGTGGAGTGGGAAGTTCAGTCTTGCATTACTGAGCTGGCAAATGGTGTTTAATGTAGAAAAATTAACAGATATCCACATGTTAAGATCTAATAAGGAATATAATTACATAGTGAGAGACAACAATATTAGGCCAATAGAAAAGGAAAGAGACCTAGGAGTTATAATATATCATATAGGTAAGGTGTGGAAGCCAGTCTAGATCTCAGTAAAAAAGACTAATTCGATGATGGGTATGATAAAAAGTAATATTACACATGGGAGCAAGGAGATGTTATTGTCTTGGTGAGATCCCTACATGTATGTGTGTCGAGCTGCAGTCACTGAACCATTTCCTATATGGGTGTGTGTCGAACTACAGTCATGAAACATTACCTATTTGTGTTTGTGTCGAGCTGCAGTCACTGAACCATTTCCTATATGGGTGTGTGTCGAACTACAGTCACTGAAACATTACCTATTTGTGTTTGTGTCGACCTGCAGTCATTGAACCATTTCCTATATGGGTGTGTGTCGAACTACAGTCACTGAAACATTACCTATTTGTGTTTGTGTCGAGCTGCAGTCACTGAACCATTTCCTATATGGGTGTGTGTCGAACTACAGTCACTGAAACATTACCTATTTGTGTTTGTGTCGAGCTGCAGTCACTGAACTATTTCCTATATGGGTGTGTGTCGATCTGCAGTCACTGAAACATTACCTATTTGTGTTTGTGTCGAGCTGCAGTCACTGAACCATTACCTATTTGTGTTTGTGTCGAGCTGCAGTCACTTGAACCACTGAAGTTAATCTTGTGATAACAGTCAAGAGGGATCTCCATCCTGTCAATCGCCGGAAAAATGTTTAGCTCCAGTTATGCTCAACCGCTTAACAATTCCTCTCGAGCAGAAGCTATTGACAGGGAGTCAATGTGGTTTCCGAGCTGGTCTTGGAACGGTTGACAGGATTTTTGCAGCTCGTCAAATCCAAGAGAAATGTCAGGAGCGGCATAGTGATCTGTACACAACCTGTCAAAAGCCGTTGACACCGTCAACAGTGACGGACTCTTGGTAAACCATAGAGAAATTGGGTTGTCCATAAAAATTCATCACAGTCGTCCGTCAGTTTCATGATGGCATGTCAGCCCGCGTACTGAATGATTGTGAGCTCTCTGCAGTATTGCCATTTATAAATGGAGCCAAACAGGGCTGTGTGCTGGCCACAACACTTTTTAGCATGGTATTTGCAGCCATGCTTTCTGATGCAACACGTGACTGTGACACTGGCATACAGGTCAGGTACCGAACGAATGGGCAGCTGTTCACTCTGAGGCACCTAAAAGCCCTCACAAAGGTGAAAGAAGCAACTATCTTAGATCTCCTCTTTGCCGACGACTGCGCAATTAACACGTGCTCAGAACAGGACATGCAGGCAATCATGAATGAGTTCTCAACTGCGTGCACTAATTCTGGTCTTACTGTAAACACCAAGAAAAGGGAGGTAATGTTTCTACCTGCCCCCCGGGAGCCCTACCACAAACCACATGTCACTGCACAGGGACATCGCCTAAAAGCAGTTGAGAGCTTTACCTACCTTGGCAGTACCCTCACCAGAGAAGGAAATATTGACTCTGAGGTCCCCAACAGGATTTCCAAGGTGAGCGCTGCTTTCGGAAGACTACGAGAAAATGTTTGGGACTGGCAGGAAATCAGCGTTGCCACCAAGATTACTGCATATCGTGCTGTTGTTCCAACCACCCTTCTGTACGCATGCGAAACATGGACAGTCTATAGCAGTTATGTCAAGAAACTGAATTATTTTCATGAAAACTGTCTCCACAGACTGCTCAGAGTCGCTTGGCAGGATAAAGTGCCCAACTCTGAAGTCCTCAGCAGGGCTAGACTATATGGCACCCATACGCTGCTACAGAGATCACAGATGAGATGGACTGGGCATGTTGTTCGCATGACAGATGAGCGCTTCCATAAACAATTGTTATACGGTGAGCTCATGATGGACAGCGCTCGCAGGGGTACAAAGGAAACGATACAGCGACACACGAAAAGTTTCTTTGAAAAGTTTCTCCAGTGATGCTGCTGAATGGGAGCTGCGTGCTCCGAACCACCCAGCCTGGCACACTGCCGTCACACATGGTGCTTGCACCGCTGAGTAGAGGACCATCATGGAGGCACAGGAAAAGCGAGCTGCACGAAAGGAAAGAATGCAAGACTGCCCAACTAAAAATGCTGTTCACGTGTGCCCTACGTGCGGTAGAGTTTGTCATGCTGTTCATGTGTGCCCCACGTGCGGTAGAGTTTGTCATGCTGTTCATGTGTGCCCTACGTGCGGTAGAGTTTGTCATGCTGTTCATGTGTGCCCCACGTGCGGTAGAGTTTGTCATGCTGTTCATGTGTGCCCCACGTGCGGTAGAGTTTGTCATGCTGTTCATGTGTGCCCCACGTGCGGTAGAGTTTGTCATGCTGTTCATGTGTGCCCCACGTGCGGTAGAGTTTGTCATGCTGTTCATGTGTGCCCTACGTGCGGTAGAGTTTGTCATGCTGTTCATGTGTGCCCTACGTGCGGTAGAGTTTGTCATGCTGTTCATGTGTGCCCTACGTGCGGTAGAGTTTGTAATGCTGTTCATGTGTGCCCTACGTGCGGTAGAGTTTGTCATGCTGTTCACGTGTGCCCTACGTACGTGAAGCTCAAAACGGACTGTTCAGTCATATGCAGTCATATCTGAATAAACATGTCTGACGCTGTAGCTATCTTCTCTTGCGATGGGCAACTAACTAAATAACTAACTAACTAACTAAGATTTCTACAGCAGAAATGTTCAAACCATTATATATGTTACAATGTAAGTATATTCGACAACACTTTACGGACGAATAGATGAATATATGTAAAGGACATAATCTTTGGTAGATTAGTCCTAAGACTGGTTGTAAAGTTGTATGAGCATGTCTCTCCAATTGAACCTGTGCTCTGGCTGGTCAAATCTAAGACAGGTTGTAAGGTTGCCTCAGCATATCTCTCCTTTTGACCCTATTCTCTGCAGCTCTCTTCATGTCAACATCGGTTCATACTTTCATGCCTCTGCATGCATGATATGTAAAGGTGAGTCTTAGTCGCCCCTTTCCTCTTTTCATCTGAATCTTGCCATCTAGTATCTTCTGTAAAAGGCTTTATAGCGGAGTGGGGTGCATGAGATAACGGAGCAGAGAGTGTACAACCAGCGAGCTACATGGACCATCAGCATCTAGACTATGCACCATTTGCTGAGAGAGACTTAGCACCCATGGGTATGGCGGGAGTGCAGTCACATCGATTCTTAGAAACGGAGATATAATGCAAATATAACATCTTGCTTGGTCAGAAACGGATTACTTGTTTTTATTTCCCCTTTAAGGGAGAATATTTGTTGATGGATTTAATCAGTCAGTAATGTTGATGACATTCCCCAGTTAAGTCAACCAAAAACACAGCGGCATACTTTGCTGAGCGACTCTTCAAATGTATGAAAGGGGCAGGAACAAATGATCGAACATTGATCAGAGATATCGTGTCCCGTAGTGAGGTGAGTTACATTGATAAAAAATACAATAAATAGTGGTTAGTCTGGATATAAACATTGTCATCTATATGTACTGATTAATCTGGCAAGATAAACGGTTAACACTATGCACGATAATCAGACTAATGAGGAAATACGGGATATAATTATAATAGCAATAGGGCCATTTGAAGACCTCCTGGCAACTGTCAAAAGAAGGACACTCGCTTGGTACGGTCATATATCGAGATCAAATGGTCTTGCAAATACGATCCTCCACGGAAAGATACAACGCTGACGACGAAGAGGCCGGCCCAAAAAGAGGTGGGAGGACAACATAAAAGAATGGACCAATAACTTAACTGTACGCCTTTAAACTGATATAGAAGACTTCAGAATCTGTATGCAACCAGTTTCTTGGAGAGTGGTTAACGGATATGCGAGTATACATTAATAGACTAAAAAACTAGAGCAAAGTAGACCCACGACCTGTTAGGCGCCGTTAACAAAACCACCTAACCATGGCCGGTGTAATACAATGGCACACAGTTACTCGCCCCTTATGACATGCTCTCTGTGGGGCAGTGGTGCTATTCCTGTCCTTGTCATACACAAGGACCCTGGTGGGCCTATCAGACCTACGTCTTTGCTCAGTCCATCTCGCCATCGCATGGGTGGGCAACCCTGTGGATGTGCATAGGCATATGGCCATAAAACCGTTGGTTTACGTGTACTCACCAAACCCTTGGTTTACGTGTACTCACCAAACCGTTGGTTTACGTGTACTCACCAAACCGTTGGTTTACGTGTACTCACCAAACCGTTGGTTTACGTGTACATCTGTTCCCAGGCGTGTCCAGGACACACATGTTTGCTGATACATTTTTACAACACTTTTATTTATAGATACTGGTTATATTTGATCAGATCAGTTTGGTTTATAAAGCCTAATTAATTTAGATAAAAACGGTTTGGTTTATAGATACTGGTTATATTTGATCAGAACATTTTGGTTTATAAAGCCTAATTAATTTAGATAAAAACGGTTTTGTTTATACATACTGGTTATATTTGAACAGAACAGTTTGGTTTATAAAGCCTACGTAATTTTGATTTTTTTTAAACTTTGGTCTGTAGATACTGGTTATATTTGATCAGAAACTATTTCTAGCAAAAAGTAAATAGTCTGTCCTTTACAGAACGTCGCTTCTAACAACCGTCACCGATTTAGCTGTTATCAGTTTCTTGGCAAGTGTGCCGTTGTTTTCCACATACGGACAGGCGATTGTACCGATAAAATCCGATGTCTGCTAAACTGGATGTGGTGTTGATTCGAACCGCGTATGTTAGGATTATGGAAACGGACGTGTTCACTAAGTGCAGGCTTCCCGGAAGGAGGAAAAGTGTTATGGTGACCTCCATATTTATACTCGATAGAAGAAACCACATGTAGAAGTTTGAGAAAAATAAGTCTTGACATGTTTCTTGACATGTGCCATGTGCGGGCTCCAACTGCGTCTCCAGTGGTGTAGCCTTGTCACAAAGTGACGAGTGAACGATTAGATTGCTCCGTCGCCCTCTTGTTAACTTGTAATCGGCTGTCCCTTAAAGTAAGTCACATGTCCTTTTACAGAACGTCGCTTCTTACAACCGCCACCTATTTGGCTGTTAAAAGTTTCTTGGCAAGTGTGCAGTACGGTAGGTTGCCATTACTTTCCGTACGTGGAGGAGCATTCGCCCGAGAAAAAATCCAGTGTCTGCCAAACTGGACACAAGTGGGAATCGAACCAGGAACATTGGGACTGTGAAAAACCGAGCGAGTTTCAACCCTCGTTCACGCAGCCTCCTTAGCTGTCCCTTAAGCAAGTTTATAAATTGTACTAATATGAAACTCGGAACTGGATTTTCTGCATGACATCTCCGTGAAATCGGGTTAGGCGAGTATAGTTAACAATGTCGCAGTGACATAATTCAACCATTGACGCCGTGCTCGACAACAGCACCACATGAAGAATTAGGTCAAATTAAATTTGGTGCTCGAAATAACTAGCTCACCATGAAATGAGCAAACTCGCGAATTCCAAATGCCCTAATCCATTTCTAATATGGTCATGTATTAAAAATATGATTCGAACCCGAGAGGCAAAAGTAGGATAAACGGCAGTCTATATGACGTTCACCTGAAGGTTTGCAGGTTTACCTGACTTCGATGGGGAACTGAGACGCTAGTCCAGTAAGGCACAACATACTGACCAGGACGTCGCGTCAGGGTCAGGCACAATACATTGACCAAGGTCACAGTATCTTTTCCATGTAGCGTCCCCTGGAAACAGGCTGTTCTCAAGACAATCTGACTGACGAGATGTGGGTCGATGTGACACCCGTAACAGTGAGCGATACGCAAATGAATCCAATCATAACACAATCGCCTGGAGGACCGCCATCCACCTTCATCAGCATTATCGGAAAGTGAAGAAAGGTACTTCAACCTGCCACTTAAAGTCCTTTTCAGGGCGCTCAAATTGTGGGCATTAAACAACAATAACCTGTCTTGGATAATATCAGGCAAAATATTTGGTTCGATGTAATTGACAAAAATAGCACAAAAATAGAAACGGCCTCCAGATCCTTTCCTAATATTATATTAAATATTCTTGCTAAATCCAAATTCGAGCGGGTCAGTAAAATGGTCCCAAGTTGATATTAAAGACAATTTATTAATTGAAAACGATCTTGAAATCTTTTATGGTTTGACTTACATCGCAACTTAATTCTCAACATACTTTCCACCTACATTGATACACTTATCCCATCACCGTACAGTGCATCAAAACCAGCAGCATATAAGTCTCTGGTCTGCTGTCTTAGCCACCAAAACCTGCAGCATACAAGTCTTTGGTCTGGTGTCTCACTCACCAAAACCTGCAACATAGACGTCTTTGGTCTGCTGTCTCAGCCACCAAAACATGCAGCATGGACGTCTTTGGTCTGCTGTCTCAGCCACCAAAACATGCAGCATGGAAGTCTTTGGTCTGGTGTATCATGCAGATTTTCACTTCACACGTTCAATTTCTTCCTTATTCACGAAACGTCGACTCCCAAATGCAGGTTTTTAGTGCACCAAACAGGTGGACATTACTCGAGATATGTCGGGACTGCATGGTGAATGTTCAAGAACTTGCCATCCGAGTTAGGAAATTGTTTCCTGAGTTGATCGAACCGTTTAAAACTTAATTCAATTTAACTTAACTCAACTTAACTTAATGTCTTTATACTGGCTTAGAAGACACAACAGATTATGTTTATAACTAGTTTGTTGGAGGGTGGTTTAACCGATGTGCGAGTCTACTTTAACAGACTCAAACATTAAAGCTAAGTAGAACCGCAGCTAGTTAGGCGCCATCTATACCGGCTCTTAACAAACCACCTGGGGATAGGTACAAATAACTAGGGTAAAATTTGTCCGTTCAGCGGCCGTTAGTCCTACTCTTTTCGATTTTCAACTACCAGTGATTTTTTAACGTGCTCAACACTGACCACGGGAGTCCGATCTCGCTACCCAGAGATTAAAGGAATTTTTACGAGAAGATCCACTTGAAAAAATCCCGATTTCCACCGTGACTCAAACCCGCGACTTCCGGCATCCGAGGAGGACACACTTACTGGCATTGTTATTATGGAGCAGTACTCCTCTAGTCAGCATGTCTGGACATTTTCTTCGGTCTGCATTCCGAAGCGCTAACAGAACTTCACAGTGTTATACAGCATTCACATCGTCACAATTGTTCTGGACGGCATTCAGCAGCACTCAGTGAGAATCCTAAAACACTGTAAGCATCGCCTTCAATGCTGATAGACTAACTTTGATCTGCTTGGCAGAAAGTGAGGAAGGATGTTTTCATTGCATTGAACCACATGTTGATTCGGATTGGTTAGTGATTCATCCTTGATTAGTCCCCACTAACAATCCTGTTCTGCACATCTTCCCCTTCATCTTTAATTGACAGAAATGTTGAAAGGACAATTCCATTCGGTTCATTTTGTGGTTGTCGTCCAGTTGTCTGTGTTCCCACAGGGAGAACACTTTCCGGAAGTACAATCGATCATACATTATGCTGTAGGCTAAAACAAGCGAACACACTATTGCAGTTAATGCACTGTATTTCGTTACTCGCCTGTCAGTTCGAATCAACTCTTCCACCAGCCACACAGAAGCAATCTGAACAGGACGACCAGGTGGGGCTTCGTCAGCATTTTTTCCAGCGTCTTTGAGAAAATGTATGGACTCAGTTAAGTACTATTTCACGCAACAAATACATCAGGAAGCAGGAAGCATTTCTTAATGAATATCCTTTGCATAAAGCCCTCCGGTCTCAATTGGTTCGCCGGGGTCTGTGTGTATGGCAAGGACAAGCATAGTACCACTGCCCCACAGAAAGCCTGTCGTTAGAGAAGACTAGCTGCGGCATGGCATAACGCCTGCTATGGTTAGGTGGTTTATTTAGAGCGACTTAGATTGCGCCTAACAGGCTGCGGATCTACTTTGCTCTAGTGTTTTAGTCTATTAAGATGGACTCCCACATCCGTTAACCACCCTCAGCGGCACTTTTCCCAATGCAGCAGAGTAATAAGCTGCACGAGGCTAGCCCGCTAAGTAGACATTTTTCTACCAGCTACATCTAGCTTACACTAGAGCTGGGACTTTCACATGATCATCCGCACCTATAAAAGTACAGGTCGACCAAGAACTAAGAATAGAACCCTCCACCCCAAATGTTGAACAGCCTGCTGCTTTTTTTTTGTTGTTGTACAATCTGAGACGCCATTTTGTAGTTGAGCTGCGCACGTGCATACGACACGGAACGCCTGCTATGTACAATAACCAAGAAGCCGGATGTTGCTGCCACTTAATGGCATCTTTAGAAACTACCAACCATATTTTGCATCTACGCCATATGAGTTTGTAGCATAGTCACGGACTTGCCCTTATAGTAATTAATATTATCTGATTTCTACACAATAAAACGTTTGTCCATAGGTTGATATGGTGACAATCAAGGACGAGTTCAAGAAAGCATATGGCAAAACTTTGGCCGAGTACATCCAAGGCGATACTAGTGGAGACTACAGAAAAATCCTGCTTGCGATTGTCAAAGAATAAAAATAATTCAGATCAAAGGAGAAAAACTGGCAATAATTTTAAAACTTGAAAGGCGACTCACAATTCACGTTTGTATTTTATATTTTTGTTTGCAATGCAACTGTGTAAGCTTCTTCAATGTCATATTTGCATTTCTGACAATGTATGGTAATGTAAGCTGTGCTGCTATATAAGAGACACGGTCACTGTGTACATTGATATTACAAAAATAGAACATGGCCGTGGTTTAAATGTATGTAGTTGCAAAGTCTGTGGTTGGTAAAAAAAAGTATGTAGTTGCAAAGTCTGTGGTTGAAAATTCTGTAGTTGTTTAAGTCTGTAGCTAAGAAGTATGTAGATACAAAGTCTGTAGTTGCAAGGTCTGTACCTCGCCAGAAGGCGATACAAACATCTACTTGCTATCATTCCAATGGAGATAGTTTGACTTCTGAGCCTTCCGGCCAAAACCAGATGGTAGATTTGATTCGTCAAAATAAGGTAAAACAAACATTATTTAACTGTGCTTATCTACTCCCCTTTAGTAGTCGTACGACTTTATTCGCATTGCTGCGGAAGTCTAGGGGTTTTTAGGCTGAGGACTACACATCACTTCGCCATTGCTGTCGCCACATAATGTTCTGGCTATGTTTGTTTATTTCACCTTTAATTTAAAAACAACATGTGTCATACCGGGGATTCGATCCACTCCACTTCTTATCAGTAAGCAGTCATCGAGACCATTTGCCCACACTCTCTTCACCGTTAACAGTAGTTCATGGAATGACAACAACATGTGTCATACCGGGGATTCGATCCACTCCACTTCTTATCAGTAAGCAGTCATCGAGACCATTTGCCCACACTCTCTTCACCGTTAACAGTAGTTCATGGAATAAAAACAACATGTGTCATACCGGGGATTCGATCCACTCCACTTCTTATCAGTAAGCAGTCATCGAGACCATGTGGCCACACTCTCTTCACCTTTAACAGTAGTTCATGGAATGAAAACAACATGTGTCATACCGGGGATTCGATCCACTCCACTTCTTATCAGTAAGCAGTCATCGAGACCATTTGGCCACACTCTCTTCACCGTTAAAAGTAGTTCATGGAATGACAACAACATGTGTCATACCGGGGATTCGATCCACTCCACTTCTTATCAGTAAGCAGTCATCGAGACCATTTGGCCACACTCTCTTCACCGTTAACAGTAGTTCATGGAATGAAAACAACATGTGTCATACCGGGGATTCGATCCACTCCACTTCTTATCAGTAAGCAGTCATCGAGACCATTTGGCCACACTCTCTTCCCCGTTAACAGTAGTTCATGGAATGATGCAATAAATATGGATAGTATCCAGGAGGGACACTCCCAATGAGTAAGTCTACTCTTGTGTGAACCCTGACACGAGCGTTACATGGAGGCGTGTAGTAACATCTCTCACTTCCCGAACATATTGATGAAGTTGAACCCGAGTTCTCCAGGCGGTTGTCCTATACTTTATCTGCGTGTCTCTCACTACTACGGAGATCATTTTGATCTTCCACCTCGTTAGCTAGACTGCTATACAACAGCCGGATTCTAATGGGAACTTCATGGATGTGAATTGAGAGTCTTGGGTAGTATACTTCACCTGACCCTAGCTAACATAACCTGATCAGTATATTTCAACTGGCCCTGGCTAACATTGTCTGATCAGTATATTTCACCTGTCCCTGACTAACATTGTCTGATCAGTATACTTCACCTGACCCTGACTAACAGTGTCTGATCCGTGTATTTTACATGACCCTGCCAAATATTGTCCGATCAGTATATTTTTCCTGGTCCTGACAAACATGGTCTGATCAGTGTATTTTACTTGACCCTGACTAACATTGTCTGATCAGTATGTTCTACCTGACCCTGACTAACATTGTCACATTAGTATGTTACCCCAGATCCTGACTAAAATTGACTGATCAGTATATATTACCGTTAGTCTCTTCTCCCATGTAAAACAAACGTACATCTCATATATCCATTGACTAAGTGCGTGTGCCTTTGGGCCATCCATCTTGCCCTCATGTCACTCGTCAAGTGTTGATGGAGTCAGCTGATCGAACTGTATGTGTGTAATGTTCTATGGCGTATATTATTCTTTTCAAAGTAACAATGGGACTCATTTAAGTGGGAGGCCGACCTGAGGAAGTGTCGACCAATTAGATTAAATGGGAGACCGAGCTGAGGAAGTGTCGACCAATTAGATTAAGTGGGAGACCGATCTGAGGACGTGTCGACCAATTAGATTAAGTGGGAGACCGAGCTGAGGACGTGTCGACCAATTAGATTAAGTGGGAGACCGAGCTGAGGAAGTGTCGACCAATTAGATTAAGTGGGAGACCGAACTGAGGACGTGCCGACCAATTAGATTAAGTGGGAGACCGAGCTGAGGACGTGTCGACCAATTAGATTAAATGGGAGACCGAGCTGAGGACGTGTCGACCAATTAGATTAAGTGGGAGACCGATCTGAGGACGTGTCGACCAATTAGATTAAGTGGGAGACCGAGCTGAGGACGTGTCGACCAATTAGATTAAGTGGGAGACCGAGCTGGGGACGTGTCGACCAATTAGATTAATACTGGAAATATACTTGCATGTTTATAAAACATGAATCGAAAAGCCACATACAAATTCGTGAATGAAAAACATATATGAATAAATTGAATGAACAAGCAAATTTTTACGATCAAATGTGAAGAATTTGGATCAGAAGTATCACAAGCAATATCATCAACATTCACATGAGAATCATCATTATCATCAAGTGCTCTGTCAGTTGGCGTTGGTGATCGTGGTCTTTATTTCTCTTATCACGTGTGTGATATATCTTATCTACAAGTTCCGCCGTTGATCTACCTTGATAAGTCTTTAAGTTAACCAATATTTTCCCTCTTTGTCTCCCTCTGTTTCTCTTGACTGCGATTCTGCATTTGTCCCCGTGTGTTCCAACCCGCCACTTCTCATGACATACCTGATAATGATGATTGTCTTGCCCTGATTTTTGCCACAATCTGTCTTTGTGTCTGTGCCTCCTCAAGAAATGCGGTATTAGCTTTCTTTGTAGTTCTTAGAACTTTCAATATTATTATTGTAAAACCTCATTTCCGTTGCCTTCGTTGATCCCAGTACGTGCCTGCTGATTTTCCATGATTCGCTGCCGTATGTCAGTACTAGTTCTGTTGTTGTTCGTCCATCACATCGTGATGAGGACCTGTCCTTTTTTTAATGTTAGCCAGTTCTTCCAGTCGAGTATTCTATACTTCCGGGTTGTGGATGGGTGCGGAGATGGCTGACAAGTCCGATTTGGGACCTGGTTACTAGTAGGCAGTGAGGGCATGGAAAGTTCGCTTCGCGAGACTATGATATTTCATGAGCTTTTCTGGCCTTTCTCTGTTGTTCTGCTGCATTCTTTTTAGAAGCCTCGCATGACACTGTACCTCTGCGGAGAGCTGTACGCCAGGCTGTACTGTCTTTTGCAGCATCTTCCCATATTTCAATATTTATGCTGAAGGCTTTTAAAGACGTTTTTAGTATGTCTTTAAAGCGCTTTTTTCACCTCCTTGGGAGCGTTCGCCATTCTGCATCTCGCCATAGAAGATTATTTTTGGCAACCGAAAGTCTGGCATGTAAACCACATCACCCGCCCATCGAACCTGTGATGTTTGTGTATTGGTTCTACGTAACATTCAAGAACTCGCTTTCTTAAACCCAGTGATAGGCTTATGTTGTACAAGATTCCCCTCATTCTCTGGAAAACTGATTTTGCCTTGGCTCATCTCTTCTATATTTCATAAGTGCATTTCCCTTCATAACAAATGTGTGTGCCCACGTATTGAAACGAGTGTTCTTGTTTTAGTTCTGTCCTCTTCACCTGTATACAACATTTTGGAGACATGTACTTCTGCAGGGTCTTCTAAACCAGTATAAAAACGTTAAGTTAGTTAGTTAAGTTAGTTAGTTAAGTTAGTTAGTTAAGTTAGTTACTATCATTACTTTTGATTTCTTTTGATTTTAGCTCAGGCATTTATTTTCTCTTTGAGTAACTACCATGTTTACCATTTCTTGTCAATCTGACTCATGTTGCGCTTTCAACGCGGAGTTATTGAGTAGCGCAAGTTGTTTATGTTCTGTCCACAAATTGATTTTCCAGCCAATGCCTTGATATGATACGCATGCTTGAAACACGCATGACTTAGAGGTCTCAACATGGTAGGCAGATTCCTCGAAACGACTAGGGCATGACTGCATCTACTGACTTGTTGGCAGAAGCCTCGAAACGACTAGGGCATGACTGCATCTACTGACTTGTTGGCAGAAGCCTCGAAGCGACTGGGGCATGACTGCATCTACTGACTTGTTGAGAGATGCCTCGAAACGACTTGGGCAAACTAGAAGATGACACTAGATTATATCACTGGATGATGACACTGGATGATGAAACTAGAAGATGGCACAGGAGGATGGCATTTGATGACGGCACTGGAAGATGAAACTAGAAGATGGCACTGGATTATGGCACTGGATGACGATATTGGATGATGGCAGTTTATGATGAATCTATAGAATGACAGTGGATAAATGCGCTGGATGATGAAACTAAAATATGACACTGGATAATGGCACTGGATGATGGCACTAGATGATCAATCTATAGGATGGCACTAGATGATAGCACTGGATGACGAAACTAGAGGATGGCTCTATAAGATGCCATTGGATAATGAAATTAGAGAATGTCAGTGGTTGATGGCACTGGGCGATACAACTAGAGGGTGACACCATATGATCGCACTGCATGGAGGCACTGGGTGATGGGACTGGATGATGGCACTGGAGAGTTAAGCTTGAGGACGACACTAGAGGATGTCACTGGATGAGGGCATTGGATGATGGCACTGGGTGATTGCGCTAGATGATAGCACTGGATGGTGGAACTTGAGGACAACTCTGTATGATGGCACTGGATGATGGCACTGGATGACGAAACTAGAGTACACCACTGGATGATGGCACTGGATGATGGCACTAGATGATGGCACTGGATGATGACACTGGATGATGACACTGGATGATGACACTGGATGATGGCACTGGATGATGGCACTGGATGATGACACTGGATGCTGACACTAGATGATGGCACTGGATGATGACACAGGATGATGGCACTGGATGATGACACTGGATGATGACACTGGATGCTGACACTGGATGATGGCACTGGATGATGAAACTAGAGGACAACACTGGATGATGACACTGGATGATGGCACTGGATGATGACACTGGATTATGGCACTGGGTGATGGCACTGGATGATGGCACTGGATGATGTCACATGATGATGGCACTGGATGATGGCACTGGATGATGAAACTACAGGATGACGGTGGATGATGTCACTGGATGATGAAATTAGAGGACAACACTGGATGTTAACACTGGATGATAATACTGGTTGATGGCACTGGATAATTACACTGGATAATGCCACTGAGTGATGACACTGAGAAGTGCCTGAGAAGACGGAGCAGGAGTTTGCGTAACCAAAGAGCCACTAATGGAACCATCGTTATTTGCTAAAAGATAGACTAAGTACCTATTGATCTTCCCGGAGTGCAGTAATATCGATTATGGATAACATTATGTAGCATAAATAGATTAACCAAATGTCTTGAAAAGGTATTGTCCATACTTTCTGTGTATGCTATTTATTTGTATATTTGTTTCTGAGAAGATATCTCATTCATTAGTGTTGTTTAATGCACAATACGTTAACTTTGCGTGCTATATGTATTTGTCTTATTATCACAAAAGCAATACATCTTCACAACATATTACATTATTCACACTTCATGCACATTGTATTTGATTCTAACGATGTATGTACAATAATATTTGCCACAGAGAAGCGACTAAGAAAGGGGCTTTCAAAACAAACTGGGCATTGGGGAGGGGGGGGGGGTGGGAGGGTTGAAGGAAAGCAAAAATCAATTTCAAGTAGTCCAAATGCCATTTATTTTTTTTATATAATCTTCTGCAACGTTTTTGCACTTATCCAGGCGTTTAAATAATGCTTGAAAAGCTTCAGTGTTGAAAAAGTTGTCAGTATGTCTGAACCAATCCAGGACAGCCTGTTTCACTTTGTCATCAGTGCTGAAATGCTGACCTCCCAGGAATTCATTTAGGTGCCCAAGCAGGTGAAAATCGCTTGAAGCGAGGTAGGGTAAGTAAGGCGGATGTGGCAATACCTCCCAGCCTAGTTGCTGCAGATAGCACATAGTATGAGCTCGAGCGTTATCTTGCAGGATCAGGACGCCCTTTATGATCAAGGCAGACCAATTTCTCCACAGGCAGTTATGCACATACGTCAAAATGCGTATGTACTGTTCACTGTTCATAGTGACACCACGGGGTAGAAAATCTACATTCTTAGTTCTTAGTCGACCTGTACTTCTACAAGGGCAGATGAACCTGTGTAGTTTCCAGCTCTGGTTTGAGCTGGATGTAGCCGGGAGAAGAGTTTCCTGCTTAGCGGGCTAGGCTCGAACAGCTTAATACTCCGCGCTGCGTTGGGACAAACGCTTACGGAGGGTGGCTAACCAATGTGTGAGTCCATCTTAATAGACTCCAACACTAGAACAAAGTAGACCCGCAGCCTGTTAGGCACCATCTATGCTGCTCTAAACAAACCACCATACTTTGGCCGGTGTTATGCCATGTCATAGTTAATCGCCTTTTACGACATGCTCTCTGTGAGGCACTGGGGCTATTATTGTCGTTGTCATACACAAAGACCCTGGCAGATCACGCATTAATGACGCCAAATTTGTCCCAGAAAACACTCGCCATCATTGTTTGGGAATTAGCGTCATCACGGCCGGGATCACCACTTATGGACGCATGACCTTCTCTAAAACGTTTGCACTCTTTTAATGTTTTACTGCGGCTGAGTGTCTCATCGCCATATTGTGATTGCAGTCTTCTGTACATTTCGGCAGGTTTAACACATTCTTTCACAAGAAACTCCATCACAACACGCTGTTCCCTGGAAGCACTAACAGTGTTAATTGCCATTTTTATTTATCTGTCACGTGACTGGCCAATGGCAAGTGGGTCACCTAGCAGTAATAGGACACAAGTGCCGTAACTAATGATAGTAGTTCCAGCAGGCTATAACCCATTCAAGTAGAACTAGAACAAAAAGTTTCGGTTTGATTTGAACGCCCCTCGCAAGTAATAAAAGCTTCGCTTTGCTCAAAGGACAATGGAGCGAAGAAATGATTATACTCTGTTAACAAGACCGAATTCACAATAAATAGATGGGATGCTAAAACTTGTTCACATGCCGTGGCACGTATCGAGTTGTTAAGAAAATGCAGATCAATAAGACATGTCGTGCGCATACCTGGCAACAAATGGACACGAAAAGTGACGTCCAGGCCAACCTACATCTGTTAACGCACACCCGGACATCGGAAAATAAGATGGAGAGATGGCCCGAGTAAGCTCCTGGTCTAATACGGTGTTCTAATGCACACACAAAAAATCACTTTAATAACATTGTGTATTATCGCCTTGTCTTTGTAATATCTACACAGATCAGATTTACACACATATAACAGGATCGTCAGGTCTTATCTTTGGAGGAGCTGCAATGAATAACATTAGGTGTGGATGATTATCTTTTGATGGCAAAAAGTGAGCAAGAATTGCATGAGCTTGTGACAACAAATTACACAATAAGTTAAGAGTTTGGATAAGACCAAAAAAATAACGAAAATAAGAATTTGGATACAAAACTGACAAAACTGGATGTAGATAAAAATAAAAGATCAATTATAGGAACAGGTACATAGTTTTTTCTTATATCTAACCCATATAAGCACGGAAGAAGGCAGATGGGAAAAAGAAATCGCAAAAAGAATATGTATAACCAAGATGATATTCAGCAACTTGAAACACATTATGACATCCAAACAGATAAGTAATAAATTTAATATGAGAATTGCCAAAGGCCAAATTGGTATGTTTACTCGTCAGTACTTTATGGAGTACAAATAGGGACACTGAATAACTAATTGTCTTCACCAAAACAATCGAAGCATTCGAAATGGGGGTATATAGAATGTTATGTAACATTTCTTGGATTACAAAGGCGAAGGCCGGCGATCATCGTAGACGATGATGGCATAATTAATTTTGCTATCGTTATTTTTAGGAAGGATTAACTGCGCTACTTTTTATCCTCACTCTCTCGTCTCGTGCAGCCCGACCCCAGTGGCAAGTCAAGGGCGAGACGACTAGGGGGCGACTACGAGATGCAGGGGACTCCGCATCAAGCACTCGTGAAAAATACGCCGGACCCACACCACCTGATCACGAGGCCGATGGCTTAACCATTTCGCCTCGGAATTTCTTGGATAGAGAAGATAACAAATGTGGAGGTACTGAAAACGTTGGTGGTGTGAAGAGAATTAATGACCTATATCATGTTTGCACAGTTAAGATATTTTGACATACCACCTTTCTGAAGAAAATACTAGAGGGTATGGTAGAAGACAGTCGTTGAAGAGACACACAACCGTATAAGTGGACAGATAACATCAGGATATGGACTGAAAAAAAGCCTGTCACATTTGACAGTTACAGAAAGAAACAAAGTACACTGGAGATCCGTTGCAGTCGACCATCGATGCGGAGCTGGCACTTGGACTGAACTGCACATGACGTCAGAAAAGTGTTCCAGTCGACCATCTAGCACTAGCTGGCACTTGGACTGAACTGCCCCTGACGTCAGAAAAGTGTTCTGCCTGATTCAATAACAGGTTTACAGATTAAAGAAATAACTTTGTTATAATGTATGTAGTTTTATTATTTTGCTTCTTTTTTTTTTTTTACCACAAATGAAGTTATGTTACCTACAATCAATTGTTTTGTCTCTATTACAAATTGTGTTTTACAAACGATTTTTCTCATCTGTTTATAGCCATCAATTAAAAAATTGTCTTAGCACTAAACTTAATTTAACTTTAACATACTGATTTAGAAGACTGCAGAGTCTGTATGTGTATGTGTTTTTAGTGCATTAATTGACCCTTTCGCCACTATTTCCTGTGATTAGCATTCACCACTATCTGACTAAAAACACATATTTTCTAATATCTAATCTGGATCTTTCTTTAATTAATTTGTGTCTGAGCCTTAGTGTTTTTTGTTATAACTGGCTGTACTTTGCAAAACGTGTTAGAGTTTAATAGTTAAAATGTTTCAGAAAGATCCTCAGAATACCCTGAACGGAGAAAAAGACAAATATAGTGATTCGGCAAGAGTTGAACATAGGGGAAAACTTGTTTATCAATTCTATTTTGGCCATCATCATCATGTAGCATGTCCTTTCTAGAACGTCGCTCCCATCACAGTCTGTCTGAAAGAAACTCGTTACCTTGCCAAAACACCAGTTTCCGCCACTGTCATACTCAGGCACTCCTGGATATCTTGGTGCCATCGTCTTCTTGGTCTACCCCTTCCTTTTTTGCCTGGCACCATACCTTCCATCACCGTTCTCTCAAGACCATTGTGTCTCTTGATGTGACCAAAGTATTTGCATTTTCTAGCCAAAATGGAATTGATAAGCCAGTTCTCCTCTATGCTCAACTCTTGCCGAATGTCTACATTTGTTATTTTCTCTGTCCAGGGTTTTCTGAGGATCTTTCTGTAACATTTTGACTTGAAGGATTCTATTCTTTGTCCAGAAGTTTTGGTAATCGTCCATACTTCACAGCCTTAAGCTGCCACAGGAAAAACACAGGCTCTCAAGACTTTTACTTTTATCGTTTTGTTTGTGCCCTGCCATAATTTCTTCAGGCTGTTCAGTCTCTGCATTGCCATAGCTAGTCTTCTTCTAATTTCTTTCGAGCAGTCACAATTTTTGTCAATTCTGGAGCCCAGATATTCAAAATGTGTAACCTGATCTATTTCCTTACCACCCACTGTAAATTTATGCTGACATTGTGTTTTATCGGTGGTCATTATCTTTGATTTGTTTATGTTTATGAACAGATTTTGATTTTTACTATGTCCATTAACGGCTGAATGTAGCTGCTCTAGCCCTTCCACACATCTTGATAGTATCACTGTGTCATCTGCGTATCGTAACTCTGGAATCTCGTACCCCCCAATCGTAAATGGGTCGAAAAATATAAATACTTTAGTCACATCAAGAGACACAACGGTCTTGAGACAGCAATGATGGAAGGTACAGTGCCAGGCAAAAGATACAGTGCCAGGCAAAAGATACAGTGCCAGGCAAAAGATACAGTGCCAGGCAAAAGATACAGTGCCAGGCAAAAGATACAGTGCCAGGCAAAAGCTACAGTGCCAGGCAAAAGATACAGGGGCAGACTAAAAAGGCGTTGGCATCAAGATATCTAGGAATGTCTGGGTATGACTGTGATGGAGAGTTTTGGTAAGGGAAAGAGTTTCTTTCAGACAGATTAATGGGAGTGACGTTCTACAAATGACATGCTACATGATGATGATGATGAGTCTAATAGTTTTCCGCCATTTGTTAGTTTACAACACTGACATAAGGATCGCGTGGCGTAGGAGTGTAAATCGAGTGCAATCATTGGTGTGCAATCATTGGTGTGCAATCCTTGCTATGCAATCCCAACATGCCATGTTCAAACTCCCTTTGTGTTCAGTTTGGCTGGACTTCCAGATTTTTCTCGGTACAACCACTTCTCCATATACAGACAAAATTAGCAAAACTACTGTACTGCAAAGCTCCGGAGTTGGAACCCACACAGATATATACCAAAAAAAAGCATCCATAAACTGGTCAATACGGCCTGACATTACCTAAAAGACTACGGCCTGAGGTCGAATAGGCCATGCCTTCGTCAGTATAATCCAGAAAGACAAACCTTTAACGAAAGCGCCCCCCCCCCCCCCACCAAGAAAAACAACAACAAAACAAACTAATCACATGTTATTCGCATCGCATTCAAATTATAAGAATTCGTTTTGGTTGGAATGCAAATGCTGGTTAGTTTAGTTCATAGCATGCAATTCGCTATTCTCTGTGGTAATAGCTTGCATCTGTTCGAATCGCGTCCGAAGACCAACAAATTCCGGGTCGTTATTTAATCGGGGATCGTTTCTCCAGTCAACCCATCTGTAAATTGGTACATGGTGCATGAGTTAAGGAAAGTAAAAATAGCAAGGAAGGGCACTGGCCACCCCACCTCTCACAGGCTTGTTTCTCTGCTTGGAGTCTTCAAAAACTCCATTTCCAACCAGCGGTTAATTCTGCTGAATTTTCACTTTACTTTACTTTTTATTTCATAGACAGTCTTTGTTGTTATTTTATAATGTATTCAGTGTTGCAGCTTTAGTGAAAGAAACACGTATATTCATTTTCAAATATTGAAATAGTAGACTTTTGTTCTTGCAAGTTTCGTAACATCTTCCTTTCACAACAAGTGTCCGCTTCTTCCAGCTCCGCTTCTTAATAATGTTCTTTGCTGATCTGTAATGTTCTTTGCTGATCTGTAATGTTCTTTGCTGATCTGTAATGTTCTTGGCTGATCTGTAATGTTCTTTGCTGATCTGTAATGTTCTTTGCTGATCTGTAATGTTCTTTGCTGATCTGTAATGTTCTTTGCTGATCTGAAATGTTCTTTGCTGATCTGTAATGTTCTTGGCTGATCTGTAATGTTCTTGGCTGATCTGTAATGTTCTTGGCTGATCTGTAATGTTCTTTGCTGATCTGTAATGTTCTTTGCTGATCTGAAATGTTCTTTGCTGATCTGTAATGTTCTTGGCTGATCTGTAATGTTCTTGGCTGATCTGTAATGTTCTTTGCTGATCTGTAATGTTCTTGGCTGATCTGTAATGTTCTTGGCTGATCTGTAATGTTCTTGGCTGATCTGTAATGTTCTTGGCTGATCTATAATGTTCTTGGCTGATCTGTAATGTTCTTGGCTGATCTGTAATGTTCTTTGCTGATCTGTAATGTTCTTGGCTGACCTGTAATGTTCTTTGCTGATCTGTAATGTTCTTTGCTGATCTGTAATGTTCTTTGCTGATCTGTAATGTTCTTTGCTGATCTGTAATGTTCTTGGCTGATCTGTAATGTTCTTTGCTGTTCTGTAATGTTCTTTGCTGTAGCAAAATAGGCAGGTAGATGGATGCAGCCATGATATCACCTAATTGGGAATGTCAGATGACGATCTAAGTACTCGGAGAAAGCTTTAGTTAATCATCTTAAGGGACATTACTGTTGATTTCAAACTTTAAGAATGCGCAGAAAAGGAAAGGGAGCTTGGGGTTATAATAGAGCATACATGTAAAGTGAGTGAGCAAGTCCAGGTAGCAGTGAGAAAGGCAATGTTATATATGATTTAAAAAAAATTAAATTAAACATAAGAGCAAGTAAGTGATTGTCAAACTGTATAAAGAATTAGTTAGACCTACATTGGAGTAACTATGTACAGGTGTGGAGTTCTTAGCATAAAGGGGATATAAACATGCTAGAAAGGATAGAAAAAAGAGCAACAAAGCTGATAGTGGGATTCCAGAATTACAGTTATGAGGAAAGACTCAGACAAACAGGCCTACAGTGTCTCAGAAAGATAGGAATTCGAGGTGCCATAACACAGGCGTATAAGATGATCAGAGGAATGGATAAATTAGACTATAACAAGTTTTTAAAAAAAATACAACCACTTACAAGAACAAGAGGGCATAGCTACACAATTAACTAAAGAAAGGTCCAGATTAGATATTAGGAAATATTTTATTAGTCCTATAGTGTCGAGTGCTTTGCATGCATTGCAACAGGAATTAGGGGAGGCAAGGACAATCAATGCAATTAAGAATAGATTGGATGCGCATAGAATTTAGAGCAAGAAAATGGTAGTGAAACTGGTTTTTGACAGACTCTGTAGAGTCTTCCGAACCAGTATAAAGACGTTAAGTTAAGTCGCCCAAATTATATTCAGAATAAATTGGAAACTGCGGTCCTGATTGGTGGAAGATATAAGCGAAAGTAGACTTTTGCACTATAATGTACGTAGTCTTGCCAGATGCGTTTGCTGTTATATTCGTCCTTTAACGATCGTACAGTTATATTAGTTAGTTAGTTACCTATCGCTAGCAAATATGGCTACACCGTTAGACATGTTTATTCGGATGGGAAAGCATATGATTGTACAATGTGATCTGCACGTGACAAACTATACCGCACGTGTGGCACACATCAACAGCATTTGTATTTTGGCAGTCTTGCATTCTTTCCTTTCGTGCAGCTCGCTTTTCCTGCGTCTCCGAAATTGTGCAAGCCCCGCGTGTTACGGCAGTGTATCGTTTCTTTTGTTCCCACTTCTAGCGCCGTCCTGTCCTGTGATATCCGTACAACAGTTCTTTAGCGAGGTACTCATCTGACATGCGAACAACATGCCCTGTGCATCTGATCTGGGCTCTCTGGAACAACGTATGGATGTCAGAGTTCGCCCTGCTGAGGACTACAGAGTTGAGCACTCTATCCTGCTGAGGACTACAGAGTTGGGCACTCTATCCTGCTGAGGACTACAGAGTTGGGCACTCTATCCTGCTGAGGACTAAAGAGTTGAGCACTCTATCCTGCTGAGGACTACAGAGTTGGGCACTCTATCCTGCTGAGGACTACAGAGTTGGGCACTCTATCCTGCTGAGGACTACAGAGTTGGGCACTCTATCCTGCCGAGGGCTACAGGGTTGGGCACTCTATCCTGCTGAGGACTAAAGAGTTGGGCACTCTATCCTGCTGAGGACTACAGAGTTGGGCACTCTATCCTGCCGAGGACTACAGGGTTGGGCACTCTATCCTGCTGAGGACTAAAGAGTTGGGCACTCTATCCTGCTGAGGACTAAAGAGTTGGGCACTCTATCCTGCTGAGGACTACAGAGTTGGGCACTCTATCCTGCTGAGGACTACAGAGTTGGGCACTCTATCCTGCTGAGGACTACAGAGTTGGGCACTCTATCCTGCCGAGGACTACAGAGTTGGGCACTCTATCCTGCCGAGGACTACAGGGTGGGCACTCTATCCTGCTGAGGACTACATAGTTGGGCACTCTATCCTGCTAAGGACTACAGAGTTGGGCACTCTATCCTGCTGAGGACTACAGAGATGATCTAGATATGCGTCCTCTTGACTGTAGTGCAGAGCACCTCCATCTTCTTAGATCAACCGAAACTAGTTTGGAAACTATGCTCCTTTACCGGCGAGGCTCACGAAGAAGACTGTACGTTGCAGATCATTGCCGGTCCCACACAGCTTTTTGAGTATGGTCACTCATCTGGGCCAAATTGTCTCTATTTGGTCTGCAGACTATGTTCTGGTGTGTGCTTGGGCGCTTCACAATCGCATGTGGCGGTGTCTCTGAGACACATTCTATGGAAGTGGGACTTGAGTCTATAATGTCCCGTTCTGAGTCTGAAGATTTGTATATGCACATCCCTGCCAAGTCTTTTCATTCCGTCTTCATGGATCGTTTGGAGAATGTCTGCTTTTTTTTTATAGCTCTGTGGTTGACGATTCTCCGAACAACAGCGTCTGGCTTTTGCGAGCGCATCTGTCTTCTCGTTTCCAAGGATACCACAGTCGGCCGGAATCGATTGTAGGACTATAGGACACTGGTTTAAGTGTCCAGGTAAACGGTAACATTGATGAAGCCACTAATACACTCTACATTACAACTTGATACGCAATGGGACTAATTTTACTGTCAACATAAAATGAAACACTAGCCAACATTGTTTAACATAATGTCTGATCAAGGAACAATAACTTAACGTTAGCCAACATTGTTTAACATAATGTCTGATCAAGGAACAATAACTCAACGTTAGCCAACATTGTTTAACATAATGTCTGACCAAGGAACAATAACTCAACGTTAGCCAACATTGTTTAACATAATGTCTGACCAAGGAACAATAACTCAACGTTAGCCAACATTGTTTAACATAATGTCTGACCAAGGAACAATAACTTAACGTTAGCCAACATTGTTTAACATAATGTCTGACCAAGGAACAATAACTTAACGTTAGCCAACATTGTTTAACATAATGTCTGATCAAGGAACAATAATCCAACGTATAAGGAAGCATTAATAACTCCTACAACTTGTGTAAGGGAATGTTTGGTAATCTGTGTCTTCCTTGTGAAGGGAAGAAAAAGTAGATTCTGCAACACAGTTTATCAATAACTAATGTGGCTAGAATTGTCGTTGAATGTAGTTATTTCCATTTTGGAAATCGGTATACTGACAATTTAATTATACCAATAATGATTCACCTGAACTGCACGGGGATATTCAATATAAGTCTAATTGAGACTCTAACAAGAACAAAGAAGAAAGTGATTGATGTAATGTTATTTGGTGCAATAACACATACTTGAGTAAACAGAATAAAGATTCAGATTTCCCCCTCAGAGTATCCATGATGAAATTCCACTCGCTGATCTGAGCAGCTTCCATTATGTTGGCATGCCAGACGGAATGGTTATATGCAGGCGGCTCTATTCATAGGGTCTGTTGTTTGTCACGCCTTACTCCGCCTAGACTCAAGTTTCGTTTTCTGCGATTAATGTCCGCACATTAGGTGTCTTGGATCGTTGGTCTGTTTGCCTTTCAGAACTTCTGAAGCAACACTCCTGCTTCAGAGTGGTGCTGTACCAAATACTAGGTATATTTTTTAAATATTTAATTACATTTAGCGCGTCACAATAATTTGTCTATAATGAATAATTCATAAATGTAATTATGTATGTACAAATATTTAATTTTAGTTCAGTTTGTTTAATATAATTAGGATATATAATTGTAGACGATTTGACTGCCACAGTAGGCATAGCAATGTTAAAAATAAAGAGAAAAGACAGTACGGAAATTATAAACACATTCATCAACAAGCTTCGCAAACAGCACATCCCAAACCAAATGACCTTGTTATATCAATAGCCCTAACATTGTTACTCATCGTCCTCCGTATTTGATGAGGACCACTATGTCAGGAGTTACTGTTAGCATCAGTTTGAAGATGGCTAAATAAGTCAATCCGGGCCCATAATTGTCCTCTGCACATTATACAAGGAAATAGGATACAACCATCCACATGTGTGGAGGTTTTTTTGTACACGATCCAAGAAGGTGGGAATGCTCTATGCACCAAATATCAATGCACTTTTGTGGTGCATTTGATAGTAGACAGTGGATCTATTGAGATCAGATTTAGCTACGATTCATAAAAAGTATGTGAGCTGACAGATGGAGTTTAAAGTAGGTAAATGTACAGTCATCCACATGGGAAGATCCAATATGGAACATAATCACATTGTAGGAGTGGACAATATTAGACAAATAAAAAAGTAAAGGGACCTAGGTGTTATAATAAATCATACAGATAAGGTGCGGAAGCAAGTCCACCATCACTACCAAGGTGTTATAATATATTATACAGGTAAGGTGCGGAAGCAAGTCCACCATCACTACCAAGGTGTTATAATATATCATACAGGTAAGGTGCGGAAGCAAGTCCACCATCACTACCAAGGGGTTATAATATATTATACAGGTAAGGTGCGGAAGCAAGTCCACCATCACTACCAAGGTGTTATAATATATCATACAGGTAAGGTGCGGAAGCAAGTCCACCATCACTACCAAGGGGTTATAATATATCATACAGGTAAGGTGCGGAAGCAAGTCCAGGTGGCAGTGAAAAAAGGTTTATGCAATGCTGGGTATGATTAAAAGAAACATTACAAACCAGAGCAAGAAAGGGACAAACAAATTATTTATCATAGGTGAGACTAGAGGACGGCGTGGGCTAGTGGTTAAGTGACACGGCTCACAACCGAAGGTGCTGGGTTCGATCCCCATCACAGCACCGGCCGTTACCCCAGGGAAGCAAACTCTTAGAAAATGCAAAAGGAAGCGGACCCTTTTATAAAATGTTTGCTGAAGTCGGATACACTGGGCCGACAGGCGCAAAATAAAAACCACAGTGCAAAGCACACCGCCTTGGGGAATAAATAAATAAGGCGAACGCAAAACAAAATAAAAAAAGCAACAACAACAAAAATAGGTGAGACTTTTTCACTGCCACCTGTACTTGCTCCCGCACCTTACCCGAATAATATATTTTAACACCTAGTTACCTTTCTTTTTCTTCTTTCTAATATTTTTCACTCCCACCATGTGATTATGTTCCATATTGGCGTATTGTATTCAGGTGTGGAGTCCTTATCATAGAATGAATATTGACAAAAGCTATTCACAATACAAAGAAGAGCTACAAAAATTATCGTGGGATTCCATAATTACAGTTTACTGGAGAAATTTGTTTAAAAAACTGGTCTGCAGTGTCTAGAACAGAGGAGAAGTCGAGGTGAATTAATATAAATTTATAAATTAATCACTGAAAAGGATAAATAAGACTTTACCAAGTTTTTAAAAGTTGAACCGACTACAATAACCAAAGGGCACAGCTTCAAATTATTTAAAGACAGGTCCAGATTAGATTATGGGAAATATTTTTTTTTTAGTACCGGGTTAGCAGTCCCTCTTCGATCACTTCTTAGGCAGTCTGCTCTTTTGCAGCCTGTTATCCAAGATCACCGCGCAAATATGTAGAAGGGTCTTGACAGCTCTGGTTCGCTGGCCCTGACGCTAGCACAGTCACTATGGGTCGCTGACCACTGCAGCTAATGCGCTGCTCAAACGAACAGTCTATGTTTGATATCGTGTCTGGTCAGTACTAATTGTCAAGATATGGGCGGTTGTCTACTTTCTTTTAGAAAAACTGATGACGTCACCGCAATGGTCATCGCTGAACACAAAGAGCTATGCACATTCCCGTGACGTATTCCGCTTTGCATTTCGGTCACGAATTGTTTATTTCCAGTACGTTCCTATAGATAATGGGGAAAAAACATGAAAAAAAACTAGTAAAAGTTGATTAAGGTTGAGCTTAATCAAAATTTTAAAATGGGTATGGTCAGATACCGCACTGAGACGAGAACACAAACAAAACCTACGTTACGACCAATAAGCCTTCATCAGGGACAACAACACTGAACTAACAAATCAACATATAAGAACAAATGGCCAACTCATCTGTTTCAGGTAGTAGACGCTTTCTGTCTAAGCGACCGGTTGTGCCAAGTGCTCGATAGAAACTGAAATGGGAGCGGTCAAACAAAAAGTGGCGGAATATGCCTGATAAGCCAAGCGTGGCCAAATAGTGGTCCAGATAGGAGAACAATGAGAAGGCAATATAAGCCGGGAGGGCGTGATATTGATATAAGAGAGGGGGGAAGAGAACTGATGGAAGAATGAGGGAGGCGGGGGAGGGGGGGGAGGAAGACAAATAGATGGGGACCTTATTTTAAGTTCCTATAGATAAGACTGTGTCTTTCTTTGTACGTCACAATTTGTGTGACTACCTCTACTGACTCCTGTGGTTCATGCGCGACGAAATATGTATGCATGGTACAATTGACTAGAAGTTTATGACCTCATGTATGTCCCCACTGCCTTATGGGATACCTGATCGTAGGAAGGTTTCAGGACACAACCCTGAGATAAATCTACAATATCTTCTGCCCTCGGTCGTTTTGTTCAGATCTTCCACAAAATCATGGTAGTTAAGGACGAGAGACTGAGGCTGTCGTTCGCAAATCTCATTCATTAGTATTGTTAATGACTGACAGATGTCAGATAGTTAGTGGCCCATCACTAGCGAAGATGGTGACAACGTCAGTCATTTTTATTCAGATGAAACTGCATATGACTGTACAGTCCGAGCGTGACAAACTCTATCGCACGTGGTGCACACGTGAACAGCATTTGTAATTGGACAGTCGTGTATTTTTTTCCTTTTGTGC
Organism: Ariolimax columbianus; assembly: GCA_036924085.1. Taxonomy (NCBI): domain Eukaryota; kingdom Metazoa; phylum Mollusca; class Gastropoda; order Stylommatophora; family Arionidae; genus Ariolimax; species Ariolimax columbianus. The sequence continues at coordinate 48,207,789 of JAVGWX010000021.1, forward strand.
AGCTCGCTTTTTCTGCGCCGCTGCAATAGTCCTCTTCTCAGAGGTGCAAGCACCATGTGGGATGGTAGTACGCCAGGCTGAGCGGTTCGGAGCAAGCAGCCCCCAGCAGCAATATCATTGGGGAATCTATTAAAAACAACTTTCAGAGTGTCCTTGTATCGTTTCTTTTGTCCCACCCCCCCCCCCCCCCTTGCGAGTTCTGTCTTGTCCTGAGCTCACCGTAGAACAGTTGTTTAGGTAGGTGCTTATCTGACACGAGAACAACATGCCCTGTGCATCTAATAAGCGGCTCTCTGTAGTAGAGTTTGGATGCCAGAGTCTCCAGCTGCTGAGGACTACAGACTATTCTGGCAACCGATCCTGAACAATCTGCGGAGACAGTTTACATGAACATGATTAAGTTTCCTGACATGTCTGCAATAGAATGTCCATGTTTCGCATCCGTACATAAGGGTGGTTAGCACAACAGCACGATACGCACTTATCTTGGTGGCAGCACTGATTCCCTGTCGGTCCCAAACGGAAGTTTTTCACTAGACGAAAACAATACAAGGTCGTGTAATACAAACATGATTTTAAAAGTTATGACTTATTTACGTTCCGTGTCCTAGGCACTACGTCAATCTTCATTCTTCCGGTATTCAGTCACGTGGATTGTCCTGTCACTGGCACTCAGCAGGTCATCCATGCTACAAGTCTCCGGGATGTTTGGGCAGATCATCAGATGGTCCTGGTCTTGTGTTACTCCACATTCGCATATTCCATCATCCCTGACTCTCCATCTTTTCAGGTTTTTCCTGCATCGTGATACACCAGTTCAAAGTCTGTTTAGTGACTTCCATGTTGCGTAGGGCTGGAGATGTCCAAGCGCAGGTTCCTCCCGTAACTCGATCATGGGGACCTGTGTCCGCTGTTTCCAACTTTCGATGCGTCGTTGTCTTGGACTAGTCTGTAGGGGCGTGGCTGACTGTAAGAAACTTCGTCTTGACTTTAGTCTTTAGTCTTGCGCACTGCACCTTATGTCCAAACAGAGTATCCTGAGTCATTTATTTGTTTCTCTCTTTCTATCTCTGACGCGACAGTTCTTCGTATCTCTGGTGGCTCTATGCCGATTCTGGGGTATATTTTGTCAGTTAGTGTAGATTTTAGGCATCTAGTAACTTTTCGACATGTCTCATTTATTGCTGTATCTATATGTTTGACATGTGCAGAGTTCTTCCAGATTAGTGCGGCGTATTCAGCTACATACAAACACAGAGCGAGTTATGATGTTCTGAGGACATCTGGCTTTGCTTAGGACAAGAAATAAATACAAAAGCACACATTCTTTAATGATTGATATCACAGCTTTTATTCACCTACCAAATTATAATGTGATACAACAGAAACATAATATCTGATTTCTAGATAAGAATAATTGCCCATGTGGTTCACCGGGGTCTTTGTATAGGGTCAGAACAACACCAATGCCCCACAGAGAGCATGTCGTAAGAGGCGACTAGCTGTGTGACATGGCACAACACCAGCCATGGTTAGGTGGTTTGTTAAGAGCAGCCTAAATGGCGTCTAACAGGATGCGGGTTTAGTTTGCTCTAGTGTTTTAGTCTACGAAGATGAACTCGCTCATCAGTTAACCACCATCCAGGGCTCTTGTCCTAACGCAGCGAGGTAATAAGCTGCTCGAGCCTACCCCGCAAAGCAGGAAATCCTCCTCCCGGCTACATCCAGTAGCTAGAACTGGGACATGCACAGGGGCATCCACTCTTGTAGAAGTACAGGTCGATTAGTAACTAAGAAAACAACAGGTGACAATATTCACACTATTCACACTAAAAATACTAACTTAGTAAGTCTATCCTCAAACAACACCATCGATGAAGTAGCAGATCTCATTATACTGGACCTGAGCTTACATTACTTGCTGTCGACAGCTCCCCTTCTTCGGTGCCTTTCATTCCCTAACCGTAGATCAGGTATCCATTTTAAAAAAACAACCTTCATAGCTGGGTCGACTTGAACATGCCTGTAGCGGGAGTTGAACCCCATACTTTGCCGTGAAATGCGATTACTCTACCACTACTATACTAAATAGACGATCGAACTACTGGTCACTCCAGACAAATACCATTCGCTAAAACGATAAACACACCAAACACAGACTTGCACACACGTGAACACAAAAAATACGGTGAGGTTTCATTTAAACTTCACTTACACTAAATCACTTTCTTCTTTGTAATCATTCTGTGATTAACGGTTTGGTATGGACAGATACACTAAAGGGCATTGAATTCGAGAACAAATTATACTAAATAATTATTGATTTAAATCTATGAAAAGGTCCAATTTATGTTTGCTAATATTCGGGGGGCAGGTATTAACAACAATTTGATTAATGACTTTCTTACAAGAGAACGAATCAAAAATGTTGCAAACAGATGATAATGTAAAGTGCATTGCATTCGAGAACAAATGATATAAAAAAATTATTGATTTAAAGCTTTGAAAAGGTGCAGTTTGTCTTACTTATATTCGAGGGACAGTTACTAAGTAAAATGGATTTTATTAATTGCTTTCTTACCAGATTACGAACCAAAAAATGTGTGTGCCTTATTATTCGACATAGTCCCTCTGCCTGGCAACACACTTGCTTGTCGATGCCCTCTGAATAAAAACAGTTTTTGTGTATGAATTTGACCCAATTTTGCACCGCCTCCATTTCGTCGTCCGCTGCCTTTAAACGGATTTGCTGCACTACTTTCTTATAACCGAGGTCATAATGGACAATATTGTGTGCAGCGCCGTGACTCGTGTTGACACCTACGGATATTTCATCAGCAGTGAGTCGCCTGTGGCCATGGACTAGCGGGTCGATCAGCCTCTTCACTGTCAATTGTCACGCTTGCTTGTCTCCCACTATGCTGTTCATCAATGACGTTTCGTATTCCGTTTATAAGTATTTCTGTCTATTCATACAATCTTCTCTGATTCAAACAACTGTATGCATACAGAACCTTCATTCTTCTGTAGATTTCAGAAGGTTTCATATCTTCTGGCCCATATAACAAAAACTAATAACGCCTCGTTGTTCTCCAACGGTGGAAGTCGACAGTGGGGCAGCATATTGTACGCTATATTGCGCATGCGCATATTGTTCGATCGTCACGACCAATATATGGGGTATTTGCCAGAAATCCAATTTGTGTCCTGAAATAAGATTTTTAGTTGTACATATTCTTTGATGCACTTTATAATAAAATTGATATTTCTTAATAACTGTCGCTCGAATATTTTGATAATTATATGTTCGAATTGATACAACGTTCGCGTCTACCCTTTGCCTTTGCTTGATTTAGTCACTCCTCTTCTACTCATGGGGATGTAGAAGTCATTTTAGTACATATTTGCCATCGAATGGCTAGACAACCAGGTGATTGGTCTGTTGTGTCTTTGATTGATGGAACAGCTGCCTCGGTCGACTTTCATGTAGGTCACTAACGAGTTGTAATTTTGTTACCTTGGGAATGTGTGCCTGGACTAGGTTCGGATTTTCAACTGCCACTAGTTCAACTGAATGCACGTCATGAACACAGGACCTCCCAGTTTATTATCTGTCTACAATAAAACTAGGCGCTGATCTCGCCTCCTCTTAAGACCAAAGTGCACTTGAAACTTTTGGGATTCGAACACACACGATTTCCGATTTACTTTCTTGAGGAACGAATATATAACCACTCTGTTGTAATTAAATTTGTGTGTTGCCAAAGCCCATCCCTACTGTACGAAAACCTACCTGGAGGCAGCATATATATACAGAGGTGGTAGAAAATACACCAGGTATTGCAAACAAAAACTGCCAGACTGAAAAAGAAAGAAAAGATACTACGCTGAGCTATATAACGAAAAACTACCCAAGCATGGACTGGACCCATGCATACACCGACGGTTCTGTAACAGACACAACACAGAACGGAGGGGCAGGAGCATTTCTGAACCTACCAAATGGCAGAAAAATAACACTGTCATTCGCTACTGGAAAATACACAAGCAATTTCAGAGCTGAGGCAGAGGCACTGAGGGCGGCAGTGGAAGCAATGGTGACAGGTAAAAGGAATGAAAGCCATATAGTCCTGCTTACAGATGCTCTGGCCGTAGTCACAGCACTGAAAAGCCAGAAAAATACTGAACTTAATGACTTAAGAGCAGTACTCTGTCAACTATGCCAGCAGTCCGCGAGGAGGCTAACAGACTGGCAAAAGAAGGTGCAAGACTACCACAACCAGATACTAGTATGACTTACGAAGAGTCAAAACGGCTTATTAGAGCTAGATACATGACCAAATGGGAAACCGAACACACTGGCTACACAAAAAACGATGCCTATTACCAGTTGAACAGAAGAGAGCAGGTCGTGGTCTTCAGACTTCGCACTGGCCACAATAGACTGAGGTACCACCTATTCAACAAATTGAAGATAGGTGGTACCGACGAATGCCCGTGTGGTACCGGGAAAATGACCGCTGAGCATTTGCTGCAAAACTGCCCGACATACGAGGACAAGAGAGAGCAGATGTGGCCATCACCAGTGGCAACACTAGACAAGCTCTATGGCAGTGTCGACAGCCTCAGGATGACCGCTGCCTTTTTCGAAAAAATAATGGTTACTGTCTGACTGCGTACGATGAAGAAGAAGAATAAATTTGTGTGTTGTTATTTTGAATGCCCACAATGATTTACTCTTTTGTGCGCTCTAAATATGATGTTAAGTGGCGGGTTGCAGTAGCTTTCCTAACATCCTGAGCGTTCTGATGAAGTAAGACCGTGATTCTTCAGACGGTTGTCCTCTGCTTCAGTTGTCTTTCACTACTACGGAGATCACGTCGATCTATCACCTTTCTTACCCAGGCTTCCATGAAAAGAGCCTGTTTCCAGGAAGGGCTACGAGGAAGCCAAGGTGTACGAGTATATTTTGCCTGACCCTGACTAACATGTCTGACCAGTATATTTTGCCTGACCCCCACTAACATGTCTGACCAGTATAATTTACCCGATCCCGACTAACATGTCTGACCAGTATATTTATCCTGACCCCCACTAACATGTCTGACCAGTATATTTTGCCTGACCCCGACTAACATGTCTGACCAGTATATTTTGCCTGACCCCGACTAACATGTCCGACCAGCATATTTTGCCTGACCCTGACTAACATGTCTGACCAGTATATTTTGCCTGATCCTGACTAACATGTCTAACCAGCATATTTTGCCTGACCCTGACTAACATGTCTGACCAGTATATTTTTCTTGACCCTGACTAACATGTCTGACCAGCATATTTTGCCTGACCCTGACTAACATGTCTGACCAGCATATTTTTCCTGACCCTGACTAACATGTCTGACTAGCCTATTTTGCCTGACAATGACTAACATGTCTGACCAGCCTATTTTGCCTGACCCTGACTAACATGTCTGAACAGCATAATTTGCCTGACCCTGACTAACATGTCTGACCAGCCTATTTTTCCTGACCCTGACTAACATGTCTGACTAGCCTATTTTGCCTGACAATGACTAACATGTCTGACCAGCCTATTTTGCCTGACCCTGACTAACATGTCTGAACAGCATAATTTGCCTGACCCTGACTAACATGTCTGACCAGCCTATTTTGCCTGACCCTGACTAACATGTCTGACCAGCACATTTTGCCTGACCAAACAGTAGGCATCCTTCCCTTCGTTTATGAAAACGTTAATTTGAAGTCTGTTCTAATGTCGCATATAGTAATCAATTTTTGACTTTAAAAAAATCTGTTGAAAATGTAACATCTATAAACCTAGTCTAGGTTGAGATGAGACCAACGTCTGGTGAGGCATAACATATTGATCGGACAGTGTTTGTCACGGTCAGGAGAAATATTCTGACCAAATCTGGGTGGAGAAAAAAACCGATTAGGTAGGAAATTCATTATTGTTATAATTTGTTTTCCTCTACAACGGTTTCCAGCCTGCTCTTTGTGATAATGCCCAACTGCCACTTGTTCTCTTAAACGCATAACCTTGGAGGACGAGACTAACGTCTGGTCAGATAAAATATACTGATCGAACAATGTTAGTCAGGGTCAGGCAACATACACTAACCAAGACCCCACCTCACTTCTAGGCAGGCTCCCTGAAAACAGGATGTTTCTTGCCATTATTTTCTAAGCGGCCTACCTACCTTGTTTTAAGAAAGTCTAAATGCGATAATATTTTATTAACTCTTACACAGATAATTATGTATATCTATTGTTATATTTGGGTATTTGAGAGCTGTTTTTCCTGAAGACGGCAGACTCGATAGATGGGTAGAAACGAGAGAGTAGAGGGTAAACGATATCACTTCCCAGCTGTATCCATTACTAAGACACTCCAATATTTCTATGCAAGTAAAAAAGCAGATGATAAATAGTATCTTCATCCCAACCCTATGTTACCAGTGCCAGACTGGGGCATTAAATATGGCTCAATAACAAAAGTTGACCACCTACAAAATGTGGTGCTTACGAATGGTCACTAGCAACACCAGAAGAGATATAATCCCAAATATTAGTATTCGGAAGAAGGTTGGAACAATTCCCTGCTTACAGTACATCGAGCAACAGAGAGTGAAATAGTTTTACCACACTGTGAGAATGCAACCAGACCACATTGTGAGAATGCAAACAGACCACATTGTGAGAATGCTACCAGACTACATTGTTCATGCAAACTTCTACAGGCGAATATCAGGAAAAATAGTGAGAGGCAGATCAAGGAGAAGGTGGATAGACAGAGTAAACGAGACCTGCCGTAAAATGGGGGATATTATTCGATTTACGAGAGAGGCAAAAGGCACAAACACGCCCCGACACTAGTCTACAATCCAGTAGAAAGGGAGACGACAAAAGAAAGAAGAAGAAGAGTTACCATGTCATCATCACTAGTGTGGCCGACCTGGGGAATTGATAGTGCTAATGATTAAATGTCACTTACAGGTTCAAGAACACCCTCATGACATGCCCAAACCTGCCACACGCATGTGTGACTGACGAGCTACTGCAGGGAAACGACACGACAGTGATGAAGACTGAAAACTGGACCTCTGTCGTATGATGCGTTGCTATGGACACTAAAGGTGGGAAAGTACTTGACAGTTAGTACAACGCCCCTTTATGTTCAACTTCACTCGAGTGGTATTCGAGATTGAAGTAACTGTAACCTACGAAGGATGCCATAACATCCGACTAAAGATGGTAGTGCATGGCGCTAGAAACCGAATGGCGTATAGACATTGACATTTAAAGCGCTTCTGCAAATGCCAGGATACAGGCTTCCTGCAAGGGAGTCAGCTATATGTGTGTTTCTGGGCTTGCCAACGTGGATCGAAGAGGCGAATCAATCTAACAATGTTCAAATTGAATGATCAATGATGTTGTTATAGTTCGAATTTGCCGTTGCCAAAACAAAATAATGTTTATTTTCTCCGGATTTTAAACACTACTGGCACAGCCCAAGTATTTTTTCTAAACCCTTGGAGTATGTGAGTGTGTAGATGTGAGTATGTGTTTGTGCGTGTGTTTATGTATGTACATATGTATATATACACACATACACAAACACATAGATACACACACGCACCAAGCAACACAAAAAAAAGACATAGTTAGCAAGGATTTTACGCGATCTGTCCAGGTAACGAATGTGTCGTACTGTAAGAAAGAGGTGAGCTAGAGCATTCTGCCAACAAAACGCCGCTAGAATGTGGCTACTCCGTGTACTACTAACTAGCTTCAGAGTTTCTCCATCAGTTCTGTACTTTTGACGTAGGCGTATGGCTGATTTTATTGTTTGTTTATGTTCTGCATTCACCACCTCAAAGTGTAAACATGAAGATGAAATGATAGTTTCTGTCCTTCCGTACAATCATCCTTCTTGAATAGCCACACTTCCATAATCCTCATTCTGGGTTACGACATTGCCCGGTCGTCTCTCCTTGCCCTCCGATATTCTCTGCTGTCTCGTTGTTGATTTCTCGTGTTTGTCTCTCAGGGCCTTGGCGTTCCTACGGGTACGCCTACATAGAAACCAACCAATCAAAAACGCCACTGGAATAACACACACCACCGGCAAAATGCCAAACAGGCTGATCCCGAACACAACTCGAACTTGACAGTGAGTCGTGACGTTGCGGGGGCTAACCCAAGGACCTCCTCCGAATCTGACAACCACATCTTTGTCTGACATCCAAGGAAGGTCAAAATGACAGTGCTTATCGTAGCAGATTTCTTCAGCATTAGAAGTTATGAAGTGTGTGCGCTTCATGACTCCTCTAAGGCTAATACCTGGACCTTGCACATGATGACCGATCTGAGGGCGGCCAAAATCTACCACCAAGAAATAGTTGTCGTTTTTATATACTTTGTAATCCAATTTGGCATGGTTTCTGTCATGTCCACTGTCACACAACTCAGTGAAAGAAATAGGAACATCTGTGAGAATACAGTCGCGACATCCGCTGTTTTTGAGCCATTTCTTTAAATTGCTGTCACCTGGAATAGAGGAGCGTAACTGTATATAAACATTCGTATTGCATTTATGAGTGCATTTACGGTGCGAGTGGTGTTGTGACTATAGTGAATGTTTTAAAGTGCGTATGTTGTGGCACAGGTGTTAACGTATATGCTCAGTAAATGTGGGATGATACCCACAACAATATACAAATCCCACCTTGGAATGGGTCGGAAGGCTCGATGAAACAGCTCTTGACTATGGTATGGAGACAATATTAATGACCAACAACACCGAAGGCTCCAACAGCAGGATACAGGCTAATGGTCAGGAACTCAAGGTGATTGACAGTTCTAAATATCTGGGGTCGATTGTCAGTGATGAAGGATCAAAATGTGAGGTGTTGGCCAGGATAGTACAGGCAATAGCGGCGCTTGCACGGCTTAACAAAATCTGGCAAGATAAACGGTTAACACAAAAATCAGATTAATGCGTACACTGGTCCTGTCAATATTTCTCTATGCTTGCGACCTTTAGCGAAGGATACAGGCCTTGGAGATGAGACGTTTCCGAAGACTTTTAAAGGTCACGTACAAAGATCGAGTTACAAATGAGGAAATACGAGATATAATTACAACAGCAATAGGGCCTTTTGAAGATCTCTTGACAACTGTCAAAAGAAGGAAACTCGCTTGGTACGGTCCATATCGAGATCAAATGGTCTTGCAAATACGATCCTCCGCTGAAAGGAGCAAGGCAGACGACGAAGAGGCCGGCCCAAAAAGAAGTGGGATGACAACATAAAAGAATGGACCAATCTCCGACCAGAATAGGCACATGCAGCAGTCGATGACAGAGAAGGATAGCGTGGGGTTGTGAGGATGTCTTCATGTGTGCCCCAACGACCTCACCGGTTACGGGATGACCTGACCTGACCTATCTTGGAATATAAACACAAACTTGCCTATTTATCGCCTTCGTAATAGGCTCCATGAGAGTCCCAACACTTCTCAAAGCTGTGGTCTCATTGATTACACCTTGAGTCTTGGAAAGAGCAGAGAGCCATGTCTGGGTAGTGTGAGCACTGTCGAAGTTATCCAACGACGTGTTTCAACAACAAAATGCTAGTTGAAACCTTAAACGAGCCAAACACAGAGCATTGCTCTGACATATCTGCGAGTAGCGTTTGGGTTAGGGTTAGGTTCTAGGGTTATGATTAGGGTTTAGTTAGGGGTTTGCGTTTGGGTTAGGGTTAAGTTCTAGGGTCATAGTTAGGATTTAGTTAGGGGTTTGCGTTTTGGTTAGGTTCTAGGGTCATGGTCAGGGTTTAGTTAGGGGTTTGCGTTTGTGTTAGGTTCTAGGGTTTAGTTAGGGGTTTGCGTTTGGGTTAGGGTTAGGCTCTAGGGTCATAGTTAGGGTTTAGTTAGGGGTTTGCGTTTGGGTTAGGGTTAGGTTCTAGGGTCATAGTTAGGGTTTAGTTAGGGGTTTGCGTTTGGGTTAGGGTTAGGTTCTAGGGTCATAGTTAGGGTTTAGTTAGGGGTTTGCGTTTGGGTTAGGTTCTAGGGTCATAGTTAGGGTTTAGTTAGGGGTTTGCGTTTGGGTTAGGTTCTAGGGTCATAGTTAGGGTTTAGGGGTTTACGTTTGGGTTAGGTTCTAGAGTCATAGTTAGGGGTTTGCGTTTGGGTTAGGTTCTATGGTCATAGTTAGGGTTTAGTTAGGTGTTTGCGTTTGGGTTAGGTTCTAGGGTCATAGTTAGGGGTTTGCGTTTGGGTTAGGTTCTAGGGTCATGGTTAGGGTTTAGTTTGGGTTAGTTTCTAGGATCATGGTTAGAGTTTTGTTTGGGGTTTGCGTTTGGGTTAGGTTCTAGGGTCATGGTTAGGGTTTAGTTAGAGGTTTGCGTTTGGGTTAGGTTCTAGGTTCATAGTTAGGGATTTGCGTTTGGGTTAGGTTCTAGCGTCATGGTTAGGGTTTAGTTTGGGGTTTGCGTTTGGGTTAAGGTTAAGTTCTAGGTTCATAGTTAGGGTTTAGTTAGGGGTTTGCGTTTGGGTTAGGTTCTAGGGTCATAGTTAGGGTTTAGTTAGGGGTTTGCGTTTGGGTTAGGGTTAAGTTCTAGGGTCATAGTTAGGGTTTAGTTAGAGGTTTTCGTTTGGGTTAGGGTTAAGTTCTAGGGTCATAGTTAAGGTTTAGTTAGAGGTTTGCGTTTGGGTTAGGGTTAAGTTCTAGGGTCAAAGTTAGGGTTTAGTTAGAGGTTTGCGTTTGGGTTAGGGTTAGGTTCTAGGGTCATGGTTAGGCTATTTACAGGTGGGTGAGTTGGAGTGAGCAGACACTGGATCAATAACTCTGTCGATTTAGCCTCAGAAGCAAGCTCTCTAACCGTTCAAGCAGTCCTATACCGATTTGACATCATTGCTCAAACACGATGGGAATCTCGGAGGAAGTATAGTGACAAAACTGGATGGGCGGTGAGAGGGTGGGGGTTAAGGCAGTGGAGGGTAAATTTTCTTAATGATCTTTGAGCATTGTCCATTAATGTTCCACATATTTTCATGAATCTTGCTCTATGTCAATGGAATATTAAAATGCGCTTGTGGCTTCAAATGGTTTTACATGGGGACTACAAAGGAAGAGCCTGAAAAGTGGGATAGAAATGAGAAAAACCATGCCAATGTATTGTAAATTGTTAATAGGGTCGCTAATTATATCAGGAGGGCCCCGCACGTGACCTCAAGGTGCAGACGGACAACATGACGTCATAATTGCAATTAAAAAAATTACCGTCCCACGTTTGACCAATGGGAAGCAGTGTTCTGTACCGTCCAACTTTTGACCAATGAGGAGCAGCGTTCTGTTACAGTCCCACTTTTGACCAAAGAGGACTAGCGTTCTGTTACAGTCCCACTTTTGACCAATGGGAAGCAGTGTTCTGTTACCGTCCAACTTTTGACCAATGAGGAACATCGTTCTGTTACCGTCCAACTTTTGACCAATGAGGAACAGCGTTCTGTTACAGTCCCACTTTTGACCAATGAGGAGCAGTGTTCTGTTACCGTCCCCCTTTTGACCAATGAGGAACAGCGTTCTGTTACCGTCCCACTTTTGACCAATGAGGAGCAGCGTTCTGTTATCCGTTTTATTTTTAGTAGTGAAGCGGTGAAACCTATATGAATTTATCGGGGAATGAAGGTCCAATACGGCGGTGCATGCCTTTCACTAAGTCAATTTGCCATTTTCCTATACGAACTGGTCAACGGCTGCAATCGACTCTGATATCACTACTCGGTGTGCCTGACCTGGTCGTGAACAATGTGTCACAGAGCTCTCGCCGTTATGGAACTCGTACGCCACTCATTCACTTGCTGGTGTGAACGTCCAAGGCACTCTTGGCATCTTTATTAACCATATAAACAGGAATACAATGGACTGGTTTTTCTCATTACTTTTCCTCTTTTTTAGATTTTACTCAACCTAACTTGACTTAGCTTAACTTAACGTCTTTATATTAGTTTACAAGACTCTACAGAGCGTATGAATGCTCAGCATGTTGTTCGTGCTAAGAATATCAATATGTCCTGCCACCTGATCCTGTCCGAACCTACGCAGACAGCTCTTAGGTAAGAATGTATATAATTAGCCCCTACATTACATAGCGCCTCCCACTCGCTTACACGTCCCTGGATTTCTCTTATAACTTTTCAAACAATGAACGTAATTCAATAAAACAATTTGACAGAGACATACCTTGGTGTGGAGGAACATAATGAGCCCATTTGATATGTTGCAAGTGGTCACCATTAGCATCAATGCATGCCTGCACATGCCTCTCTATGTTCTTAGTTCTTAGTCGATCTGTTCTTCTACAGGGGCAGATGCCTCTGTGCAGCTCCCATCTCTGGTATGTGCTGGATATAGCCGGGAGAAGGGTTTCCTGCTTAGCGGGCTAGGCTCGAGCAGCTTAATAGTCCACTGCGTTGGGACTAGCACATATGGAGGGTGGTTAACCGATGTGCGAGTCCATCTTAAGAGACTCAAACACTAGAGCAAAGTAGACACGCAGCCTGTTAGACGCCATCTATGTTGCTCTAAACAAAGCACCTAACCATGGCCGGTGTTTGGCCATATCACACAGTTAGTCGCATCTTACGACATGCTCTCTGTGAAACAGTAGTACTATTCTTGTCCGTGTCATACACGCAGACCCCGGCAGACCACTCTGGCCTCTCTATGTTAAGGAAGGTACTCACCAACGCGCCATGAGTTACAGAACCGTTTCCCAAATGTTTTCTTATAGTTTCATGAGGTTCCTTGACTTGAGAAACACGTTCTCTTTCAACATACCCATTCGGAAGAAACTAGGCAGGGTAAGGTCAGTCGACATTGGTAGCCAAAGTCAGATTATAGATTACACGATCTCCAAAGAAGGAAGCGGTTTCGGCCATGCCCTGCTGACATTTGAGGTAGGGTATGTAGCTCTTTGTCCAACTGGTTCACAGTATGTCCATGTCAAATTATACTGAATTACGTTAATTGGTTTAACATTTATAAGGGAAAACAGGGGACCTGGTAGCGAGTGGGACACCCTCTATTTGCCAATCGGAGGATTCCATTTGGAACAACCTGACCTACCTTTAATAAGCACAATTCTCGCAAAAGGCCCACTAGCATCACGCTCTCGACAAGCTGTGACGTCAATACTGGACCCAGTCAGCAGGTAAGCACCCATGACATTCAACAATCGGAAAGGCTGTTGGTGTATATCCACAGGTACGATGTCCACAGCTGTAGAGTTTACAGCAGCCTGGCTGGGAAGGAGATACACGTGGCCCCGATCCCACATACTGATCTGTTTGATTGTTGCAATGCAGAACCATAGGTTGTATTAGATCATTGTTCAACAAATATTAATGGCAAAAACAAGTAAATATTTTGAAGAGACTACGTTTTATTTTGTTGATAAAAACTGTTATTTATACATAAATGCCTTGTTGTGTAGGTCTTTGGGGGCTTACCTGCAACGAACGTCAGCTTAAAAATTTATGAACAAACATCGTTACGAGGTGTCACGTGACTTTGAGCGAATGGAATTTAACATACGAGTATACATATATAATAATAAATATCGAAATTGCTTTTTTCAATAATAACTTCTCAATGACCTGTCCAGCATCCGTAAAGATAAGCCAGATCAAGAGGCTACACTAGCAGATGCTGGGTACAAAGTTTCAGCTATCTGAGTTATGGGGAATTAGGTTAAAATGTTTTGTCTAGTCTGTGAAGAATACATCCAGAGTGACAGTTTCCCTTCTCCTACTATTTGCACCCAGTCTGGTTAGATTGATACAATTTCCATCTGACCTAGTATGCAATAGAACCCAGTCTGTAGCAGTTTCGAGACATTCATTGGCCACCTTATAACCCTTACAAGTAATGACATAGATAAAGCGACATATATTACTCATGTTATAGCCGTCATAAGTAACGACAGAGACAAAGACATATACATTTAGGCATCAAAAGTAGAGACAGACATAAATTACTCACATTATATTTCTCACAAGTAGAGCCAGAGACAGAGACATAAATTACTCACACTATTGCCCTCACAAGTAGAGACAGAGACATAAATTACTCACATTATAGCCCTTACAAGTAGAGACAGACATAAATTACTCACATTATAGCCCTCACAAGTAGAGACAGAGACATAAATTACACACGTTATAGCCCTCACAAGTAGAGCCAGAGACAGACATAAATTACTCACACTATTGCCCTCACAAGTAGAGACAGAGACATAAATTACTCACATTATAGCCCTCACAAGTAGAGACAGAGACATAAATTACACACGTTATAGCCCTCACAAGTAGAGCCAGAGACAGACATAAATTACTCACACTATTGCCCTCACAAGTAGAGACAGAGACATAAATTACTCACATTATAGCCCTCACAAGTAGAGACAGAGACATAAATTACACACGTTATAGCCCTCACAAGTAGAGCCAGAGACAGACATAAATTACTCACATTACTGCCCTCACAAGTAGAGACAGAGACATAAATTACTCACATTATAGACCCACAAGTAGAGACAGAGACGGAGACAGAAACATAAATTACTCACATTATTGCCTTCATAAATAGAGGCAGAGACATACATTACTCACATTATAGACCCACAAGTAATGACATACATAGATTATTCCATTAATTGCCGTACTACGAACTGTAAAGAAAGATGTAAAGGTCACTCACCCAGTATCCGTCACAGAAAGCGGCTGATAGGTCATCGCTGACTTGTCTTAGCGAGATCTCGTCCATAGCATGAAAGTACAGAGTGTTCCTGCCGAAACGATTGTTGTACACATTCCATGCTGACACACCAAAAATGGCGAACACGAGAGAAATAACCACCGCGGTCAAGACAAGACAGAGGTATGGTCTTCTTGCTTCCACCACAGCCTTACGGTGTTTGGGTGGCTCTAGAGAAGGTCGAAATCCTTGGCGCATGATGGAAGGTTTAAAGAATTCACTGTTGGAAAGAATGATTGTGTTTATTCAGGGCATTTCAAAATGGCTTCAACAGAGGCCATATTTGACACTGGTAGCACAGAGTCTGCATAAATATACTGTTTATCAGCTGCCAAACTATACTGTTTATCAGCTGCCAAACTATACTGTTTATCAGCTGCCAAACTATTACTCTGGTGCCTAAGCAGTGGAGACAGCATATGCTTTCTGACACCTTGTCTCAATTTCCCTGTTGATCCTGCCGTCTGCCGAAAAAAATACTGCCCAAATATTTGAAATTATGGGACTGTTGAAGAGCAATATCATTAACACTTATCTTGAGTGGCCCAGGTATTCTGCGTTTATTTTCATCGTCGTACGGCGAGCACTTGTCATTTGCAAAGAGTAATTCGTGTATTTAGTTCTGTTCTGTTTCAGTTGTTTCAATTTGACTAGTCTCTGACGCGATTCTGAAGACACACACATTTTGTTTCAACTAGTTTTTTTTAATGAACCGACAACATACACTTTATTATGGTTAGACAGATGTGGATTAAAATCCCCCTCCCCTCTACACGTGAAAAAAACTTGTTTAAATGTTGCAACAAATAGGTATGGAGAGTCCAATCAGTAGGATAATCCAGAACATGTATCAAAATCAAGAGAGACTTCATTCAAAGAAGGACTATCCGACCAGATCAGGTCAGTTTAGGTCGTCCTGTAACCGGTGAGATTGTTGGGGCACACCTGAAGACATCCAAACAACTCCACGCTATCCCCACATGTCAGCGGCCGCTGTCTGTGCCTCTTCTGGTCGGAGATTGGTCTATTCTTTTATGTTGTCCTCCAATCTCTTTTCTGGACGACCTCTTCGTCGTCTGTCTTGCACCTTTCCGTGGAGGATCGTATTTGCAAGACCATTTGATCTCGATATGTGACCGTACCAAGCGAGTTTTCTTCTTTTGACAGTTGCTAGAAAGTCTTCAAAAGGCCCTATTGCTGTGTCAAGAGGTCTTCAAAATGCCCTATTGCTAACAGATACAGTTTCAGTAAGGCAGTGGGGTTGGACATGGTTGCTTGCTTTCACCAAGTCGCTAAAACGCATGTTCTGAGACGATGATGGAAAAATGTGCTCTGAGTTGTATTAGAGGATTCAAAGGTGATCTGAGTTGTATTAGAGGATTCTTCTTCTTCTTCTGCGTACACAGTCAGACAGTAACCATTATTTTTTCGAAAAAAGCAGCGGTCATCCTGAGACTCTCGCCACTACCATACAGCTTGTCTTGCAGTTCCACTGGCAATGGCCACATCTGCTCTCTCTGATCCTCGTATGTCGGGCAGTTCTGCAGCAGATGTTCAGTGGTCATTTTACCAGTACCGCACGGGCATTCGTCGGTACACCCTATCTTCAGTTTGTTGAATAGGTGGTACCTCAGTCTGTTGTGGCCAGTGCGAAGTCTGAAGACAACGACCTGCTCTCTTCGGTTCAACTGGTAATAGGCATCGTTTTTGGTGTAACCAGTATGTTCGGTTTCCCATTTGGTCATGTATCTGGCTTTGATAAGCCGTTTTGACTCTTCGTACGTCATACTGGTATCTGTTTGTGGTAGTCTTGCACCTTCTTTTGCCAGTCTATCGGCCTCCTCGTTTCCTTGGATGTTGCAGTGTGACGGAACCCACTGTATCACCACCCTTTTTGGTGCGGACTGCTGGCACAGTTTGCAGAGTGCTGCTCTTAAGTCATTAAGCTCAGTGTTCTTCTGGCTTTTTAGCGCTGTGACTACTTCGAGAGCATCTGTCAGCAAGACTATATGGCTCTCATTTTCACTGTGTGTTGCCATTTCTTCCACTGCCGCCCTCAGTGCCTCTGCCTCTGCTCTGAAATTGCTTGTGTACTTACCAGTAGCGAATGACAGTGTTATATTTGTGCCATTTGGTAGGTTCAGGAATGCTCCTGCCCCTCCGTTCTGTGTAGTGTTTGTTACAGAACCGTCGGTGTATGCATGGGTCCAGTCCATGCTTGGGTAGCTTTTCGTTATGAAGCTTAGGGTAGTGTCTCTCCTTTCTTTTTCGGTCTGGCAGTTTTTGTTTGCAATACCTGGTATATTTTCTACCACCTCTGGAAATATATCCTGCCTCCAAGTAGGTTTTCGTACAGTAGTGATGGGTTTTGGTGTTGTTAGTGCGTTTGTGGGATCTTCGTGCATCTTTGCTTTGGCTATTTCTGCAAAGTTTCTCCGCTTCAGTTTCCCATTTCCCAGATTGTTTAGTCTCTGGTACATTGGATGGTCCGTCAGTCTTCGGAGTTTCTCTGACTGCAGCTGGGCTCTGCAGTCTCTTCTATCGGTCATGGATTGCAGTCTTGTAATCTTTTCAAGTTCTACAATTGGCGTTGACTTCATGCCACCTGTTATGATTCTCATGGCTTGGTTTTGAAGTTTGTTAACTTTATCGAAGTTCGCCTTCGCTGCTGTTGTCCATGCCGCAATGCCATACTCGAGAACTGGTCTCACTCTTCCAGTGTACAGTTTCTTTAGTATGCTTTCGTCTGCTCCCCAGCTTGTGCCAGCAAGTTTCCTCATGATCGCCATTCTTTCTCTGGCTTTCATTCGGTTTCTCTCAATCTGACTTTTCCATGTCATGCGCCGATCAAATGTGACTCCCAGATAGGTTGGGTTGTCGTTTGGCTGCAGGATTTTGCCGTTTAGGCTTAATTTGGTACTTTGGGGTTTTAATGAGAGCGAGAATATTGTGCACGTGGTTTTCTCCTCGTTTATTTTTACCAGCCATGAGTTCGCCCACTCTTCCAGCGATGTTAGGGCCGTTTGCATCCGGTTTCTTGCTATGGTGAGATTCTTTTCAGAGGTCCACATAGCCAGATCGTCTGCAAACATTGAGCTATGGACTCTTCTTGGTATATTCTCTGTAATATCGTTTATATATACCAGAAAGAGTGTGGGTGACAGTACTCCCCCTTGGGGTACTCCCTGCTCGAGTGTCACCTTTTTGCTCATCTGCCCTTGTACTTGGACTCTGGCCGTTCTTTGTTTGAGGTAGTGGTTGATCCACTTGTACATCTTCCCACAGACATCACTTCTTCTCAGCTTGACTCTAAGTCCGTCCTTCCAGACTTTGTCAAATGCCTTTTCCAGATCCACCCAGACAGCTACTGTGTGCTTCTGTGCCTGGTAGGCATCTTCTATCTCCTGGGCTATGAGGATGACCTGGTCCTCAGTGGATCTGTGCTGTCTAAAGCCGGCTTGCTGTGGGATTAGAATTCGTTTTTCTTCCAGATGCCACATCAGTCTGGTGTTTATCATCCGTTCCATCAGCTAGCCGACACAGCTCAGTAGGCTTATGGGCCTGTATCCATTCGGATCTGTTTTATCTTTTCCTGTTTTTGGTACTGGTACCAGTATTGCATCCTTCCATGCCTGGGGTACAATACCCCTTTTCCAGCTTTGGTTCAGGACTGATAGTAGTTTTTTCTTCGCTGTTTGGCCCAGCCCCATCAGCATTTCGTTTGTTATCCCGTCTTTTCCGGGAGATTTCCTTTTCTTTAGTGTTCTCATAGCCTCTTCCATTTCACGCATGGTTAGTTTGGCCATCATGTGCTCTTCAGGAGCCGTATTTATGTTTTCGTGTCGCTTTAGCTCTTCGCTAATGTCTGTATGCTTATCTGCAGGGACCTCGATGTGGTTTGCTCTGGCATAGTGATCGACAAAGGCGTTTGCGGCTTTCTTACCTGTGATCAAGTTCTCGCCCTGCTTGATAGTAATTTGTTTATTTGACGGGGTTTCGTCGTTCATGGCTCTGACTAGCTTCCATAGCTTGTTCCCTTCTTTGTCCAGGTTTAAACTTTCCGTTTTGTTTTTCCAACTTTCTCTTGCTGTTTGCTTGAGAGTGTGTTTGTACTTCGCCGTGGTGGCTTTGAGGGCGATGTTCGCCTCCATGGATTTTTCACGTTCTGCCACGTTCCTAGCATTTGTTACTGCATATTAGAGGATTCAAAGGTGATCTGAGTTTTATTAGAGGACTCAAACGTGATCTGAGTTGTATTAGAGGATTCAAATGTGATCTGAGTTGTATTAGAGGATTCAAAGGTGATCTGAGTTGTATTAGAGGATTCAAGGGTGATCTGAGTTGTATTAGAGGATTCAAAGGTGATCTGAGTTTTATTAGAGAACTCTAAGGTGATCTGAGTTGTATTAGAGGATTCAAATGTGATCTGAGTTTATTAGAGGATTTAAAGGTGATCTGAACTTTATTAGAAGACACAAAGGTGATCTGAGTTGTATTAGAGGATTCAAAGAAAGGTGCTCTGAGTTGTATTAGAGGATTCAAAGGTGATCTGAGCTGTATTAGAGGATTCAAAGGTGATCTGAGTTTTATTAGAAGATTCAAAGGTTCTCTGAGTTGTATTAGAGGATTCAAAGGTTCTCTGAGTTGTATTAGAGGATTCAAAGGTGATCTGAGTTTTATTAGAGGATTCAAAGGTGATCTGAGTTGTATTAGAGGTTTCAAAGGTTTTCTGAGTTTTATTAGAGGACTCTAAGATGATCTGAGTTGTATTAGAGGACTCTAAGGTGATCTGAGTTGTATTAGATGATTCAAAGGTGATCTGAGTTGTATTAGAGGACTCAAAGGTGATCTGAGTTGTATTAGAGGTTCCAAAAGTGTTATGAGTTATATTAGAAGTTTCAAAGTCAATATGAAAATATATGTCATCAAATTTGTTGATGATCGAGTCATAGTGAGAATATCGGTAATGGCGCTTCAAAGGCTGCTTGAAAATAACTAACACCACAGACAAAAAGTTTTTCATGAAAATAAACACATTGAAGGTAAAAGCTAAGAGACTTAAACAGATGAATATAATCATCAATTGAGAAATCATTGAACAGGTACAGAAGTTTACATATTTAGAGCAAACCATAACAGACGATGCTAGCAATGAGATACAAATTAAGTCAAGGATTGCATTGGCAATATATATATATTTAATAAAAAAGCTGAAATTGGCAACTTCAAAGAATATCGGGAAGGAACTAAGAGAAAGACAAATTAATACTCAAGTACAGCTAATTGCACTGTATGGGGCTGAAATTTGGACTATAGAGAAGAAAGATTTTACAAAACAAACTTGAAAGCGTTTGAAATGTGGTGCTACTGTAAAATATAACTAGTGAGTTGAACAGAAAGAAGATCCAACAGCAATGCCCTGACTGATGAAAGCCGCCACAAAGACAAATATTAAATATAATACAAAAACAAAAATTCAGCTGCACAATTTGCGACATGAAAGTCTTCTGCAGAAGATATTAGAGGGTAATATCCAGGGAAAAGAGAAAGAGGGGCAACCGAAACACATCTTTACATCTCAGACATGCAAGGACATTAAAGTAAGAACCTTTGTTGAAATGAAGAAAGCTGCATTGTAGAGGGTCTGATGGAGACATGTTCAGACAACAAATAGTCTTAGAACTGATCAACCAGGGGATAGAGTCAACGGAGAGACAATCCCAGACAACATTACAAACAGCCTTAGGATAGAGGATAGATTTAATGGAAAGATATTTCCAGACAACCTTACAACCAGCCTTAGGACTGATCAACCAGAGGATAGATTTAATGGAAAGATATTTCCAGACAACCTTACAACCAGCCTTAGAACTGATCAACTAGTGGATAGATTTAATGGAAAGATATTTCCAGACAACCTTACAACCAGCCTTAGAACTGATCAACCAGAGGATTGATTTAATGGAAAGATATTTCCAGACAACCTTACAACCAGCCTTAGAACTGATCAACCAGAGGATAGATTTAATGGAAAGATATTTCCAGACAACCTTACAACCAGCCTTAGAACTGATCAACCAGAGGATAGATTTAATGGAAAGATATTTCCAGACAACCTTACAACCAGCCTTAGAACTGATCAACCAGAGGATAGATTTAATGGAGAGACATTCCAAGACAACTTTGCAACTAGCGTTAGAACTGATCAACCAGATAATGATGAGAGATGGATAAAGAGGGCACGCAGAAGTCACTGAACGCTCCAGTTTTTATTTAATGGATATACAATCCATGATACGTGAGTTCGAAACCAAACGGAGGACTAGTAAAAATGGGCATCTTTTGGGGCGGACTGAGCATGAGCGCCACATGAACGTTAATCATCAGCTTCGATATCTGCTGATAGAGGCTAGACACCTATGAGTCTACCAGGAGTATAGTTATGTTGATTCTGATTAATAAAATTGCAGACAGTACTTTCACAATACGCGACAAATAAACCAACAAGTGTAACTACGCTCATACTTTACCCAGTGCCAGAGTGGTTAGAATGTTGTCTCTTACAGCAGAGGGGCAATGTTTCCACTCCTGTTAGGACACGTTTCATCTACCCATCTCAGAAT
Source organism: Ariolimax columbianus (assembly GCA_036924085.1). Lineage (NCBI taxonomy): Eukaryota > Metazoa > Mollusca > Gastropoda > Stylommatophora > Arionidae > Ariolimax > Ariolimax columbianus. The sequence goes on from JAVGWX010000021.1 coordinate 48,229,256, forward strand.
TGGTACCTGACTTACTGTTAAGCAGCATCAGGGTCCTTATTAAATGAAGTACCCAACAGCTCTACCACGGCATCAATACAGTGAATACGACTACATTTAGCTTGTACTTACCATGCACGTACTAACAACTAAAGGACTAGATCAATCTTGTGCCCCGATGAAAGCTCCAAATCTTCTAAGGATTAATCCACTCGTTTACAAGTTGTTGTCATACAACTAATTCCCAGAATGCAGCATTGAATTATGACACCCCCTTTTCAACAACATTCTCTTCTGTACGCTGTGAAAATCAACGATGTTCTTCTTTCTCTATTATCTCTACACTTCGCGTGACTGATTCTGATATCTATTTTATTCGGTGTACTTATCATTGGACTACTCCAGAGACAGGGGTAACAGGTCCGTTATCAAACACAAACAATTAAATCAAACTAGTATTTAATCGTGTCTATCCCAACCTTCCTTCCCTTCTGTACAAATGGCAGCGTCTATCATTAGCTAATCACTTCGCTCTCTCCGTCGATAGATAACTGTCTTATCGAGCGAGTAAATATAAACTACAATAGTTTGTTAGAACTAGTAATAGTAGTAGTAGTATACCAATAATAAAACGAATGTAATAGATGCAATAGCAATAGTAGCAGTAGTAGTAGTAGTAGTAGTAGTAGCAGTAGTAGTAGTAGTAGTAGTAGTAGTAGTAGTAGTAGCAGTAGTAGCAGTAGTAGTAGTAGTAGTAGTAATAGCAGTAGTAGTAGCAGTAGTAGCAGTAGTAGTAGTTAGTAGTAGTAGCAGTAGTAGCAGTAGTAGTAGTATTAGTAGTAGTAGTAGCAGTAGTAGCAGTAGTAGTAGTAGTAGTAGTAGTAGCAGTAGTAGTAGTAGTAGTAGTAGTAGTAGTAGCAGTAGTAGCAGTAGTAGTAGTAGTAGTAGTAGTAGCAGTAGTAGTAGCAGTAGTAGCAGTAGTAGTAGTAGTAGTAGTAGTAGCAGTAGTAGCAGTAGTAGTAGTAGTAGCAGTAGTAGTAGTAGTAGTAGTAGTAGCAGTAGTAGTAGTAGCAGCAGTAGCAGTAGTCGTAGTAGTAGTAGTAGTAGTAGCAGTAGTAGTAGTAGTAGTAGCAGTAGTAGTAGTAGTAACAGTAGTAGTAGTAGTAGTAGTAGTAGTAACAGTAGTAGTAATAGTAGTAGTAGTAGTAGTAGTAGTAGTAGTAGTAGTAGTAGTACCAATTGTAGCAACATTAACAGGGAGAACATTATGAGCATCAACAACACCAGCAGTAGTGGTGGTAGGAATAGAAGTAGCAGTGACAGCAGCAGCAGCAGGTGTAGTAGTGGTAGTAGTAGTAGTAATAGCAGTGATAAAACAGGAGCAGCGGTAACGATAGTAATAATTGTAGTTGTAGGAACAGTAGTAGTGCTAGCAGTAGTAGTAGTAGTTGTAGTAGTAGTAGTAGTAGTAGTTTTAGCAGTAGACGTAGTAGTAGCATTGATAGTTATAGCGGCGACAGCTACAAAAGCATTATTACTAGTAGTAATTGTAGTATAGTAGTAGTAGTAGCAGCAGCAGTAGTAGAAGTAGTAGTAGTAGTAGTAGTAGTAGAAGTAGTAGAAGTAGTAGAAGTAGCAGCAGTAGTAGTAGCAGTAGAAGTAGTAGTAGTAGTAGTAGTAGTAGCAGTAGAAGTAGCAGTAGTAGTAGTAGTAGGAGTTGCAGTAGTGGTAGTAGTAGTAGTAGTAATAGTGGTGATAAAACAGGAGCAGCGTTAACGATAGTAATAATTGTAGTAGTAGGAATAGTAGTAGTGCTAGCAGTAGTAGTAGTAATAGTAGTAGTAGCAGCAGCAGTAGTAGAAGTAGTAGTAGTAGTAGAAGTAGGTAGTAGTAGTAGTAGCACTAGTAGTAGTAGTAGTAGAAGTAGTAGAAGTAGCAGCAGTAGTAGTAGTAGGTAGTAGTAGTAGTAGCACTAGTAGTAGTAGTAGTAGTAGTAGCAACAGCAGTAGTTGAAGTAGTAGTAGTAGTAGTAGTAGAAGTAGTAGAAGTAGCATCAGTAGTAGTAGTAGGTAGTAGTAGTAGTAGCACTAGTAGTAGTAGTAGTGGTAGCAGCAGTAGTAGTAGCAGCAATAGTAGTAGTAGTAGTAGCAGCAGCAGTAGTAATAGTAGTAATAGCAGCAGCAGCAGCAGCAGCACTAGTAGTAGTAGTAGTAGTAGTAGTAGCAGTAGCAGTAGTAATAGAAATAGTAATAGTTCAGAAAGTGATAATAGTTATAGCGGCGGCAGCAACAATAGCAGTATTATTAGTAGTAATTGTAGTATAGTGGTATTAGTAGCAGCAGCAGTAGTAGTAACAGTAGTAGCAGCAGTAGTAGTAGTAGCACCAGCAGTATTAGTAGATGTAGAAGTAGCAGTATCAGTAGTAGTAGTAGTAGTAACAAGAGCAGTGGTATCAATAGTAATAATTGTATTAGTAAGAGTAGTAGTTGTGGTAGCAGTAGTAGTAGTAATAGTAGTAGTAGTAGAAGTAGTAGTAGTAGTAGTAGTAACTATAGAAGTAGCAGCAGCAGTAGTGATAGTAGGACAGTGTGTATGCTTGTGTGGAACAGTTCAGTACAAGCATCTCCTAGCAGGTCACTTCAATGTTTCAGCCATTCAAAGACATTGTTAAAGAGTCCCTGTGGTGTTGCATCAGTTCTCCCGGTGACCTGCATGCTTTGGGCTCACTATCTAACATCTGCCAGGGGGAATTTGCTTAATGGACATGCGAACAACATATCCCGCCTATCTTATTTGTGCTCTATTTAATTGCTTCCTTTGGTCACGTATTCATGTGATCCACGGGTATAAACCGGGTCTCAAAATATAAACAGACCTCGAAAGCACACTCCACAAACTAAACATTCTCCGTTTCCCCCCTATTTTAGAGCATGTGGTTCGTCTTGCCGATGACGACGTCCTAGCTCAGCAGCCGTTAAAGAAGGCCATGGACATTAAGGATAGAAAGCGACCATCTCCATCATGGTCCCGCTTCTATAATCGCCCACGTACCACCTTGTTAGGTCAAGTCGAAAAGACATCATCCTCACTACATGCAGAGGGACGGTGTGAGCTAGTGGTTAAGTGACACGGCTCACAACCCGGAGGTGATGGGTTCAATCCCCATCACAACACCAGCCTTTACCCCGGGAAAGCAAACACTTAGAAAATGCAGGAGGAAGCAGACAAGTACATAAAATGTATACTGAAGTCGGATGCACTGGGCCGACAGGCGCAAAATAAAAACAACAGTGCAACGCACACCGCCAATGGGAATAGAGAAATAAGGCGAACGCAAAAAACAAAAACAAAAATCTACATGCAGCCAAAGTCTCAGCAACTCACCGTGGGCACATGAGCTGTTAGCTAATTGGACCTTGTCAATTAATCGACCTATATTCTCGATGAAAACATTTTTACGTCGAAACCTGGGTTAACATTTTTTTTACTATTTTCAAGTAAAACTACTTTTTTAGCATTGTATTGGAGCCATAATAGATATTAATGCCGTTAGTTATCTTCACAGCTCAGTTTGTGCTAAACAAGCTTACGTCATAGCCTGATAATACAATGTTGGTGTATTCTAAAAATATAATCTTATTTACTGGATGGTATTTGGGCCAAAGGGAACGATCCTTAACGCCCCTCTTCTTCTTCTTCTTTTTCTTCTTCTTCTTCTTCTACGTCTTATTCTTCTTCTTCTTCTTCGTCTTCGTTTTCTTCTTCTTGTTCTTGTTCTTCTTCGTTTTCTTCTTCTTCTTCTTCTTCTTCTTCTTCTTCTTCTTCTTCTTCGTCTCCTTCTTCTTCTTTTTCTTTTTGTTCTTCGTCTTCTTCTTCGTCTTATTCCTCTTCTTCTTCGTCTTCGTTATCTTCTTCTTCTTCGTCTTCGTTATCTTCTTCTTCTTCTTCTTCTTCTTCTTCTTCTTCTTCTTCTTCGTCTTCGTTTTGTTCTTCTTCCTCCTCTTCTTCTTCCTCCTCTTCTTCTTCTTCTTCTTCTTCTTCTTCTTCTTCTTCTTCTTCTAATCAGTCTCACTAAGCGATTTGCTTTCACGGATTGTAAATATACGTTCAGTAGCTTTCCATCCCACGCCCGGCAGAAACCAGAAATGTGTCTGGTCCCTTCCCGTTAATAGAGTAGGAGCATAGTACTCAGCACATTCAAGCAGGCCTGACGTCTGATTTATGGGAAGTAGGTTTGTGAAAGAAAGTCTTAAAAACAATATCCCATTAATGGTACATGGGCCAGCTGTAGACCAGACGGAACTTTCTAACCAAGACCGAAGCCCAGGAAACATGCCTGGAAACATGATGTTTTACAATAATATGTCACGTCGTGTCAAGTTGCATATTCTTACCAGAAACTTAACTTAACATCTTTATATTGGTTTAGAAGACTCTACGGAGTCTGTTTCTTGAAGTGTGATGTTTACCCATGTGCGAGTCCATCTTAATAGACTCAAACAATAGAGATAAGTAGACCCGCAGCCAGTTAGGCGCCATTTAAAGTTGCTGGGGAAAATTACAAATAACTTGGGAAGATTTATAATTTAAACTTTGTCCGGGCAGCGGCCGTTAAGCCTATTCTTTTCGATTTCCAACTGCCAAGGGATTTTTAACGTGCTCGACACGGAACACGGGAGTCCGATCTCACTACCCAGAGATCAGGGGAACTGTTACCAGAAGATCGACGTTGTCAAATCCCGGTCTCCGCCGTGATTCGAACACGCCACCTCCGGCACCCGAGGCGGACACCTTATCCCGAGGCCACTGAGTCTTCCTTCCCAGCAGCCCTGAACACATCTCAATTTCTGATAAGACGACCCGATTCACACATCTTCTAACTGGCAGTAATGTACCAATAACATCTTCTGGGACGACCTCGTCTGTCCTTGTCTGGCACAATGCCTTACCATATATGCCTCTCCCCTTGCGTATGTTCATATGACCGAATTAACCTAACTTCTTACTTGCCATGTTATTTGCAAGTCACTTTTTTCTTTGTGTGTTTGTTGTAAAATTATTTCTCTATTTTATTTTTTCTTAGTCCAAAATATTTAAAATATTCTTCGATAATGTTTCATTTCGAAAGACCATATGTTGTTTTTATGTAGCTACAGAACATCAACAAGAGGTAAGATATCAGTAGCTACAGAACAGCGGACAGAGGTAAGATATCAGTAGCTACAGAACACCAACAGGAGGAAAGATATCGGTAGCTACAGAACTTCTACCAGAGTGAATATCCAAGTAGCTACAGAACTAGATCCCAGTAGCAACAGAACAAGTTCCCAGTAGCTTCAGAACAAGATCCCAGTACGTGTAGTTACCAGAACATCTACCAGAATGAAGATCCCAGAAGCTACAGAACAAGATCCCAGTAGCTACAGAACAAGATCCCAGTAGCTACAGAACAAGATCCCAGTAGCTACAGAACAAGATCCCAGTAGCTACAAAACAAGATCCCAGTAACTACAGAACAATATCCCAGTAGCTACAGAACAAGATCCCAGTAGCTACAGAACAAGATCCCAGTAGCTACAGAACAAGATCCCAGTAACTACAGAACAATATCCCAGTAGCTACAGAACAATATCCCAGTAGCTACAGAACAAGATCCCAGTAGCTACAGAACAAGATCCCAGTAGCTACAGAACAAGATCCCAGTAGCTACAGAACAAGATCCCAGTAGCTACAAAACAAGATCCCAGTAACTACAGAACAATATCCCAGTAGCTACAGAACAAGATCCCAGTAGCTACAGAACAAGATCCCAGTAGCTACAGAACAAGATCCCAGTACGTGTAGACACCAGAACATTAATAATACTTCCAAAAAATATGACAAGGTCCAGTGCACCGTAAAAATAGGAAACGATAAGGAAGAGCCAGCCATAAATAAATGAGCTTCAAATATAGAGGAGTGACGCTATTGTAATATAAAGAAAAATAGCTACTCGTGTGTTGTTAGGTTAAGTCTAATATGATGCACAGAGTACAAAGTAGAACAATTTGCTAAACAAAAAACTTAAATTAAGACTTATCAGGTAAATAAACAGCCGATATCTCTTAGAAAGCAAATGTTGGAGAATATAGAACATGTTGGCTTTTCTTGTAAGTTCAAGGGAGGACGGAAAAGGACATCACATTTCGCTTAAAGAAAGCAAGGACTGCCTCTTCTGTGATGAAACCATTTTGGAAATACAGTATATATATATAGTTTAAACAATTTACTATGATTCTACAAAAGTAATGTCTAATTGGTACTTCTATACGGCTCGAAATGCTGGAGGATGGCAAAGATGGATATCCAGAGATTAGAAACCTTCCACCATAAATGCCTTCGCAGAATTATAAGACTATTTTTTTACCAGACAAAATATAAAATGACACATTCTTACAGGACACCGATCAAGCAGATCTGGATAGCATTACAAGAAAGAGAACATAGAGAAGGAGGGGGCAAATCATGAGAATGAGTCCGGATATCCCCGCAAAAACAGCACTTATGTGTACACCTAAGGACAAGAGAGAGATAGGTAGACCAAGAACTTCTTGAAGACGAACGATGGGGATTGGCTGTTCTGTGCATCTCTAACACAGAAATGCGTGGTAAGTTCCCGTAGAAGCCTCAAATGCTACAGGCCTTAAAGAGAATTTGAGTATGATACCTAATTTATTTTTTAAATAAACAAATGTTTATTTCGAAAGATAGAAAACAAGAAGGATTTAGGCTTTAAGGACTCATCATGAAGCATGTTTCTTAAAACATCGATGCCATCACAGTTTGTCGGAAAAAAATCTCTTTCCCTTGCCAAAACTCTAACTTCAGCATGCCCAGGGATTCCTGAATATCTTTGTGCCATCTTCTTTTTGGTCTACCCCTGCCTCTTTTGCCTGGCACTATACTTTCCATCACTGTTCTCTCAAGACCATTGTGTCTCTTAATGTGATGAAAGTATTTACATTTTCTGGCCAAAATGAAATTGATAAACCAGTTCTCCTCTATGTTCAACACTTTAAGGACTACAGGGAATGAAACCAACAACAAACAATACACTCCCACAGACATATACAGATTAAAAATTAAACTGCGCTGTTATCAGACATTGTTATCAAAACCCAGTCCGGGTTCGCTGTCAGGCAAACTGTCGCACTCTCTAATTATCATCTACAGTTCATATTTAACGATCACCCATAACAGATGTACATCAATTGGAATCTGCATAACCAACATCACTAAAACACATCTTCTAAATATGGGCTATCGAACACTCGCAACCCGCATGCTTCAAACTCATACCTCAACTTAACATATTTATACTGGTTTAGAAGACTCTGCAGAGTCTGTATTCAACCGGATTATTTTACATTTTCTTAATATAAAAACTATGCGCATCCAATCTATTCTTAAATGCCTGAATTGACCCTACCTCTACTATTTCCAGTGGCAATGAATTCCAAACATTCAACACTCTTAAATATTTTCTGGTATCTCATCTGGACCTTTTTTAAATTAATTTCTGGCTGTGCCCTCTTGGTCTTGTAGGCAGTTGTATTTTGAAGAAAACAAACTTGTTATTAATTTTTCCTTTCCCTTGATTATCTTATAAACCTTCATTAAATCACCTTGAATTCTTTTTTGTCTAGACAATGTAGGATGGTTTTTCTGAGTGTTTCCTCATAGAAATAATTCTGGAATCCCACAATCAGTTTGGTTGAGCTTATTTGTATCCTTTCCAGCATGTAATCCTGAGATTTTTCCGCCACGATAAGAAGAAGAAGAAGAAGAAGAAGAAGAAGAAGACGAAGAAGAATATCAAAACACGACATTAATGGTTAGACAATATTATCAAACGTTAATGTACTTCTGTATCAGACGCTGTCCGCGGGGATGAAGTGTTAACGGCTTTAGTGTACGAAGCTAAATCCGTTGCATTCATTTCTGTCCCCGCGAGAATATAGGGCGTTCTTTTGACCGTAACAAAATTCAACAAAGGAATTAACGATACCAGGACAGAAACGGGGATGATTAGAGGAACTTAAGGCCCACCCAACATTAATGTCACTCCTTCTTCTTCTTCTTCTTCTTCTTCTTCTTCTTCTTCTTCTTCCTCTTCTTAATCTTCTTCCTTTTCTGTCATTTCATCATCATCTTCTTCTTCTTCTTCTTCGGCGTTCGTTCTGAAAAGGACGTTATGACGATATGTCATAGTCTAGAGTCAGGCTACAATATCTGCGCCTTTCGACACGACACATCCGATTTTAGCTAGCTTTTTTGGTTACCGGGATTGCCTTCGCACTGCGATTCCTATTCCCTTGGCAAGACGACACTAGTTCAACATTTCTCAGGAAAATAAACCTGTTGATTAGGATCGAGTAAGCTCGAGCAGGTCGGAGTGTGGTGTGGCTCTTGTGTCATCTAGGTTGTCCTTGTGTAGTCATTAAGTGTTTGAGTTTGTCGTCATGCGATCATTGGGCTTATGGATTTGTCCGCGCGCAGTTATAGAGTGTTCGAGTTTATCCTCGCGCGGTCAATAGAGTAGTTGGAGTTTGTTCTTGTGTGACAATTGGAGTAATTTGAGTTTGTAATGTCTGGCCCTTAGAGTAGTTTGAGTTTGCTATAAATGGCGATTAAAGAGATTTGAGTTTGTCATGTCTGGCCCTTAGAGTGATTTGAGTTTGTCATGCCTGGCCCTTAGAGTGATTTGAGTTTGTCATGTCTGGCCCTTAGAGTGGTTTGAGTTTGCTATAAATGGCCCTTAGAGTGATTTGAGTTTGTCATGTCTGGCCCTTAGAGTGATTTGAGTTTGCTATAAATGGCGCTTAGAGTGAATTGAGTTTGTCTATGTGTTACAATTAGAGTATTTTTAGTTTTTTTCTATGTGGCGCTTAGAGTGCTTTCAGTTTTATATATGTGGCGCTTAGAGTGGTTTTAGTTTTATATATGTGGCGCTTAGAATGATTTGAGTTTTCTATATGTGGCGCTTAGAGTGATTTGAGTTTTCTATATGTGGCGCTTAGAGTGATTTGAGTTTTCTATATGTGGCTCTTAGAGTGATTTGAGTTTTCTATATGTGGCACTTAGAGTGATTTGAGTTTTCTATATGTGGCGCTTAGAGTGATTTGAGTTTTCTATATGTGGCGCTTAGAGTGATTTGAGTTTTCTATATGTGGCGCTTAGAGTGATTTGAGTTTTCTATATGTGGCGCTTAGAGTGATTTGAATTTCTATATGTGGCGCTTAGAGTGATTTGAATTTGTCCTGTAGAGTTCTTGGGTGGTTTACGAATGTCCATATGTAGCCCTTAAAGTGGTTTCAGTTTGCCTTGTATGGTTATTAGAATGCTTTGAATTTATTTTCATGCAGCCATCATCATCATGTGTTCAAACTTGTTTTATGCTGCCTTTAGAGTGGGATGAGTTTTTCCCAACGTTACCAAAAGTGTTGAGGCCTGTCTATTTGCGGCCCTTAGAGTGATTTGAATTTATCCGATACGGCGTTTAACATGGATTCATTTAGTCCTAATGCAGCCATCAGACGTTTAGACGTTTCCTGCTGCGGCCCTTAGATGGCTTTTGGTTTGAGACACCTGGTTACATTTTTTTAAACAGTTTTTGAAAACAGTTATAAGTGCCCACTGCTATATAGAAAACTACAGGTAATTACAGATAATCGCTTATCGTAAAGTTCAGTTTATATTATTAAGGTAAGACCTTGTACGGCGCTGTCCTGTCTTGCAATGTTTTATCGTGGCGACTGTACATTTGTTAAGAGCTTTATGTGCTTGCATTTTGTCTTTTAACAATGATGATGATGAAGATGATATAATCTCTTTATATGTTACCCTACTGACAAAGAGAGTCTGGGAAAACACTGCGCTGTCTCACTACACAAAGGTCTGGGTCTATCAGACCTCCGTTCTTGGCACTATCATGTATGGTAACGAGACTTGGAGCACTTACACTAAACAGGAACGGCGTCTCAATATCTTTTGCGTGAGGTGTTTAAGGCGTATATTGAGGATTGGGTGGCTGATGACTCTAAGAACGAGTTGCAGAAGAACTTGAAAGGAATAAGGAAACCTTCACATTGGCGGCTGCTTCTTTCTTCTGTACGCCTGTGTCCTGTTCGGGCCTTACGTGATCTAGAGGTAAGGCACTCGCCTCTCAAAATGACAACGGAAACGGCATGTGTTCGAGCACCACATATTTTATTTTACAAAGGAGTTGGGACCAGAGAGTCTGCATCTTGAATTATCCCCAGTCGTCTTGACTTATGTCTTGCCACTTTCACAAGGTAGTTCGGGACTAGAGAGTCTGCATCTTGAATTATCCCCAGTCGTCTTGACTTATGTCTTGCCACTTTCACAAGGTAGTTCAGGACCAGAGAGTCTGCATCTTGAATTATCCCCAGTCGTCTTGACTTATGTCTTGCCACTTTCACAAGGTAGTTCGGGACCAGAGAGTCTGCATCTTGAATTATCCCCAGTCGTCTTGACTTATGTCTTGCCACTTTCACAAGGTAGTTCGGGACCAGAGAGTCTGCATCTTGAATTATCCCCAGTCGTCTTGACTTATGTCTTGCCACTTTCACAAGGTAGTTCAGGACCAGAGAGTCTGCATCTTGAATTATCCCCAGTCGTCTTGACTTATGTCTTGCCACTTTCACAAGGTAGTTCGGGACCAGAGAGTCTGCATCTTGAATTATCCCCAGTCGTCTTGACTTATGTCTTGCCACTTTCACAAGGTAGTTCGGGACCAGAGAGTCTGCATCTTGAATTATCCCCAGTCGTCTTGACTTATGTCTTGCCACTTTCACAAGGTAGCTCGGGACCAGAGAGTGAGGTTGATGACCAGCGCAGCTTTTCCCCTCTTTTTATTCAAATACATCGCAAGTTACATCATCAAGGCAAAACCGTATGATGGTGACACCATCATTGCTGGCGGTGGACAGCTAACTTTTTCAGCGAGGTATTGTCTCTTCTTTTACTCCCGCGTTCTCCAAACTCTTTGCTTTCCTCATATCATCCACTGTGGAGCGTATAGCCTAGTCGATAGTGAGCTGGCTTGCTAAAACTGAGACTACAGGCGTGCCACGGACAGAGAGAAACAAATCTGGGGCGTGGTCCTTGCATGGCACGACCTCTCATCAAGTCGACCTAGCTGTAAATGACGTATGAGTGGGAGAAGAAGTCAACATCAAGGAAGGGAACTGGTCAGCCCATCTAACATAGAATACGGCTTAGTACATAAAGAGGTATCTTCATCCCTGACGGCAACTGTTGCAATGGGACTGACTTTTACCTTTTTAAGCATTCACTTTTTTCACGTAATTCTGTAAAAGGCCAATACGCTCAATCTGAGGCATTTTAGATAGTTTCGAAGCCAACCTCCTACAAGCTAGAATGTTTCGAAGCCAACCTCCTACGAGCTAGAATGTTTGGAAGCCAATCTCCTACAAGCTAGAATGTTTCGAAGCCAACCTCCTACAAGCTAGAATGTTTCGAAGCCAACCTCCTACAAGCTAGAATGTTTCGAAGCCAACCTCCTACAAGCTAGAATGTTTCGAAGCCAACCTCCTACAAGCTAGAATGTTTCGAAGCCAACCTCCTACAAGCTAGAATGTTTCGAAGCCAACCTCCTACAAGCTAGAATGTTTCGAAGCCAACCTCCTTCGAGCTAGAATGTTTCGAAGCCAACCTCCTACAAGCTAGAATGTTTCGAAGCCAACCTCCTACAAGCTAGAATGTTTCGAAGCCAACCTCCTACAAGCTAGAATGTTTCGAAGCCAACCTCCTACAAGCTAGAATGTTTCGAAGCCAATCTCCTACAAGCTAGAATGTTTCGAAGCCAACCTCCTACAAGCTAGAATGTTTCGAATGCCAACAATGAGTAGGTTACTCTTATGTACACCCTGATGAAGGCGTTAAGTGACGAGTTGCAGTAGCTTTCCTCACATCCCGAGCGTGCTAATGAAGATGGACCGGGATCCTCCAGGCGATTGTGCTATGCTTGGTCTCATCGGCGTATCGCTCAATACTACGGAGATCACGTTAAAAAAACCTTGTTAGTCAGATTGTTGTCCTCGCAACAGCCTGTTTCCAGGACTTCCAAAACGAGGAGGCCAGGTGAGGATCTTGGCCAGTATATTTCTTCTGACCCTAGCTAACATTATCTGATCAGTGTGTTTTGCCTGACCAAACGTTCACATCATCGTCCCTACAAGCTAGAATAAAATACTTAGTCTTTGTGAACAATATTGTATTACTGTGCCAGTGACAGGCTCAAAGAATCGTAAAACTATAACCTGCGAGGCATGTCGTAAGAGGCGACTGAGTAGGTTTAAACAGAATATCAGTTGCGCCATTCTATAAGGATTAAATGCTATAGGAAAAGGACACAAAGATTTCTATACCGTTTGACGAAAGTGGAGATTCAAAATTAAGTCAGTTAAGCGTTGTTAAAATGATTATTCCTTTTAATTATATCATAAACATCATGAGGTACCGGCGCGGCGACAAAAGGAGACCTCGGGGATGGCCCCAACTCGCTGGCGAGATTCACTAGGAAAGCACAACTCACACGACCCAACAACAGACAGACTACTATCCCACTGGACGACACGTGCCCGCGAACCCTGAGTTGGAACCCACTCAAGAGTGACCGCCCCTTGGCGAAGAAGTAGTCGAACTAAGAACTAAGAATCCAAGCTGTGGCGATGCAGATGGCAACAACACGATAAAACAAAAATAGGAATGGATCAGTTACCCCATCTAATCACAAACAAAATATAACCCACACCTCGGGGTCTTCGTCAGGAACCAATAAAAAACAAGCGAAAACACATGACAAATCATGAAATAGACAAAAAGCGTTATTACGAATATGATAAATAAGTCGGCAGCCATTTTATCCATGGAGTGTCTGTAAATATTTATGTTTACCGAGAAAGCTCTTTGCAGAACCGAGACGAGAATAGAACCAATGTCACATTCAAAGCATGGCTTCATTAACAATTAATAGTAAGGTACAAGCTTCCCCTTCTAGGATAGAAGACTTTCCACTTCGTGTCATTGCACCACTTGCTCGTCAGACAGACCAAATGCGTGCTGAATATAGTGTACGCTTATGGGTAAATAACACTACCCAAAAAACAAAAACAAAAGTCAACAAATGATACAATAATAAAGAATACTACTCAAACAAAAGCCCATTTATGATTCAGAAATGCAATAGTGATCTGCAAACAAAAGGCCATATTTGATACAGAATTAAAGACATTATCTGGAAACAAAAGCCCATTTATGATACAGAAATACAGATTTGATCTAGAAACAAAAGCCCATTTGAAATACAATAATAAACAAATGAAGAGCACTACACAATCAAAAGCCCATATATGATGCAGGAATGAAAGAGTGATACAGAAACACAAACCCATTTAAATCAGGTCAGTTCATCACGTAACCGCTGAGGTCGTTTGGGCACACATGAAGACACCCCAACAGCTTACGCCACCCCTTTCTGTCAGCGTCCGCTGCCCGAGCCTCCCCTGGTCGGAGATACATGAATAAAATAAAAACAATCAAAAACCCATATATGATACAGGAATAAGGGAGTGAATAACCAAGTCTACCCTTTATTACAAGAACTTTAAACAAAAATGGTTGTTATGAAAGTGCGTAGACGTGATGCATTTGTGGACAATGTTCGCTCTCCAAAATGATGGGACTATGTCCTATTAAAAGTAAATTCAATCGTCAAAATGAAAGAACCTGGAACAAAATATTTCAAATGGCCGTTCTTAATTACACACATCTGGGAAGGAAGACTAACGTCTGGTCAGGCAAAACATACTGGTCAGATATGTTAGTCGTCAGGGTGAGACCACTACAGTCTGGAATATAACTGCTCTCCTTCCTCAGCACCCCTGGGAAGTGCAGAAAGCTACAACGATCCCCCACTTAATGCTCCTTTCTGGGCGCAAATAAGAGTTAACTTACTCATCGTTGACAATAATTAAACATCAACAGTTAGTTAGTTACTTAGTTAGTTATTTAATAGTTAGTTTTTTAGTTAGTTATTTAATAGTTAGTTTTTTTAGTTAGTTATTTAATAGTTAATTATTTAGTTAGTTATTTAGTTAGTTATTTAGTTAGTTATTTAATAGTTAGTTATTTAGTTAGTAATTTAGTTAGTTATTTAATAGTTAGTTATTTAGTTAGTTATTTAATAGTTAGTTATTTAGCTAGTTATTTAATAGTTAGCTATTTAGTTTATTAATAGTAAGTTAGTTAGTTAATTAGTTAGTTATTTAGTTAGTTATTTGGTTAGATATTTAATATTTATATAGTTAGTTATTTAATAGTAAATTAGTTATTTAGTTTGTCAGTTAGTTAGTCCGTTAGTTGGATACTTTGTTGGATCTTAAGTTGGTTGGTTTGTTGGTTGATTGGTGGGTTGGTTGGTGGATTCGTTAGATAGTTAGTCAGGGGGTTTTCTCTCTATGATTTAACTACCCTGACTTACATCTGCAATATAATTTGGCAGACAGGAGTGTGGCCCACCTGCTGGACAAAATCAGTCTTTATACCACTGCCTAAATCGTGAAATCTAAATGTGTGTCAGAACTATCGAACAATCAGTCTGATAAGTCATCCAAGTAAAGTTCTCTTGAGGATATCACTTACCAGACTGAATCCTCAGGCGGAGAGTATCATTACCGAAGAACAAGCGGGCTTTCGAGCGGGAAGGAGTACCATCGAGCAGATATTTAATCTTCGTCTACTGAATGAGAAGTACTCAGAGTATCATCAACCACTCTACCATGCCTTCATTGACTTTCGAAAGGCGTTTGACAGAGTGTGGCATGCGGCGCTATGGTCAACAATGAGGCATTATAAGCTCAACAGTGATATTGTGAGGGTAATTGCAAACCTTTATCAGCAGGCGACCAGCGCTGTCTCAGTAGAGGGAACGCTAGGCGATTGGTTCCGTACGACGGTGGGTGTGAGACAGGGTTGTATACTCTCCCCCACACTCTTCAATATCTTCTTGGAGAGAATAATGGAGACGACCTTAAAAGGACATGTTGGCACGGTTACAATAGGTGACAGGCTTATCACAAACTTCCTCTTTGCTGATGATATTGATGTATTGGCAGGCACAGAGAGGGAACTCCAGGAGTTGATTGGTAGATTGGATAGAACGGCCCTGAGTTTTGGTATGGAAATAAATGCTGATAAAACAAAACTCAGGACCAATAACGTAGCAGGGTTTCAATCTGTCATAGAGGCAAATGGGCAGGTACTTCAGGTGGTGAAGCGTTTCAAATATCTGGGATCGTTAATCAGCGAAGAGGATTCGAAGCCAGAGGTAATTGCAAGAATAGCACAAACAACAGCGGCGCAGACTCGGCTGCAACCTATATGGCAAGACAAGCGCCTCGCCCTCGGCATAAAAGTCAGACTACTTTGCTCTTTGGTGCTATCAGTATTTCTGCATGCCTGCGAGACCTGGACTTGAAGACTTTTGAAGATCTGTTCACAACTATCAAAAGACGAAAGATGGCCTGGTGCGGGCACGTCGCGAGGTCCAACGGAATTCCCAACTCCAAACTCTTTGGATCCGTACCGGGACAGAGAGGGCGAGGACGTCCAAGGAAGAGATGGGTGGACAACATCGCTAAGTGGTCAGGCCTTCGTCACGATGAGATACGTCAGGCGGCGACAGACAGAGAGAGCTGGCGTGGGATTTTCATGTCTTTATGTGTGCCTCAACGACCTGATGGATTACGGGATGAACTGAAACTGTATCTAGATTATAGTGTGGAAGAAACTGTTCGGGTCATCAACCTAGCTCTCTACTCCCGAGCTACCTTGGACCAGTGGCAAGACATATGTCAAGACGACAAGAGGTAACTCATGATGCAGGCACTCTGGTCCCACCTCCCTTGAGACCATGTGTCGCTTGAAACTTTCGGGATTCGATCACCAACCGTTTCCATTAATCGCCTCTTAAAGCATAAAACATCAAGGTCGAACGACGAAGAAGAATACATAGGCTCCAAAAACATACAAAGTAGAAGATGCATATTAAACATTATCAACTGGAAACGTTCAAGGACATATGAATAAGGGGGGGGGGGGGGGCTCAGTGGTCTCGGGACAAGGTGTCCGCTTCAGATCGCAGAGGTTGCGGGTTCGAATCACAGTGGGGATCGGGACTTTGTTCACGTGGACCTTCTGGTAAATATGCATATTCTCTAGATAGTGAGATCGAACTCCCGTACCAGTGTTAAGCACGTTAAAAATCCATTGGCAGTTGGAAATCGAAAAGATTAGGCTTAAAGGTCGCTGTAAAAACAGAATTCAAAAGTTCAAGTTAAAAAACTACCCCAAAAGTTAACTGTACCTTCCCCCAGGTGGTTTGTTAAGAGCAGCTATAGATAGGCGCCTAACTAGCTGTGGGTCTACTTAACTCTAGCGTTTGAGTCCATTAAGATGGACTCGCACATTGGTAAATTACACCCCCAACCACCGCCTCCCAAGAAAATGGTTGTATAGAGACTCTGTAGAGTTTTCTCAACCAGTATAAAGACGTTAAGTTAAGCTACATGAAAGAACAAACGCATTACATTAATAAAGCGAACGATAAGGATCAATCTGGTTGCCAGTACATGAACACAAACACAGATAACTGCATTATCTCTGTTACTAATCTAGACCCCGTTTCGAAATGAGCAATCATTACATAGACCCCTCTAAATTAATGTTATCAAGGTTAGTTCAAGTGCATGTGACGAACACATTTTAAAATCATATCTTTGTTATGTAGATTCTAGCCAAAAGTAAAACGAAATTGTTGCGTTAATGAGCGTTGGAAGTCGATTAAAAACAAGTGACGTAATCGCTCAGTTATCGTTCCGTGACAGACATAAAACGAAACTCACATCGAGAATGCAGTGTCAAAAAAACCACATAACAAATCATAAAATAAGCGAAGATGTTGGACTCGACACTACCAATGCGATACACAAGACGCCAGCCATTAGCCAGAGGGTGGACGGAGAATGAAAATCAGGGCATACCACGTAGGACAGAGTAGGTTAAACGAGAATTGATTGAACACAAAAACATATACCCATACACATTCAAGTACACGTATATTAGAGACTTATATATGTGTACGACGCGTGAACAAATGAAACCGGACCTAAGTGCACTAAGTCAACATACTTACGATGCGCATGATGACGTCACTTCTGATGTAAACGTTACATACCATCCATCAAGTTTCCAAAATGTCATTATCGTCTGACTCATAGTTTCTTAACTAAACTTACTTAACTTAACGTCTTTCTACTGGTTTAGAAGACCCTGCAGAGTCTGTATACAACCAGTTTCATTTACATCAACTTGCTCTAAAAGCTATGTGCATCCAATATATTCTTAAATGCATTAACTGTCCCTGCCTCCACTACCTCCCGTGGCAATGCATTCCAAGCAGACACCACTCTCTGACTAAAGAAATATTTCTTAATATCTAATCTCGACATCTATTTAGCCAACTTGTAGCTATACCCTGTTGTTATTGTGGGTGGCTTTATTTTGAAAAAAAACTTGTTATAGTCTAATTTATCCATTCCTCTGATCATTTTATAAACCTTTATTAAATCACAACGAATTCTTCTCTCTTATAGACACTGTAGGCCGGTTTTTCTGAGTCTTTCCTCCTCCACACTCCAATCTAGGTCTAACTAAAGCTTTATACAGTTTGACTATCACTTCCTTGCTCCTATGTTTAATATTTCTTTTTATCATACCTAACATTGCATTTGCCTTTTTCACTGTTACCTGAACTTGCTCACTCACTTTACCTGTATGATCTATTATAATCCTTAGGTCCCTTTCCTTATCTATCGTTCTAATATTGTTTTCTCTCATTCTGTAATTATGTCCCATGTTGGATCTACCCATGTGGATGACTATACATTTATCTACATTAAACTCCATTTGCCAGCTTACAGACCATTCTCCAAGTTTATCTAAATCCGACATCAATATTTCCACTTCTGCTTTAGATGAGACTGCATAGTTTTCTGTCATCAGCAAACTTTGCAATCATGGATCCCATATCAATGTTCCAGCGTCTCTCCGTTTACTGTGATGCTAATTCTTGGCTTCATATTTGTTTTGTTAATCATCATAGTACAAGCATTTATGTGCTCTAAAATGACTGCTTCTGTTATATTTTCTTTTGCTTTTGTAAGCTTGCCAGTCGCAAGTACAACCCGTCTTAGTCGCACAGCAGTGTGCAGTGGCCTTATCCTTTAATCTTTTTAAAGAGGCCCGGAATTAAAATAGGGCACCAACAATTTGCACATAATGCTCATTTAAAACTATCCAATGTTGTTCACTTGACTTCCCTCTCACTTTCAGAAAGAATTTGACTGAAATAAAGAAAACGTTTTTTGCGATCTGTACAGTCCTTTAAAGAGAGCCTCGAGAAAAACCACACAGAAAAGTGGCGACAAATGAATGGTGAAGGTTGGGTTAGATATTAAAGGAGAACTTACAGCAGGACATGATTTGCCATATACTACGTGGAGATCTATGAACAAGTTAAGAACAGGCCTGTCCAGATGTGGGTCTAACTTTAAAAAGTGGGGATTTGCAGACGATGAATATTGCGAATATGTGGCCGAGTTACAAATGAGAAACTTCGAGATAGAATTACAACACTATTAGGGCCTTTTGAACACTTCTCGGCAACTGTCAAAAGAAGGAAACTCGCTTGGTACGGTCACATATCGAGATCAAATGGTCTTGCAAATATGATACTGCACGGAAAGGTGCAAGGCAGACGACGAAAAGGCCGTCCCTAAAAGATGTTGGAGGATAATATAAAAGAATGGACCAGTCTCCGACCAGAAGAGGCACAGGCAGCGGCCGTTGACAGAGAAGGGTGGCGTGGAGTTGTGAGGATGTCTTCATGCGTGCCCAAAAGTCGTCACTTCTTATGGGATGATCTGACCTGACCTGATCTCGTGCCATGAAGGACCCGGAACACCTAGAATGCGGGAATCCTGTGCAATAGAGGATCTAATGGTGGAAAATAAAAGAGCACTGATAGTGTCTGGTTTTGGGGCGAAGACTGTGAGGTTGCCAGACACGGAAAGTAAGTCATTCCAGGGTAGATAACCACATATGAGCGATATAAAGTGCAAATCACCGGTTGTGTCCCATAACCGTATTGAAGACTAAAATGTCATTACAGCTTACTATTACTAGAGAACGTTTTGAACCTTTACCATCTGAAACACACAGCACTTTCATTTTCAGAACTTGTAGTAAGCCCAATCACCCACATCAAAATCATATTGAATGGAGTTAATTTGCTGAATTTGCAAGAAATGTTTAAAAGTGAAGTATTATATATGATACAGGTATAGAAGATCGAATCGCGCGTTTCCACGTACTAGTAAAAGAAGGAAAAGCAACTTTGTCCACTTGATCGAACACATGACAGAAATATTGCAAGATGTCTGTACATACAATCTACTCTAAGTGACTGAGTGATTAGAGGGTTTGTCTCTTGCAGCAATGTGCAGGGCTCGTGATGGTCGCTACAGTTACAATTGGTATGCAACTCTGTTGAGCAAAGGAAGACGGGACAGCAAGGAAGGGAAGAGTCATCACTTTTTTTAAACTACAATTTTAAGTACCTTTACAGCTCTTGAATTTGTTCTCTATTCCTCTCAGTTAATCAACTCCCGTCGCTCTATTCGGGGCATCTGCAAACAGGCTGCAGTACTGTGATTTATTCCGTTCGATTATCCTGGTCTGGACTTCGGCTATATGAATAGCACTACGCTTAAGCCTGTGTCGTATTTCTCGATCTAGTTCACCCGGCTGAACTTCACGAGATTGGCGCCCTTCGCACTAGCTGCAAACAGATTCAATTTTAGTGTGTGAAATTTAGACACGAATATAATGGATTGAACATAACCGGGGGAGAAATAACAAACTCACTCACAGGCTGAGTTACGACCTCATGTGATTATGGAAAAGGCACGGCACACAACGTTAGATGTCATCCCCCCTCCCCCTCCCCCTTGCATTGCGGGATACCTGTTTACGGGAAAGGCTTCGGGATTAAACCCTGAGGAAAAATTGTCATCCTGCGCTATCTCCAGTCGTTTCGAAAAAATATCTTGCCACTGGCTAAGGGTAGCTCAGAACCAGAGAGCGAGGTTGACAAAAAGGAAAGTTTCACTGTAATCCAAATCAACACTCAAGTCACTCAAGAGAAAAGACTATCCACACGGCTGAACAAAGAGAGTGGTCTTCATCACTTGTCATGAAAGAACGAACATCAAGAGAATAGAGATCGCAGAGGAAAAGCGGAATACAATGACAAAAGTGTAAATGCAGTCGCTGGAGGAGGAAGACTAACGTCTGGTCAGGCAAAAACATACTGAACAGACATGTTAGTCACGGGCAGGCATAACATACTGATCAGACATGTTAGTCACGGGCAGGCATAACATACTGATCAGACATGTTAGTCACGGGCAGGCATAACATACTGATCAGACATGTTAGTCACGGGCAGGCATAACATACTGATCAGACATGTTAGTCACGGGCAGGCATAACATACTGATCAGACATGTTAGTCACGGGCAGCATAACATACTGATCAGACATGTTAGTCACGGGCAGGCATAACACACTGATCAGACATGTTAGTCACGGGCAGCATAACATACTGATCAGACATGTTAGTCACGGGCAGGCATAACATACTGATCAGACATGTTAGTCACGGGCAGCATAACATACTGATCAGACATGTTAGTCACGGGCAGGCATAACATACTGATCAGACATGTTAGTCACGGGCAGGCATAACATACTGATCAGACATGTTAGTCACGGGCAGGCATAACATACTGATCAGACATGTTAGTCACGGGCAGGCATAACATACTGATCAGACATGTTAGTCACGGGCAGGCATAACATACTGATCAGACATGTTAGTCACGGGCAGGCATAACATACTGATCAGACATGTTAGTCACGGGCAGGCATAACATACTGATCAGACATGTTAGTCACGGGCAGGCATAACATACTGATCAGACATGTTAGTCACGGGCAGGCATAACATACTGATCAGACATGTTAGTCACGGGCAGGCATAACATACTGATCAGACATGTTAGTCACGGGCAGGCATAACATACTGATCAGACATGTTAGTCACGGGCAGGCATAACATACTGATCAGACATGTTAGTCACGGGCAGGCATAACATACTGATCAGACATGTTAGTCACGGGCAGCATAACATACTGATCAGACATGTTAGTCACGGGCAGGCATAACATACTGATCAGACATGTTAGTCACGGGCAGGCATAACATACTGATCAGACATGTTAGTCACGGGCAGGCATAACATACTGATCAGACATGTTAGTCACGGGCAGGCATAACATACTGATCAGACATGTTAGTCACGGGCAGGCATAACATACTGATCAGACATGTTAGTCACGGGCAGGCATAACATACTGATCAGACATGTTAGTCACGGGCAGGCATAACATACTGATCAGACTGATCATTGACAACCCTGCTCCGCCAAGTTCAATCTTGGGCTGCCCTTTCTGCCCCTCTAAATGTGAAATCCAGGGAACTAAATTCATTTTCAGTCTCTTTTTCAGGTGCATTCTTTTTGGTCTACCTGTCTTGCTCTTCCCCTGTGGGTTCCGTGTCACGGCCTGTCTTGTAATGTTTGATGATGTCTTCCATAGAATGTGTCCTATCCAATCACATCTGCTACGTTGATCTGTTTCTCCACTGTTTGTTGTTTGCACCCTACTTTCCTATACGTCTTCATTCCTCACAATATCTTGCCAGATTATACCCATTATCCAAAATATACATTTATTGACGAACGACTCTAGTTTCCTTTATATTGTCTTTGTTGTTCTCCAAGTTCCTGCTCTCTTCAGGACTACTTATTTGACATCGGAATAAAACAATCTTAACTCGGTATTAGTCTTTTATTTCCATGAATTTATATATATATTATTTCGTAATAATAGTTCTCTGGGCCTCTGCGATTACATATTCCTGCCATAGTCTGCTCCGATC
Source organism: Ariolimax columbianus (assembly GCA_036924085.1). Lineage (NCBI taxonomy): Eukaryota > Metazoa > Mollusca > Gastropoda > Stylommatophora > Arionidae > Ariolimax > Ariolimax columbianus. The sequence goes on from JAVGWX010000021.1 coordinate 48,251,442, forward strand.
AGTTGTGATACACCTGCAGTGCTCAAGTTCGGTAAACGGTTCCAACTCAGGTGAGAACCGAGCTAAAGGTAACAGAAAATAAGTCATGGCCATAGGGCAGCAGATGACGTAATTTGGTATGAAGTGTGGAGTCGAAGATACAGCATAGTGAAGGAGTTGACAGCAGTCAGTAACTATTAGCTGATTGCTTTCATCAGAGTGAGCTTCCAAGCGGCGACCCTGAAAACAGATTGCACTAGTCTATTCGGGATAAAAGAATAAAGCCGGCATTGAGAAGGCAACCCCTGCAAAACAAGTAAGCTGAAACCTGGTGTGGCGAGCTGACAGGCAAAGATACCGCAGTCTCGCTTTAAACTACGATACAACGGCACAACGTCCTTAACCGGACGAACGCCAAAGAAGGAAGAACTGTGAAGTATTAAGAACTGATTTGTCGTTCTTCAAAAACGTTTGACAATAATTATAAAGCAAATTCTAGAGAACATGATAGCGATTGGGTTTCAATACCAAATTCCATCACCACTACTGACTGACTGAGACCCAGAACTCATTCAGATTGCTGCCAAAATGTGGTCGACAATGTTTAGTGAATGGTGGGAGATCTGCATCTCAGTGGCACATCAACTCATCAACTCCATTTGACTGATACAAAAATTATTTTCTTGTAGATATTATTCATATGTGGATTACTGTTATTCTGGAGTACACTAGACCAATCTTCATTACGTTTCAGTGGTTATTGATGAATTGTTGATATTTTTGTGTATGAAAATAGTTTTTAATACCAAAAAAATGAAAATGTAATTATTAATAATTATTTGTAATATTTCATGAAATTCTACAAGACCTTCATATTCTTTCAGCATATTTTTCTTTAATTTGATATATAACATGTTTGTCTTCCTTGTGAAATAATTAAGAAAAGTCAAGTTTATGAAGAGATTGCTTTTATAGGAAAAATAATTGTGGAAAAACTAGTTACAAAATTATGAGAGCAAGTGCATCCCCAAATATTGGACATTCATGTATATAATGGGGAGAAAATCTCACTTAAATCTCACTTAAATGGGTTATGTACCTCACAATAATATAGGATACGAAAAGCTAGCCCCTGACGTACTCTTAATGCGAGTTGGTTTTACTAACAGAGTAGAATAAATGGGCGTGTACACTAGCTAGCTGTCTGTGGTAGATGAAAGTCTTAATAATTTAACGCTGAAAGACATAACTGGATAAGTGAAAAGAAGAAAGAAAGAAAGAAAAAAAAAGTAAGAAAGAAAGAAAGAAACAAACAAAAGAAACAAACAAAGAAACAAACAAAGAAACAAAGAAAGAAAGCAAGAAAGAAAAGAAAGAAAGAAAGAAAAAGTAAGAAAGAAAGTAAGAAAGAAAGCAAGAAAGAAAGAAAGCAAGAAAGAAAGTAAGAAAGAAAGTAAGAAAGAAAGCAAGAAAGAAGGAAAGCAAGGAAGAAAGTAAGAAAGTGAAAGAAAGCAAGAAAGAAAATAAGAAAGAAAGTAAGAAAGTGAAAGAAAGCAAGAAAGAAAGTAAGAAAGAAAGTAAGAAAGTGAAAGAAAGCAAGAAAGAAAGTAAGAAAGAAAGTAAGAAAGAAAGTAAGAAAGAAAGTAAGAAAGAAAGTAAGAAAGTGAAAGAAAGCAAGAAAGAAAGTAAGAAAGAAAGTAAGAAAGTGAAAGAAAGCAAGAAAGAAAGTAAGAAAGAAAGTAAGAAAGAAAGTAAGAAAGAAAGTAAGAAAGTGAAAGAAAGCAAGAAAGAAAGTAAGAAAGAAAGTAAGAAAGAAAGTAAGAAAGAAAGTAAGAAAGTGAAAGAAAGCAAGAAAGAAAGTAAGAAAGAAAGTAAGACAGTGAAAGAAAGCAAGAAAGAAAGCAAGAAAGAAAGTAAGAAAGAAAGTAAGAAAGAAAGTAAGAAAGTGAAAGAAAGCAAGAAAGAAAGCAAGAAAGAAAGAAAGTAAGAAAAAGTGAAAGAAAGCAAGAAAGAAAGTAAGAAAAAGAAAGCAAGAAAGAAAGCAAGAAAGAAAGTAAGAAAGAAAGTAAGAAAAAGTGAAAGAAAGCAAGAAAGAAAGTAAGAAAGAGTGAAAGAAAGCAAGAAAGAAAGTAAGAAAAAGTGAAAGAAAGCAAGAAAGAAAGTAAGAAAAAGTGAAAGAAAGAAAGTAAGAAAGAAAGAAAGCAAGGAAGAAAGAAAGTAAGAAAGAAAGTAAGAAAAAGTGAAAGAAAGCAAGAAAGAACGAAAGGAAGAAAGAAAGAAAGCAATCTTCTTCTACTAAACCATGAAAGAGGCTTTGCAAGCAGCAGAATGTTGTCTAGAGAACGGAATGCGCTGTGTCGTAGTTTTACAGTTTGACTGAGATATTTGCATCTTTCTGTCCGACACATCCACCTTCAGCATGGTATTATTGAGTACCGGGTTATCTCCCCTCTTCGATCCCTTCTCCTTGGCCAGTCTGCTTTGTTGCAGCCTGCTATCCAGGATCACTACGTAAAGATATAGAAGGGTCTTGGCAGCTCTGGCACGCTGGTCCTGACCCTATCAGTCAGCTATGGCTAAATGACCGCTGCAGTTCATTCGCTGCTCAGCGGCTTGATCCCAAAGAGACCTCTATTTTTAACCATAAACTGCCACGTATTTAAGACACTGCAGGCCCATGAACATGGATGCCAGAGATGGTAAGAACGAATGTCAGTTAATTAAATACCTTCAATAATGTTTGCATTATCTCATATTTTCTAAATGTCTTGAGCAATCCAATAAATGGGAGATAATTTATTTGTCGTGGCAAATGGGTATCGCTACATTCTGCCTCAATAGTATTTTTGCACTCAAATTATAATTACCGCCCGTTGCTACTTTCGGGGTATAGGCCATTGACAACCCTCCTCCAGTAATTTCGGTATTGAGTTGTTGTTTCTTTCTGTCTCCAGTTGAGGTCCAGGTTACCAAAGTTCATTTTCAGTCTCTTCTCCAGGCGTTTCGTGGTATCTTCTACCCCTGTGGATTCCATATCAGGGCCTATCTGGCCACGTTTGATTATGATTTCCGTAGTGTGTGTCCTATCCAACCTCATTGTCTACGTTTAAATTGTTGCTCCACTGGTATCTGTTGGTTCCTTTCCCAAAAGTCTTTATTCTTCCCCATGCCTTACCAGTCTATATATTCTCGGTAAACTTTCACTGACGAACGACTGGTGTTTCCTCTGTATTTCCTTTGTCATTCTCCAAGTTTCTGCTCCGCACAGGAGTACTGACTTAAACAATTTCAGTTGGGCATTATTCTTGATTTTTCTGGGTTTCCATTTACTATTAACACGAACATTAGAGGAAGCTGTTCAATACAATATTTATTCCTACATTGTGTTACCAATGTTGATCTTGGTCCCTACTAGTAACCCATAAGAGTAAGATATAGAGCTGGGAGATGCGCTGTGTGAGGAGTGCAGCCGGAAAGACAATCCGAGATCGAATCCGCAACACAACGCTGAGGCACGCAGTGGGGATAACCCCAGTTAGTGCCTACTTTGACTCTTAACAAATCAAGTGCTTTGGTCATTTAGTCAGAATGCATTATGACCGGCCTGTGTCAAGAGCATATTTGCAGGTCTCCAGTCCACGAGCAAGAGGCAGACCATGACGTCGAGGGTGTCTCTGACACTCTCAGGAAGTTACACATAACGACAGTACAATCCTCCCACTTGGCGATAACAAGAAATCTACCCATCCTTCTTCTCTACGACGCCGTATGACAATAGCATTACGATTCAAGACGAACCGGAAGATTAACAGCAGTGTTGTTCACTATTCTTTATTAATTTCATATTGAATTTTTGTTCTGGCTGTCGAGTAAAAGCAAACATTAATATTCGCTGATAAAGGACAAATAAAATAAACAAATGCATTTTTACGAGTATCATATCTTATGACGTGAATGTACACTTGGATTGTGGGACAGCTGAAAAAGGTCGCGTGCTTGACTGAGACTCGCGATTATCGACTATCAATCAAAATTGTAGAAAAGACTTCATTTTTTATCTGAACATTTTATTTTGAACATTACAATACATTACAGCGAAAATGCAACAAGAAAGAACTAAGGTTCAGGAAAGTGGTTGTGTCGTGAGTTCTGTTCTGTTAAGATGCAACAAGAAAGAACTAAGGTTCAGGAAAGTGGTTGTGTCGTGAGTTCTGTTCTGTTAAGATGCAACAAGAAAGAACTAAAAGGTTTAGGAAAGTGGCGAATGCTCAAAGGAAATGAGACGAAGATTAGTATTGACAGTACAATAATTTAAATAATTTTTATCAATTTCTTCTTCTTCTTCGAGGTTTTTCTTGAAAAGTGCGTTGTGACGTTGTTTTGTAAATTGCAGCCATGCTACGACTTCTTTGCTTTTCGACCCTACACATCCAGTTTCTGCTGGCTTTTTTCTGGGTACAGTGTTTGCCTTCCCACTACGATCCCTACTCTCTTGGTCAGGCTACACTAGAGTAGCCTGTTTACAAAACCGCCATTTTGAGGCTGAATAAGGTCTTGGTCATCTCTGGTTTACTGACCCTGATCAACGCAGCCAGCTATTAATAGCTGGGTTCTGTCAGTCGGGAGCATCTGGTAAGTGGACTGGTAAAGCATTCGCATTTCACTTCAAAGGAAACTGGAACTACAATTCCATTCAACCAATTTGTAAATAGCAACCTCACTTACGTTAGGGAAGGAAAAGGCAGCGAGGAAGGGAGCTCGCCATACCCAACCTCACATAAGCTGTGACTTATTATACTGAAGTTTCTTCTTCTTCTTCTTCTTCTTCTTCTTCTTCTTCTTCTTCTTCTTCTTCTTCTGCGTTCGTTCTCAATCTCCAGCTACCAAACCCTGAAAGGGGCTGAAGTTTCTAAAACTTCATTTCTGATCAGCGGTTAAGATTGTTAAAGCTCTTTTCCTCTAAAACAATGGCACGGGAGCATTAGTTTCAGTTATTAATGCTATAAATAACGCTGCTGTGGAAGATAAGCTCTAGTGTACACTTTTTTGGATCGGTATTGTTTGTTGAGAAATAGGAATACTCGTGTGGCTGTGTGGTTGCACTTGTTGTTTGCGTTGTTGTCGTTGTTTCGAATAGCCACAATGAGTAGGTTACTCTTTGTGCGCCCTCAAAAGGACATAAAGTGGCGGGTTGCGGTAGCTTTCCTTACATCCTAGCATGATGATGAAGGTGGACCGGGGTCCTCTATACGGTTGTGCTATGTTTGGCTTTATCTGCGTGTCGCTCACTACTACGGGGATCACGTTGATCCCTCACCTCGTTAGTTAGCCAGAATGCCATGAAAACAACCCGTTTCCAGGTAGGGCAACTAGGAAGGCAATGTGAAGGTCTTGGCCAGTATGTTGTGCAGGACCCTGACTAACATGTCTGATTAGTATGTTGTGCCTGACCCTGACTAACATGTCTGATCAGGATGTTGTGCGTGACCCTGACTAACATGTCTGGTCAGTATGTTGTGCCTGACCCTGACTAACATGTCTGATTAGTATGTTGTGCCTGACCCTGACTAACATGTCTGGTCAGTATGCTGTGCCTGACCCTGACTAACATGTCTGGTCAGTATGTTGTGCCTGACCCTGACTAACATGTCTGATCAGTATGTTGTGCCTGACCCTGACTAACATGTCTGGTCAGTATGTTGTGCCTGACCCTGACTAACATGTCTGGTCAGTATGTTGTGCGTGACCCTGATTAACATGTCTGGTCAGTATGTTGTGCGTGACCCTGACTAACATGTCTGATCAGTATGTTGTGCCTGACCCTGTCTAATATGTCTGGTCAGTATCTTGTGCGTGACCCTGACTAATATGTCTGGTCAGTATGTTGTGCCTGACCCTGACTAACATGTCTGATCAGGATGTTGTGCCTGATCAGACGTTGGTCTTCCTCCCCGTGATTGCGTTAAACGAAATTCCAACGATGGGTTAAAGGCAAACACTAATTTAAAGAGCAGTTTAATTTGAGAATATACTCTAGCAAAAATAGATTCGCGCCTGTGATTATTATCATGTGAGGCTGCTTCTCAATGTTGTGTTTCCGTCATTATCATCAGGTAGCTTGCCCCTTGCATAATGTCGCCCAAATCACACCCGATCTGTCATTCTCGATCTTCAGCCAGCTCTGCCGCCGCCGTCATTGTGATCTTATGAACGTCGTTGAAGGCATGTATCTATCATTTCCGTTATCTGCATCTGCCTAGTTTACAAGGTACCCCACCTTTTAGTAAAGTTGTTTTAACTTAACGTTTTAATACTGGTTTAGAATATTCTGCAGAGTCTGCATAAAACCAGTTTCTTTTACTTTCACGATCTAAAAATACAAGAAAATATGTGTATCTAAACTATTCTTGAATGTATTAATCACACTATTTCATATAGCAATGCATACCGAACATTCACCATTCTTTGACTAAACAAATAGTTCCTGGTATCTAATCTGGACCTTTCTTTAACTAGTTTGTGGCCCTTGTTCTAGTTGGAGCTGTATTTTGAAAGGAAAACAATGGTTAGTCTAATTTATCCGTTCCGTTGATTATCTTATAAACCTGTATTAAATCCCATAGAATTCTTCTCTTTTCTAAACCTCTAGGCCGGATTTTCTTAATCTTTCCTCATAACTACAATTCTGAAACCCACTGTCAGTTTTGTCGCTCTTATTTGTATCATTTGCAGCGTGTTTATATAACAATAACTGTAGGGATTCCACACCTGTACGCACACTATTGAGGGGCTTGATGTGGCCAAAGTATTTTTATTTTTTAGACGCCATAATGTTTTTCAGCTGATTGTGATCAGGCACTCAGGCAGTAACGCAGAGATTATTCAGAGGATCAGGTTGGCATCAGTAATGAACTCTCTGTACGAAGACTGACCCTAATTGAGTCTCTGCTTGGAAATATAGCTGCGCGTCTATAAATCTTATGTCGTTCCGGTTCTCTTGTATGGTTCTGAAATCTTAACAGTTTTACAGGGTGATCTAGAGCAACTTGAGAGCCACGCGTCCAACCTCTTCTTCTTCTTCTTCTTTGGTCAACAAATGCTAAATGGCCTGGTAAGTTCACGAAGAAGAATGTGCGTTTCAGATCTTCATCGGTCCAATACAGCTTTTCGAACTTGATCGTTCCTCGGGGAATGACTGCCTTTCTTTGGTTTGTATTAGTAGGGCAGCCGTGCAAGATATGTTCTGGTGTTTACTTGGATGCTCCACAATCGTATATGGCGGTGTCTCTGAGACCCATTGTGTTGAGGTGGGCCTTGAGTCTGCAATGTCCTGTTCTCAGTATGAAGATCTATGTCTGGCCATCTCTGCCAAGTTTGTCTATGCTTTCATTGTTTGGCTTATATTCTTTGAACTCGTGTACCCATTCCTTTGTCATGAATCGTTTGATGAGTGTTTCTCTACAAATCTGTGGATAGCGAGTCTGCGTGATGCCACTTCCAGCTTTTCCAAGATCACCTGCCTTCTAGTTTCCTAGTATCCCATCCCTTTCGCTTTCTATCACCCAAGGGTGCATAAGCCATTAACCAACTCTCGCCAAGCAGCTCTGAACTGTGCAATCTTTTCCACGTCCATCCAGCTTTTTCCTATTTTCTTTACTTCCGCCTCTAGATCTCGTCTCTATGTATTCCTTGGTCTGCCTATGCCTCTCCTTCTCTGGGGGTTCCATGACAGGGATTGCCTGGGGATATTGGTCTGGGGTTCTCTTAATGTATGACCCATCCATCTCCACTTTTTTCCCACGATTTCCTGTTCCAATTTACATTGTCCAGCCATCTCTCACAGTCTGTCGCTTGTAAATTTGTCAAACCATGTTATACCAAGAATCTTTCTCATGTATCTATTGACAAAACCCTGCAGTCTCCTGTCATTGCGTTTGGTCATCCTCCAGCACTCCTCTCCATACAGCAGGGCTGGCTTTACATTTGAATTGGACATCCTTAATTGTGTCTTCCTTCTTATTTCCTTGGAATTCCACGTGAGTTTCAACATTCCGAATGCAACTCTGTTTTTTTGTATTTTTGTTTTAGTAAGCTTTCTTGCTCCCAGATGGCGCCTATCAAGTGTTAGAAGATGTCTCGACATCTGCTTTTATGGCTGACAGTGGTATCCCATCGGGTTCTGCTGCTTTTCCGTTCCTTAGAAACTCTATTGCCCTTCTAATCTATTCTTTACTTGCATTATCACAGTTCATTGGCAGGTCCTCCTCTGTTGGTGGGATGTGTTGTGGGCTGTCTGGTGGGCTGTCTGGTGGGAATGAAATCTAACGTTGTGTGCCGTGCCTTTTCCATAATCACATGAGGTCGTAACTCAGCCTGTGAGTGAGTTTGTTATTTCTCCCCCGGTTATGTTCAGTCCATTATATTCGTGTCTAAATTTCACACACTAAAATTGAATCTGTTTGCAGCTAGTGCGAAGGGCGCCAATCTCGTGAAGTTCAGCCGGGTGAACTAGATCGTGAAATACGACACAGGTTTAAGCGTAGTGCTATTCATATAGCCGAAGTCCAGACCAGGATAATCGAACGGAATAAATCACAGTACTGCAGCCTGTTTGCAGATTTGCTGCTTGGAGCTGGAACGTGTTCTTGGTCAGCTCTGGTTCGCTGACTCTGACACAAACAGCCAGCTATGAGTCACTGGTTTGCTGTCAGCTCATCCACTGTGCTGCATCTTCGCCCCCCCCCCTCCCCACCCCTTCCCTCTTCTCTACTTGTTGTAATAGTCTCTCTTCGCAAAATTTGAGGCAGAGCCACATGAAACTTTTCCAATTGGCGCAGTCAACAGCTTCGTCTTCTCATGATTCGAAGTCTTTTTTCAATGCTTTCATATCTCTCTTGCACACATCCTTAAATCGCATCTGTGGTCTCCCGTCTGCCATCTTGCCATCCGGTAGTTGGCTGTAGAAAACATCCTTGAGAATACGCTCTTGGTCCATGGGAACATGCCGAGCCATCGCAATATGAGCTGCTTGAGCAATGTACGAAAATAATATAATACAACTTAACATAATATGATATATAATATAACATATATAATATAATATAATATCATCATGTAGCTTGTCCTTTATAGAACGCCGCTCCCATCACAGTCTGTCTGAAAGAAACTCGTTCCCTTGCCGCCAAAACTCCAGCCTCTGCCACAGTCATACTCAGGCATTCTTGAATATCTTGGTGCCATCGTCTTCGTGGTCTTTTTCTTCCTCTTTTACTTGGTACAATACCTTCCTTTACCGTTCTATCGAGACCGTTGTGTCTCTTGATGTGACCAAAGTATTTGCATTTTCTGGTCATAATGGAATTGATAAACCAGTTCTCCTCTAAGCTCAACTCTTGCCAAATGTCTGCATTTGTTTTTTTTCTCTGTCCAGGGTATTCTGAGGATCTTTCTGAAACATTTTGACTCGAAGGATATAATATAATATAATATAATATAATATAATATAATATAATATAATATAATATAATAAAATATAATATAATATAATATAATATAATATAATATAATATAATATAATATAATATAATATAATATAATATAATATTAGCACATTTCAAAGCGAGCAATTCGCTATTCTCTGTGGTAACAGCGTGCCTCAGTTTGCATCCCATCCGGAAGCTACAAAAATCAGAATCGGGATTTTAATCGGGGACCGCTTCTCCAGTCAACCCAGCTGTAAATTGATACCTGACGCATGAGTTAGGGAAAGTAAAAATAGCAAGGAAGTGCCCTGGTCACCCCACCTCTCGTAAGCTGCGACTTAGTACAGTGGGGTCTTCAAAAACTACATTTCCAACCAGCGGTTAATTCTGCTGAACTTACTTGACTATAGTTAAGTAACCGAGTGGTTTCCCGCGGTCTGTGTGTATGACAATGACAAGAATATCACCACTGCCCCACAGAGAACATGTCGTAGGAAGCGACTAACTGTGGGGCAAAGAATAACAGCGGCCTTGGTTAGGTGGTTTGTTAAGAGCAGCATAGACGGCGCCTAACAGGCGGGGGTCTACTTTGCTCAAGTGTTTGTCTATTGGGATGGACTCGCACATCAATTAACCACCATCCATAGAGGAATAATTAGCTACTTTGAGCATGGCCCACTATCAGGAAATTCTTCTCCTGGCTACATCCAGTTCACACCAGAGATGGGACTTGCACAGGGACTTATGCCCATGTAGAAGTACAGGTCAACTAAGATTAAAACTAAGTATAGTACAGTACAGTACAGTCCAGTCCAGTTCAGTTTAGCATAGTATAGTATAGTATAGTATAGTATAGTATAGTATAGTATAGTATAGTATAGTATAGTATAGTATAGTATAGTATAGTATAGTATAGTAAAGTATAGTATAGTATAGAATAGCATAGTATATAGTATAGTATGTTGTTGTTTTGTTCATCGTTTCCGAAGAATTCCATTGTCATTTGTCAATCCTGGAGTGGGTTCGTAGGTGGCTGATCGAACCAATTCGAACCTGAAAGCGTCATGTCTGTCAACCAGAGGGCAGAGAAACACTGTCTGACCGTCAGACTTGTCTTTTGTGTGGCTCGTCTCCGTGAAGATTCCTTGATTCTTGTCTGCTCATTATGTGTCGTGCCAGAAGAGATTTTACTACGCCAGGCAGAGCGATCAGCAGCAATGTTCTTCCAATTATAGTATAGTATAGTATGGTTGGTTGGTTAATAATGCCTACAATGGGTTGGCAACCCTTTTGTGTGCCATGAAAAGGACGAAACTTGTGGCAGAATGTAGTAGCTTTCGTGATATCCCGAACGTGCTAATGAAGTGGACAGGGGTCCTCCAGGTGGTTGTGCAATGCATGTCTTCATCTGGGTGTCACTCACTACTACGGGGATCACATCGAACCTGACCTTGCTAGCCAGACTGTTGTCCTCGACAACAGCCCGTTTACAGGGCGACCAACGAAAAGGTCAGGTGAGGGTCTTGGTCAGTATATTTTTCCTGAACCTGGTTAATATTATTTGATCAGTGTGTTTTGCCTGACCAGACGTTAGCCTTAGCGTCAGATAGTATAGTATAATATAGTCCGAGTGTTCTGCCGGGCTCTTTGTGAATGACAAGGACAAGAATAGCACCACTGCCTCACAGAGAGCATGTCGAAATAGGTGACTAACTGTTTGACATGGCATAACGTCGGCCATGGTTAGGTGGACTGTTTAGAGCAGCATAGCTGGCGCTTAACAGGCTGGGGGTCTTCTTTGCTCTAGTGTTTGAGTCTATTAAGATGAACTTGCACATCGGTTAACTACCCTCCGTAAGCCCTTGTCCCAACGCAGCACAGTATTGAGCTGCTCGAGCCTAGCCCGCTGAATAGTAAATCCTCCTCCCGACTACATTCAGCTGATAACAGAGCTGGGATCTGCACAGAGGCGTCTGCCATTGTAGAAGTACAGGATGACTAAGAACTAAGTATAGTATAGTATAGTATAGTATAGTATAGTATAGTATAGTATAGTATAGTATAGTATAGTTGGCTTCCTTGTAACTGATACATACGTTCAAATAATAATTTCTGAGCTGGCTGGAAGAAGTCCCGGGGAGGCCTCTCAACCCTTGCGTCATACAAACAACCATGTCACGTGACTTGATTATCAACACGGTCGATGAGTGGAGGCACTAAGGCCAGAAAACTCGGCCACCTACTGTGAGACATCTTCCTGGCGCTGCTAGAGAACCGTTTACGATTTGCAAGTAGGATATTACTTTCAGTCGACAGTATTTGAATATTTCTGTTGATTGTGCAGCGTGTAGACGTCAAGGCGAACTGCATAATTAAACAATCTAAGTTCTGCGGTTTAGCAGCCGCCATGTTTTTTGTCGTCGGGTTTGCGAGGTGAAAATAAACCCAGTCCCGCTGAGGTTTGATCAACCTTTGCGAAGATTTCTTCCTGGTAACGAGCTTGCTTTGGAAACACTGTACCAGCTCCGCATCTCTTGCGAAGGTTTGTATACCATTTCTGTAATTTATACATTAGCACGATAACAGTGGCTAATTATTGGGTAGCCTGACAACTTTGTTTATGATAGTAAAATTAGTATTGATAGTCAATGACTCAATACTAATAGTAATACTATCTTTGTTGGTGTGTACTAGTACCATTAGATTAGAGTAGTGTGTAGTGTGACTGTACTTCTGTAGTTAGTCACTATAAGTGTAATTGTGTTAAAATCAAATCGCATTTGATTTAGAGTTTAAATATGCAGTTAGTAGATGTAGTTATTAATACTTTTGTGTAAGGTACATTATTATTATAATATACTAATTACTTACTATTATTACTATATAATAGTAATAAGTAATAGGCCACTATAGACTATCTATAGGAGGCAAATCTTATATTTATAAAGTCTTTCACTTTCGTTGAAGGGAGGGTAGGATGCCATCCATGTTGTTTTGAATTATTTGTTAGTAATATTAGATACGGTTCCTGCCATTTGAGTTGCAGAAATCCAAACAATTCAAAATGATTGTAATTGTGTGTTCTCCTAATCAGACATAACCCAGGGGGTCTGGAATTAGACATTATCCTAGCACTGAGTGCTACAAAAGCACAATGCACATATAATATATCATCATATGCTTTGTACTTTGTCGTAGGCGTAAGCTTTCTAAAATGAAGCCAAAAGCAGCAACGTAAGGCGAAAGCACCTTGCTCCCAATGGAGTAAAGAACAGAGTACATACAGATTATGTGTACTCTGTACTGTGGTGCTAATCTGTCGTCAAGTTCTTATGTTTTTGTGATGGTCATTTAGGTACCTTTACTATTACACTATTACAGTTGTCAAAATTAGAAATAGTACCGCTAGGCACCCACTCTTCAAAGATGTAGTAACTAGTAATAGTATGTAGTGTAGTTCAGAATAACAATAAGTGAGTTTAGCAGATACCTCATCTATGCTTGTGAATACATTCTGAAATGTTGTGAATTTTTTAAGTCAATTAATTTTTCAGCAAAAGCTATAGTCTATAGAATATAATATCAGTGTGACAGTTAGCTACTTTGAACCTGTAAATAAATGCAACAGAGATGGGAGATAGTCTATAGAATATAATATCAGTGTGACAGTTAGCTACTTTGAACCTGTAAATAAATGCAACGGAGATGGGAGATAGTCTATAGAATATAATATCAGTGTGACAGTTAGCTACTTTGAACCTGTAAATAAATGCAACGGAGATGGGAGATAGTCTATAGAATATAATATCAGTGTGACAGTTAGCTATTTTGAACCTGTAAATAAATGCAACGGAGATGGGAGATAGTCTATAGAATATAATATCAGTGTGACAGTTAGCTACTTTGAACCTGTAAATAAATGCAACGGAGATGGGAGATAGTCTATGGAATATAATATCAGTGTGACAGTTAGCTACTTTGAACCTGAAAATAAATGCAACGGAGATGGGAGATAGTCTATAGAATATAATATCAGTGTGACAGTTAGCTACTTTGAACCTGTAAATAAATGCAACGGAGATGGGAGATGTGTCTTCAATGTCTAGATAGCATGTCTAGATAAGATAGCAACCCAATTACCATACATGTTTTATTTTTAACTGCACAAAACACATCTTTATCATTGCATAATCCTACTGATAGAACTCACTTGTAGCCAATTAATAATCAAAATCTCTAATTAATAAGCACATAAATATGTTTTTTTGGTAAAGTGCTTGCTTATCTGTATTCTACTACAGAGGTCCACCCTTTTCCACTCCGGGCCGCAGCCTTTTAGGTGATATTAGGATGTATCAACTAGTTCTTGAACATGTTTGTGTCTGTATGTACCTATGCTAGTTAGGCTGCTCTCAAAGGTCAACCCAACCAAAATGCAATGGAAGGGTCTCACCCTGAGGGCACGTGTAAAAGTTGTGTAAAAGTGTGATTGTTGGACAGTCAAATGAAACAGAGTGTGAGATAAGAAGAGAGGAGGTCTTTGTGCAATGTGAATATGACAACTGACGTAGGATTTATACTCAGAGTTTGACACGGATTTCATTGTGGGGGCTAAATGAGTAATTTCTAATGTTTTGAATATTTTATAATTGGAAGGGACTTTTTAAAAAGTTAGTTTACATTAACATGTGTCATGAGAAGGTTGTTGTATGCCATGGAATGTTGGAATGTAGTTAGACATGTACAATATTTAAATTTGGCTTTTGTTCGAAGAGATTCGGAAAATTGAAGTAACTCACATGTCATATTTCTTTGATTCTAAGGCACACTTTTATTCATTTCTAAAATTGGGTCATGTCTTACAATCAGTGGTGTGTTACAATCAAAGTCTAAAGAAAGTTTTCTGGTGCCAGATGGGCATGACTTCAGGCAGCTTTGTCATTGCCTACCGCATGGGCAAATTTGTTAGTGGAACTTCCTATGTCAGTTTTGTAATAATATTGTTGCTTTATTTAAGTTTCCTTCATTTTTATAACATGTTGCCGTTCAAAATATTGTAAGAAAGATTACACCACAAGGCCACATTGAAGGAAAAATTATTCTGTACATATAACATGGAAATGGAGCGGATGGGTGAACATTTGACATCTGTTATCAAAACGTTCCCATTCAAGTAATGACTGTTATTCCATATTTTTGTGCAAAGCTTTAGATAACCCATAGGATGATAAATTGTGATGTATATCAACAGCTTGACAAATAATTCATAAGAATCTGACGTTTAATGTGAAGTTGACTCGCGATATTGATTCAGACAGAAGTGATATATCACATAGCACCTAAAAAAGAATGTATTATTAGTAATTTAATTATATTTATATTTTTGAGGTAATTATGTGCCGTAGAATTGCAACTTTTTAGTTTGTGGGGCAGAAATTAGTTGGTGCATGTGTGTCTTGCTATCGTAGAATCAAATAGAAATACAGTACGTATTGGGGAGGAAGATTAACGTCTGGTCACGCAAGATATACTGATCAGACATGTTAGTCAAGGTCAGGCAAAACATACTGGACAAGACCCTCACCTCGGCTTCCTGGTAGCCCTCCTGGAAACGGGCTGTTTTCATGGCAGCCTGGCTAACGAGGTAAGGGATCGACATGATCCCCGTAGTAGTGAGTGACACGCACATGAAGCCTAACATATCACAACTGCCTGGAAGACCCCAGTCCACCTTCATCAGCACGCTTGGGATGTGAGGAAAGCTACTGCAACCCGCCACTTAACGTCCTTTTCAGGACGAACAAAAGAGTAACCTACTCATTGTGGGCATTCACTAACAACAACAATGTGTATTATTTGAATGACACCTGGGAGGAAACACGAGGGTCACTATAATATGTTGTGTGAAATGCAGATTAAAGGTTGTGCAGGAAGCTATCAACCTCATCATGTAAAACAATGGCTACAGAAACCATCGCTGCAAGATTACCATTAAGTGCTTTGGTGCAGGGTTCCTGTTAGGGGCAAACTGCTATGGTGGCCTAACACTTCATATAGAGAGAACAAAAATATATGGATAAGATGTTCTGTAAGGTGGGCTAACTGGATACTTGGCAAGCTGTTAGGATTAGCTGAGTTAAATGGGTACTTTACTATGTTAGAATAAGGTGAGCTAAATAACTACTTGACAAGCTGTTAGGATAAGGTGAGCTAAATGGGTACTTGACTATCTGTTAGGGTAGGGTGAGCTAAATGGGTATTTGACTGTTAGGGTAGGGTGAGCTAAATGGGTATTTGACTGTTAGGGTAGGGTGAGCTAAATGGGTACTTGACTATCTGTTAGGGTAAGGTGGGCAGCATGGGTACTTGACTGTCTGTTAGGGTTGTCTGTTAGGGTAAGGTGGGATGAATGGGTACTTCACCATCTGTTAGGAAAGGCAATGTCGCCAAGAAAGAAATTGGTGACTTTATTTCTGAGAAAGTTAGACCCAGTTCCATGAACTCTCGAACATTTTATCCCAGATGATAGTGGCTGCTGTGGGACTCTCTTTGCCTTTTTGCTTTAATAAATGTTAATAGTTCTAGCATAGTAAAAGTAAATTCAATTCAAGTGTCATCTCCACAACGAAGGTCGGCTGCAATAGATCTCTGGCATACTCCATCTCTTGCACTGATGATACAATCTGGCAGACTCTTTTCAATCCATCTCCTGATGTCTTCCTCTTGGGCTACTGCCTCTCACCCTAACCTCTAGTAAGGTCTTCACCAACATGGAGTTCCTCATATGTTAAAAATATTTAGACTAACCCTGTTTTCTAACAGTAGTTCCTTCCCCAACTGCCTTGTTTTCAGTACTTCTACATTTGTTTTCTTTTTTTTTCCCTACGAGACATGGTCCTACGTTCTGTAAACTCACATCTCAAATGCCTAAATTCTGTTTTTCACCTGTTTATTCAATGTCTATGTTAACGCCTGTTTATTCAATGTCCATGTTTTCCACCTGTTTATTCAATGTCCGTGTTTTCCACCTGTTTATTCAATGTCCATGTTTTCCACCTGTTTATTCAATTTTCATGTCTCCACACTGTAGGGTAGTGATGATTATACATAGGACTTTACCATTCACATTTTAAAATTATGATTTATCTGTCTCAAAAGTCAGTAAGTATCACATGTGGATGAATAGTGTCTTGTCCATCCTCTTTGATTTTTTATTCATAGCTACCCTCTTCCGTCATAATATGTCCCAGATAGAATAAACTATGTACATGTGACCATGTATTCTTATCTCCATAGATGATTTCCTGCCTCTTTTGCCAAGAATCATAGTTTTTGTTTTCTCAGTGTCGATGTCTAATCCATGCTCTTGACTTATGACATTTATTTTTCACACTAGCCCTGTATTTCTTGGTCATCTTCTGCCAACAAAACTGTATTGTCCGTGTATCTAATCGTGTTTATTGTCACACCTCCTATACCAAGCCCCAGAATTATCTGTAATTTACCAAAAAATGCATGTATCATTGACCAATGTGTATTATAACATGAACTGATAATGTTTCAAATGAGTTTTGGACATTGTGTGAAGTGGAGGTAGATCCATCCTTCTTTGGAACAATCCCTTTAAACATACCTGTTAGCAACCTACCTGTTGCACACATCAGTTTTTATTGAAGATTAACTGGTAAAGGATAATATTGATTTTAAGAACAGCACATAATAATATTGATTAATTTAAATTCAGCCCTACACAAACATGTGCTTTCTTTAGTTTAGATATAGATAATGGCCACTTTTAGAATTTCTATTCCTGGATTGCAGGCTTAATTAAATTGCCAATTTTACTTTTGTTTTTGTTATTAAAGAAATGCAGGCAGAGACATTTTTTAAGAAAATCAATCACCTACTGCAGATGAGGACTAATAAATTGAAATATGGCTTATGTTTTAATATAACTGTGATGTCGCTGAGTGTATTACATCGTCTCATTTTGAACTCCGGGACACAAGTTCAATCAATTAATCAAAGCCCATCATTCCTATTGGTCCATAGGCCTTTGATCACATCTCTCCAGCATACATTGTCCTGAGTCCTCTTTAACTTGATGTATTTATACTGGTTTAGAACACTCTACAGAGTCAGTATACAACCAATTTCTTGGAAGGTGGTTTAACCGATATGCGAGTCCATCTTAATAGACATTAACACACTAGAGCTAAGTAGACCCACAGCCAGTTAGGCGCCATCTATAGCTGATCTTAAAAAACCACCCAGAGAAAGGTACAAATAACTTGGGTAGATTTTGAATTTGAATTTGTCCGAGCAGCGGCTGTTAAGCCTACTCTTTTCAATTTACAATTGCCAAGGGATTTTTAACATGCTTTACACTGAACACGGGAGTCTGATCTTGCTACCTGTGGAATTTTTACCAGAAGATCCACATGAAAAAGCCCCAGATTCGAACCCGTAACTTCCGGCACTCGAGTCAAGACGCCCTACCTCGAGACCACTGAGTTCCCCCTTACTTATAGTACACTGTGAAAGTCATCCTATGCAAAAAAAAGTCTTTATCAATTGGTGTACAAATATGACTTCTTAATTTCTATATAAAGCCAATTCTGTTAGCATTAAGCAAACAAAGTCGCTGGAGTTGTGGTTTTATAGAAGACTATTTCAGAATTTATGAGTGCATGGAGTGGAAACCTGGATCATGACCAAGATAATGGAGCGGAGTATTAAATCCTTTGAAATGTGGGTATTTAGAAGACCTGCATGAGTTTCTTGTAAATAAATGAAAACAAATAGTGGTGTTCTGGAACAACTCTGAGGGAGAAGATAATTGTGACGGAAATAAAAACCAGAAAACTAAAATATTTTGGTCATGTCAAGAGACATGACAGTCTGTTGAAAGTTATATTGGAGGGAGGAGTGGTGAGCAAGAGAGGCAGAGGTACAGATGGATAGACAACATCAAGATGTGGTTGAGACACAGTTTGATTGAGTTTACCAGCTTGGTATGGGGCAGAGACAGCTTGAGATCCATTACCATTAACCTCCGATGCGGAGATGGTACTTGATGACAATGATTAAGAATTTGACCAAAGAACAGGTGGGAAGAATGGGGGATGATAGAGATTCCTGTAGGATGTGATACAAAGGACATGCTACTTGATGATTAAGAATTGTATAAACATCAAAACAGGCTACGGTGGAGGATTGTTGATGGTAGTCAAAGCACAAAAGATTCAAATTACACATGTCAAGAAGAATCTGTTCTCATTTTTGGGTATGTTAACAGAACAGGTGATCTCAGACACAATTGCAGGAAATGGATTCTGAAAATGGCAAAGATAAATACTGGACCTTTTTAACATTAAAAGTCAACAGCTGTTAACTTAATGTCTTTATACTGGTTTAGAAGACTTGGCAGAGTCCGTATACAACCAGTTTCATTTACATTTCCTTAATCTAAAAACTATGCGCATACAATCTATTCTTGAATGCGTTAATTGTCCCTGCCTCCACAATTTCCGGCGGTTGTGCTATGCTTGGCTTCATCTGTGTGTTGCTCACTACCACATGGATCACATCGATCCCCCACCTTATTAACCAGACTGCCAAGAAGAACAGTCCATGTCCAGGGAAGACTACATAGAAGTCGATATATTGGTCTTGGCCAGTATATTTTACCTGACCCTGACTAACATGTCTGTTCAGTATGTTTTTGCCTGACCAGACGTTAGTTTTCCTCATGCACATAGGTGTGAAATTAGAATATCTACTTACATAATGTGAAACTGTACATTTTCTTTTATATTTTTTCTTGGCCCATACTTTCGATGTCATCAATTGTTGTGGTAATTGAACTGTTTTTGACACGGTAGTGAATGTTGATTTGGTTCTTATTATTGTTGTGTTTGGAAGCAATGAGTAATCTAGATTAGATGAAACATTCTTATCACATTTATGGGGGTCAGGAAGACTAACGTCTTTTCAGGCAAAACATACTCATCAGACAATTTAGTCAGGGTCCGGCAAAATATACTGGCCAAGACCCTCACTGACTTCCCTGCAATCCTTTCTGGGAACGGGCTGTTTTCATGACAGCAGCCTGGTCAACAAGGTGAAGGATCAACATGATCGCTATAGTAGTGAACAACACGCAGATGAAGCCAAGAATAGCACAACTGCCTGGAGGACATCTGTCCACCTTCAGCAACAGGCTCGGGATGTGTGGAAAACTACAACAACCCACAACTTCACATCCTTTTGAGGGCACACAAAAGAGTAATCCTACTTATTGTGGGCATACAACAACATCACATTCATGTTTGGGGATGAAGATGCTGCACAGTGATTGAGCTGTCAGAAGCCCCGGCTTATAGCTGGCTTGCTTTCATCAGGCTTAGCGAACCAGAGCTGACCTAGAACCTATTCCTTCTCTAAGCTGTGGCCCTCCTGCACTAGTGTACTCTGACTAAGTGGATAGGGGTCACAGCGAGAAGGCAAACCTGGAACCCAAAAAAGTCAAAACTGGATGTGTCGGGCTGTAAGGTACAGATATCTCAGCCTCTGTATAAACTGTGACACAACATAACAACTTCCTTTTCAGGACGAATGGGGAAGAAGAAAAAGAAGACATTCCCGCTTGTGCTCCTGGGTACAGTCTGTGCTGTAATCCTCATAGGAGTGAGCTTTGCTGTTTAGCCTTGTGTTACACTACAGCCAGGAGTTTCTTGGGTCTACCTTCTTATATACGCCTCAGGATGTAAGAAGAGCAGCTGTAAACCAGTAACAAAGAAACACACAAAATTCACTCAGAACGTACTGCTGCGAGCAACAACATTGTTGTCCTTATGTTTCTTTAATAATTTTTGTTTTTTTAGAATTTCATTTTTTTGTTGTTTGTTTGCGTTGCCTTATTTCTGTATTCCCCAAGGCGAAATGCGTTGCACTATGTTTTTGTTTTTCGCCTGTCGGTCTATTGAATTTGATTTCGGCATGCATTTTATGTAAGGGTCTGCTTCCTCCTGCATTTTCTAAGGGTTTGCTTCCCCGGGGTAACGGCTGCTGCTGTGATTTGGGAGCGAACCCAACATCTTCGGATTGTGAGCCATGTCACTTAACCACTTGCCCACGTCGTCCCCGTATTTAGATTAAGTTTTTCTCATTTTCTAACTTAGTCATCTATTTAATTATTAACATCTTATTAACAAGTCTTTTGTTGTTGCATCCATACAATTTGCTGTCTTTGTGTCCTAGACTGTTTTGGCACCAAAGATTGTTGTTTTTAATGAACACTCTTGTCCCTTATTTTCATCAACCGGCTTATAGGACAACAAACTTCCCTCTTTGGAACTCTCAGGCTTCTTGTTTATATTTAATTTGCTGATGCATTTTCCATTGGACCTTTCCATTATGTGAAGCATCAATCAATTTGTGTCTCATCTTCTAATCCCATTTGTCTTTTGCCTCTACATAAGGTTTAGCAGAATAGTTTTTCCTGGGGATAACTTATTATAAGAACAACTTTGAAATAATGACAGAGAATGTTCACAAAATGTTGTTTACTATGAAATATTAGTCTTCTCGTTCCGTAAGTATATAATGTGTCCTCTTACAGGAAAGTAATTATAATTAAGTATATATGTATTTTATCACCTCTACTATTTGGCATAGCTATAGATTGGATTATGAAACACTTTGCCCACGATAAACATTCAGGCATAGAATGGGCAAATAACAAGACCTTAGACGATCTCGATTTTGCAGACGACCTAGCGCTACTAAGTTAGTTAGTTTAGTTATTGTCCATTGCAAGCATTGATGGTCACAACATCAGACGGTTTTGTCTTAATAATGTGATGTATTTGAATTATAGTGAGGGAGTGAATGCGCTGGACATCAATCTCACTCTCTTCTCCCGAGTTGCCTTGGATCAGTGGCAAGACTATTGGTCAAGACAACTGGAGGTAACTCAGGATGCAGGCACTCTGGTCTTACCTCCCCTGAGACCAAGTCTGGCTTGAAATGCAGGATTCGATCGCTCACCGTTTCCGTTCATCACTGTGAGAGGCAAATGCCTTAACCTCTTGTCTACAGCGACCCCCAGCTACTAAGTTTAAATTATGAGAAAAAAAACTTAAGAAAATATAAATAGACTTTGCCAATGTTCAGAACAGTAAACGCCTCAAAGATGACAATCATTAGTTTCACAACCACAACGGTGGATATCAAGCTACAGGAGAAATCTCTACAAAATGCCCAACAGAACACATAGCAGGGAAACAAAATGATACAAGATGGAGATGCCACAAAAGAAATTTCCACTAGAATTGCTTTGGCCTCGTGCGCCTTTAGCTCACCAACATCTGGAAATCAATGACACTGAACAGACATATCAAACTCAGACTATTCAACTCAATTTGTAATATCAGTCCTGACATATGGATGTCAAAGCTGGAAGACAACAAAAGTGCTGGAAAACAAACTAAATGTCTTTGAATATAAATGTTTAAGAACATTTTTGAATATACACTGGGACCAATCCACAACTAATGACTCAATAAGAGCAGAGACAAACCAACTATACATGTCAACCATCATCCAGGCAAAACAATTGATATACCTCATATATGAGTAAATTTTCCAAGTGTTTCTTTGCCGGATTCTGTTTAAATGTTTCTGCAGTCCTCACTTTCAAACAGACGGTGCAGTGGTCAGTGACCCATAGCTGACTGCTAGCGTCAGGGCCAGCGAACCAGAGCTGCCAAGACCCCTGTACACATCCACGCGGTGATCCTGGATAACAGGCTGCAAAAGGGCAGACTGGCTAAGGAGAAAGGATCGAAGAGGGAATGCTAACCCGGTTCTCAAAAAATGATTGCCGAAGTCGGATGTGTTGGACTGAACGGTGCAAATATCGCAGTCAAGCTGTAAACTACGACACAACGTATTCCGTTCTCTGGACTACATTCTGCTACTTAAGCCCTTTCAGGGTTTGGTAGCTGGAGATTGAGAACGAACGAAGTCAAGCCAACCAGACGGCACATTGTAGATTAATTTGTCGATAGTCCCCCGTTTCCGTGAAGTCGTAATTCATGAACTCGTCCACATATTTCTTGTTCCTACTTGATGCCATCCGAAGCGTAACGGTTAAAATGGTTTAAAACGGGAACATTCAAGCACAATATTGCTATACTTTGAGGTGATATAAAACAATAAAGAGCTATGATTATAGAGATGTAAGGAAGCAAACGGAATACTAATGACAGCTATGTTGCAACGGCGACGCGCATTGTGTATATCGCTAGACGGCCCGAGTGTACTTTCGCTCAATTTAGTGAGAATAAATGCACACAAATCCACAAGTCTGCCAAGTAACTTGAATTATAACAATAAGGCATTAATATTTGGTAAAATATAAATGGTGTACATTAGATTTGATCGCATGTTTTAAACTCGAAATTCGTTTACTGTAGACTACTCCCAGGTATGTAATACACAAATTTGGCGAGTACGAGTTCAGTAAAACGTTTGTTCTATACAGCAATAACATTATCCTGCATCTCCTAACGTTTGCAATAAGCTGCTATGCCAGTGTACTGTTATTTTTATTAAAAGCTTTCATAACTCTTCACATTTGTAATGTTGACCCCATTAAGGTAATGCACCTATGTTACCCGTCTACTGCACTGGATGTTTCTAATTGTGTCAGGGATGCCAATTATTTAATACAACCGAACGGCGACGGCGTGGGCTAGTGGTTAAGTGACACGGCCCACAACCAGAAAGTGCTGGGTTCGATCCCCATTACAGCACCGGCCGTTACTCCGGGGAAGCAGACCTGTAGAAAATGCAGGAGGAAGCAGGCACGTACATAAAATGCATGTTGAAGTCGGATGCACTGGGCCGACAGGCGCAAAATAAAAACCACAGTGCAACGCACACCACCTTGGAGATTAGAAAAATAAGGCGAACGCACACCCCCCCCCCTCCCCCACCTCCCCCCACCCCAATCCAACCGTACTGAAAACGACATTCGTCTAACATGTGCGCGACATATATATTTCTCCTTAACACTATTATTTATCCAGCTACTGATGGCTTTGTGTGGATAGTTGTGAAGTTTATCCCATGCCCGAGTCCTGTTAATCCGCTCGATTACCCGATCAGTCCGTCCTCTGCATGCATGAGTTACCCTTAGAAATAAACTTTGCACAAACAATTGGTACAATGATACACCAACGAGATGAATGTTCTGAAAAGTCAATGGCGGATCTGTGCTGATTGGCGTGTTGTTGTGTTGTTAGCAAATCTACGTCATTACACTCCGGGCAGTCCCTCTCAGCAAACGGCGAACAAATGTAGATAATGATGGTTCATGTTAGCTCGCTGGTTATACCCACTCCTACTCTGTTCTTTTCATGCGTCACTCTCTACTGGACCCGCATATGATTTTAAAATCCTGCAATCTTTACATTGTTGGTTCAACGACTGCAGTGTCTTCATACAGCAGGTGACCGCTGGTCATCTTCTTGTTTTTTTTATTCTTCTGCGTTCGATCTCAATCTCCCGTTACCAAGCCCAGAACAGCGCTATGCAATTAACATGTGCGTCGTGTTGCTAGTTTACAGCTTGACTGCAATACTCGGTCCGGCACATCCGTCTTTGGTAGCAGACTTTTTTCATTACCAAATATGGCAAATTATTAGCATGTATATCTGCGTGAACAGTTCGTTGTGAGGTACTTTACAGCGAAGCTGTGATATTTGTGGCCTTTGGTCCGACACATCCAGTTTCAGCACGACAACATTTTGCGATAGGATTTGCATTCGCTTTTCGATTCCTGTTCTCTAGGACTGTCTACATGGGTGTAGTTTGCTTCCAGGGCCGCCACTTAAGGCGAAATAGTGCATTGGTCATTAATGCGAATGATGTTCGTCCATCGCATGTGATGAAGACCACTCTCTATGTTCAGCCGTGTGGGCAGCCTTTTCTCTTGATGTGTCCGCTGGAATGGGGGACTTGCACTGTGATTTGGTTAAAAGTGAGGAATAACTGCACCTTTTGTCAACCTCACTCTCTCGTCCTGAGCTACCTTTGGCCAGTGGCAAGATTTTTATCGACATAGGAGATAGAATAGCACGCAGATTTTTCCTCACAGTTTACTCCCGAAGCCTTTCTCATAAACAGGTATTCCGCAAGACAGCGGAGAGGGATGACATATATCGTTGTGTGCTGTGGTTTTTCCGTAACCGCAAGAGATCGTAGGGGCATCTTTCCATCTTACACAAGTGTAAGTCATCGATTAGTGTGAATGCCAGGCAAATCCGTGGTCTGGTGGCACCAATAATGAACCAAATCAGTAGAGCAATGTAAACCCGCAGCCAGTTACGGCGCCAGCTTTGTTGCTTTGTTATTGGATACAGTATGCTGGATTGGCATAGTGACTGACGGCGCTTTTTGAGACTCAGAGAAAAGAGAAAGACTGAAGAGATCCGGGTACATCCCGGCAAGCCAGTCTCCTCAGCATGTTTGTACGATCTTTAGGAAGGAACTGACGCTCGCGGGTCGGCCTTTACAGTGATAGTGTTGAAATACAGGAGGCAGACCTGGACAAAACTCAGAGAGCTCCTCGCGCAAGGTCTACAGAGACTGAGACGCCTTTTATGATCATGCTAATGAGCGATAGGAGAAAATAAAATAAATACAAACATTTGGCTAACTTTTAAAACAAGACACGATGTTGTTGTTGTTGAAGGAATGCCCACAGTGGGTAGGTTACTCTTTTGTGCGTCCTGAAAAGGGTGTTAAGTGGTGGGTTGCAGTAGCTTTTCTCACATCCCGAGAATGGACCCATCTCCTACCAGAAGAGGCACAGGCAGCGGCTGCTGACACAGAAGGGTGGCGTGGGTTTGTGAGAATGTCTTCATGTGTGTCCCAACGACCACACTAGTTACGGTATGACCTGACCTCACATTCCGAGCGTGCTGATGAGGGTGGACCGGGGTCCTCCAGGCTGTTGGGCTAGGATTGGCTTCATCTGCGTGTCGCTCACCACTACGGAGATCACATCGATCCCTCACATTGTTAGCTATGCTGCCATGAAAAGAGCAATTTTCCAGGAAAGGCTACAAGGAAGTCAAGGTGAGGGACCTGGTGAGTATGTTGTGACTGACCAGACGTTTTTCCTACTTCCCCAAACGACAGGATACACGCACTTAGCATTAGCAGTTTTGGGGATGACGCCATGCGGCATTTGAAAGCCTCTTCTGCAACTTGTAGGAGAATTAGTGGGAACACTGGCCGATACCATCTTGATATCATTATGAAATTCGCTTTGACCTCACAGACGCCCTGAAACATTCGTGAGTACCCCAACGTGTAAGCAAGCACACTTTGAGAAACACTGGCTGAAACGCATGTGATAACCGGATTTGATATGCTTTTTTGAAGTCGCTTTCCAGAAATGCAATGGTTTGTTTTTCTTGCATCAAGAGGATTGGTTGGCGTCGTTCAGTTTGTGTGTCCATTTTCTGCTTTTTCTGGGGAATAGATAAATGTCGCGCCTTTTGTTTGCGGATGTTCTGCTTTTCTGGGGAATTAATAAACGTTAGACAGTTTGAGTGGCTATTTTCTGGGGAATTGATAGATGTCGGACCGTTTCCGTGACTATGTTCTGTCTTTCTGGGGAATTGATAGATGTCGGACCGTTTCCGTGACTATTTTCTGTCTTTCTGGGGAATTGATAAATGTCGAACCGTTTCCGTGACTATTTTCTGTCTTTCTGGGGAATTGATAAATGTCGGACCGTTTCCGTGACTATTTTCTGTCTTTCTGGGGAATTGATAGATGTCGGACCGTTTCCGTGACTATTTTCTGTCTTTCTGGGGAATTGATAGATGTCGGACCGTTTCCGTGACTATGTTCTGCCTTTCTGGGGAATTCATAAACGTCAGACAATTTTTGTGGCTTCTTTTTATGCCAGGTTAAAGTTGTGTCTCCGAACTGACCACCACATAATGCGACACCACATGTATGCCAGTTTCAAGATAAGTACAACCAGCCTTTGCAACTGCGGCCTGGCAAACATGACATGACCACAGACGTGCGCTGCCACATCACACAAATCTGATGGGATGGATGTGGTCCATACCTACTCTCCTCAAGATAGAAATATACTGCGCTCTTTAAACCCTACACAAGTAAATATTTAAAAAACAACTTTTTTCGGTAGAAGCTTTTGAACGACGTCGCATGAGCTGCAGCGGTCAGCGAGCCATAGCTGCCAAGATTATTCTACGCCTTCAGGCGGTGGTCCCGGATATCAGGCTGCGACAGAGCAGGTTGGCTAAGGAGAAGGGATTGAAGAGGGAAGACTAACCCGTTACTCAAAAAATGCCTGCTGCCGAAGACGTATATGTCGGACCGAAAAGTGCAAATATCGCAGTCATGCTGTAAACTAGTGATACAACGCCTTCCGTTCTCCGGACTACATCCTGCTACTTGCAAAGCCCTGTTCAGGGCTTGGTAGCAGGAAATTTAGAACGAACGAATAAGAATGACATGTCCAGGATCTATCAACTTGTGATAGATGTACGGGTCGCACTAGTTGAGGTTGTGTATACGGTGTCAGCTATCTAGGTTATGAGGATGTTTGCTAGAACAGGAGAAACGAAGTTCGTGCAAATTGACAAATATCGAGTTAAAGCTGGTTGTTTCTTTGTTTAGAATGCCAGCAATGAGAAGGATTACTCTTTTGTGTGCCCTGAAAAGGACGTTAAGTGGCAGGTTACAGTATCTTTCCTCGCATCCTGAGCGTGCTGATGAAGGTGGACCCTGGGTCCTCCAGGCGGTTGTGCTATGCTTGGCTTCATCTGCGTGTCGCTCACTACTACGGAGATTGCGTCTATCCCTCATTCCGTTAGCCGTTTGTCATGAAAACAGCCCGTTTCTAGGGAGGGCTACTAGGAAGCCGAGGTGCGGGTCTTGGCCAGTATGTTTTGCCTGAACCTAACATGTCTGATCAGTATGTTGTGCCTGAACCTAACATGTCTGATCAGTATGTTGTGCCTGAACCTAACATGTCTGATCAGTATGTTGTGCCTGAACCTAACATGTCTGATCAGTATGTTGTGCCTGAACCTAACATGTCTGATCAGTATGTTGTGCCTGAACCTAACATGTCTGATCAGTATGTTGTGCCTGACCAGATGTTAGTCTTCCTCCCCGTTAAAGCTTGTAAAAAGCAGACTAAATGAGCAGTGATCGTAGAAGAAGAAGGTAGACGTTTACAGCGGGCCACATTTAATTGCACAGAAAAAAAGCAAACGTATGTTTTAACATCAGATGGAAGCTGCAATTACGAAATAAATTACAGAATTGCCCGAGCAAAATCAGTCTTCAAGATCATGAAAGGAATATTGTGCAACAAAACCTTGTCGCTGGAACTGAAAAAGAGTTGAATGCTACGTGGAACCAGTACTGACATATGGCAGCGAATCATTGACAATTAACAAGCAAGCTTTTGAAAGCAACGGAGATGTGGTTTTACAGAAAAATGCTGCGGATCTCATGGCCTTCAAAGAAGACTAATGATACAGTTCTCGAGGAGACACAAACACAAAGACAACTTATTGCACGGATCGGAACAAGGCAGTATCCTTTTTTGGGCACGTTATGAAAAGAAGCGGCCTGGGGCACGCCGAGACAACGGGAAAGATAGAAGGAACAAGAGATAAAGGAAGGCAGAGAGAGAAGATGTTGGACAGCCTGAGAGAATGGTACGGGCGACAATCAACAACAGAGTTGGTGAACAACACACGTGATAGAAGTGAATGGAGGTCCATGATCGCCAACGTCAACCGGCATGGCACCTGATGATCAGGATGTTTTATTGTAATGTTGTTGTTTTTTTCTTTTTTTGCTTAGATGTTAGCCTCACTAGTTTCTACTGCCGGAGACGCGCCATTTTCTATCCCAGACCGTAGCCAATTGGACGATATCAGGACGCATAAACCAGTGCTTGAATAATTTTTTTAAATATAAATAATATAGCGGACTTGCTATAAGACATATATTGTTCAGTGCGCTGGGAGATCGCGACACTTAACACACAATACGATATGCGACGCAACTATTAACAGCACAGCTTGCACGCCAACTGTGCCCTTCCATGTCTCAATCACACCAGTAAACGATGTTGTGTTTGGGAGGCTGTGTCCTCTCGGGTATGGTCAGTTGAAAATAGCAACAAGAACAGAAAACGGCTCCGTGTCCGGGCTGATATAATCAGTGCCAGTACAGAGTTGTTACTTTCCGATAAACGCTGATCAGTCAATACTAACATCCATTACATTACACGATTATCTTTGGCGTCAGTCATCCGATAGTTCATCTCCTTACACATTACACGATTGTCTTTGGTGTCAGTCATCCGATAGTTCATCTCCTTACACATTACACATAATCCTTGGCGCCAGTCATTCGATAGTTCATCTCCTTACACATTACACGATTATCTTTGGCGTCAGTCATCCGATAGTTCATCTCCTTACACATTGCACGATTATCTTTGGCGTCAGTCATCCGATAGTTCATCTCCTTACACATTGCACGATTATCTTTGACGTCAGTCTACGATAGTTCGTCTCCTTACACATTACACATAATCCTTGGCGCCAGTCATTCGATAGTTCATCTCCTTACACATTACACATAATCCTTGGCGCCAGTCATTCGATAGTTCATCTCCTCACACATTACACATTATTCTTGGCGTCTGTCGCCCGGTCATTCATCACCTCACACATTCCACATTATTCTTGGCGTCAGTCGCCCGATTCTTCATCACCTTACATATTACCATTGGCGTCAGTCGCCCGGTCATTCATCAACTTAAATATTACCATTGGCGTCAGTCGCCCTGTCATTCATCACCTTACATATTACCATTGACGTCAGTCGCCCTGTCCTTCATCACCTTACATATTACCATTGGCGTCAGTCGCCCTGTCCTTCATCACCTTACATATTACCATTGGCGTCAGTCGCCCGGTCATTCATCACCTTACATATTGCCATTGGCGTCAGTCGCCCGGTCATTCATCACCTTACATATTACCATTGGCGTCAGTCGCCCGGTCATTCATCACCTTACATATTACCATTGGCGTCAGTCGCCCGGTCATTCATCACCTTACATATTACCATTGGCGTCAGCCGCCCGGTCATTCATCACCTTACATATTACCATTGGCGTCAGTCGCCCGGCCATTCATCACCTTACATATTACCATTGGCGTCAGTCGCCCGGTCATTCATCACCTTACATATTACCATTGGCGTCAGTCGCCCGGCCATTCATCACCTTAAATATTACCATTGGCGTCAGTCGCCTGGTCACTCATCACCTTACATATTACCATTGGCGTCAGTCGCCCCGACCTTCATCGCACCAGTTGATCAAAATGTTTGTATTCATATTTTAGTGACGGCAAGCATTGCACACGTAGATCTGGAGTTGTGTTTTGCATGTTTGTATTCCATGAATATCTATGCTACTTATGTTGTTATCGTGATGTTTATCTATTTCTTTTCTTTTGGTGGTTGAGGGAAGGGTTGGAGAAAGATGTTGCGCCAATGTTTAATTTCTTGTCTGGCTATTTTGGGAACTGTAATTTGGTTCTTTTCACAGTTTTAGTTGGCACACGTTTTTAATGAGCTGCTGGAATAGTATTAATACGCCGAGGCCGTAGTCGCGTTTTGAGGGATATAAAATTGGAGGGTAACGAGGTCCTTGCAAACCCATTAGTATTACTATGTCTGAATGAAAGATGTATGTGCTGGACGGGTAGGTACCTGTCTAATGTAAAAATAAAAGTAATACGACATTTATGGCCGTGCTGTCTGTCTGGTTGTTCAACTCCAGCACACGCAGATGAAGCAAAGCATAGCACAACCGCCTGCCTGGAGGCCCACCTTTACCAGCACGATCGGGATGTGAGGAAAGCTACGACAACCAGCCACTTAACATCCATTCTAGGGCGCACACAAAGAGTAAAACTACTGATTGTGTGCATTCTTCATATTCTTCTTCTTCGTTCGTTCTCAATCTCCCACTACCAAAACCTGAAAGGGCTTAAGTAGCAGAATGTAGTCCAGAGAACGGAATGCGTTGTGTCGTAGTTTACAGCTTGTCTGCGATATTTGCACCTTTCGGTCCAACACTCCGACCTCAGCAAGCATTTTTTGAGTACTGGGTTAGCATTCCCTCTTCGATCCCTTCCCCTTAGCCAGTCTGCACTGCTGCAGCCTGTTATCCAGGATCACCGCGTGGAGGTGTAGAAGGGTCTTGGCAGCTTTGATTCGCTGGCCCTGACTCTAGCTTTCAGCTATGGGTCGCTGACCACTGCAGCTCATGGGCTGCTCAGCATCTTGGTTCCCATTGTCGGCATTCAACAAACGACTCCAGCGCAGTAACATCTTAACATATGGACACTGGAACGCTTGAAAATAGGGCAAAATCATTCCATCTCCATCTTTGTTAGTTCTCAGTCTCCCGCTACCAATACATGAAAAAAGAAATTATTGTCTTAGGAAATTATTGAATATTGAATGGAAAGGATTTAAGACACACTCACGGAATTGACACGCTAGACCGGTCAAGAACGACGTACTGACCAGGACGTCGCTTCAGGTTCAGGCACAATATACTGACCAAGACCACTCTCTTCTAATGTAGCGTTCCTTGGTAACAGGGTGTTATCAGGGCAGTCTGGCTGACGAGTTGGGGTCTCGATGTAATCCCCACAGTACGCAGATGAAGCCAAGCATAGCACAACCACAAGGGGACAGCGGTCCACCTTCATCCACGCACGCTGGGGAAGTGGGAAAAGCTACTACGACCCGTAAAGTTACGCACTTTTCAGGGCGCACAAAAGAATAGAGTTACTCATTGTGGACATTCATCAACCGTCCAGCGTTTCAAAGAGGTTCAGTAAATTGACAATTCTATAACACTCTAGAAAATACATTCTATTCTCTTGTGTTTCATTTGCAAACGACATGTCTTAAAGCCAATGACTTTGTTCACGATGGATTGTAGTAGTCATTGATTGTAATCCATTGACTCTGTCCTGGTTGGATAGTGGTAGTCAGTGATTGTAATCTAATGGCTCTGTCCGGGTTGAACTGTGGCAGTTAGTGATTGTAATCCAATGACTCAGTCTTGGTTGGGTAGTGGTAGTCAGTGATTGTAATCTAATGACTCTGTCCGGGTTGAATTATGGCAGTCAGTGATTGTAATCCAATGACTCAGTCCTGGTTGGAAAGTAGTAGTCAGTGATTGTAATCCAATGATTCAATCCTGATTGGATAGTAGTATTCAGTGATTGTAATCCATTGAATCTGTCCGGATTGGATTGTGGCAATCAGTGATTGTAATCTAATGACTATGTCCGTGTTGGATTACGTTACTCGTTGATTTCACGTCTTCTTTATCATCCTTTATCTAGTCGTCGCTCGCTCTCAAATAATCACATCTGTTTCCCTCATCAACCTGAATTTCCTTCTCATACTTCTCTCTTCACCATGAAGTTCATCTCACGATTGAGTGATTACACTCTACTCGACTATTAAATAAGCCAGACAAGTGAAACACAATGCCCAGAATGCGATCAATAATTCATATGGAAGTTTTGTTATTGGAAGTTTACGAAGCGGATAGAATCCCCTACCTACAAGCGAAAAGCTAATTAAACCACCAATACATATTACAGTAGACCCATGGTATACAACGTCTGCTGTTTTCACAAACACCAGTATCTCTTTACCCGTCCTCTGTGTTCTAGTATCTCCCAGCTACTGTTTAACACCACTTGTGTGTACCCACTTGTATGTTCTCCCTCTCCTCCTTCGTTCGTTCTCAAACTCCTGCTACCACGCCCTGAAAAGGGCTTTGCAAGTAGCAGGATGTCCGGAGAACGGAATGCGTTGTGTCGTAGTTTACAGCTTGACTGCGATACTTGCACCTTTTCGGTCCGACACATCTGACTTCAGCAGACATTTTTGAGTACCTGGTTAGCCTTCAATCTTCGATCCCATCTCCTTAACCAGCCTGCTCGGATGCAGCCTGTTATCCAGAATCACCGCGTGGAGGTGTAGAAGGGTCTTGGCAGCTCTGGTTCGCTAGCATTCAGTTTTGTGTCCCAGGCCGGTGCAGCTAATGCACTGCTAAGCAATGTGATACCACCCGTGTTCTAATATACCTCATTTTCTGGTGCACACCACTATTTCTTCTACTATGCCCCATATTCTGGTGAACACCACTATTTCTTCTAATATGCCCCATATTCTGGTGAACACCACTATTTCTTCTAATATGCCCCATATTCTGGTGAACAACCACTATTTCTTCTAATATGCCCCATATTCTGGTGAACAACCACTATTTCTTCTAATATGCCCCATATTCTGGTGAACACCACTATTTCTTCTAATATGCCCCATATTCTGGTGAACACCACTATTTCTTCTAATATGCCCCATATTCTGGTGAACACCACTATTTCTTCTAATATGCCCCATATTCTGGTGAACAACCACTATTTCTTCTAATATGCCCCATATTCTGGTGAACACCACTATTTCTTCTAATATGCCCCATATTCTGGTGAACAACCACTATTTCTTCTAATATGCCCCATATTCTGGTGAACACCACTATTTCTTCTAATATGCCCCATATTCTGGTGAACACCACTATTTCTTCTAATATGCCCCATATTCTGGTGAACAACCACTATTTCTTCTAATATGCCCCATATTCTGGTGAACACCACTATTTCTTCTAATATGCCCCATATTCTGGTGAACACCACTATTTCTTCTAATATGCCCCATATTCTGGTGAACACCACTATTTCTTCTAATATGCCCCATATTCTGGTGAACAACCACTATTTCTTCTAATATGCCCCATATTCTGGTGAACACCACTATTTCTTCTAATATGCCCCATATTCTGGTGAACAACCACTATTTCTTCTAATATGCCCCATATTCTGTTGAACGCCACTATTTCTTCTAATATGCCCCATATTCTGGTGAACAACCACTATTTCCTCTAATATGCTCCATATTCTGGTGAACACCACTATTTCTTCTAATATGCTCCATATTCTGGTGAACATCACTATTTCCTCTAATATACCCCATCTTTTGGTGAAAACCACTATATCTTACAATATGCCCCTCAAGGCGAGCGTCCGCCAATCTTGAGCTCACCATATAACTGCTGCTTTGGGTTGCGCTTATCTGGCATGCGAACATGTCCCATCCATCTTAGCTGAGCCATTTTCAGAAGTGTATGGTTGCTCAACTTGTTAATATTGCTAAGAGTTCATCATTCTGTCCGGCCATTTGTTCTTGAGCAGCTTACACAGACCGCTCAGATGAAAACACCAACTGATGTGCGAAACCGGTCCCATCGTCTCCCATTCACAAGAACTGCGCTGGATGCCTTGTCATTAGAAATTCAGGAAACATTAGATACACAACAATTAGACATTTAAGAATAGAGAAAACATTAGATGCACAACAATTATAAATTTAGGAATAGAGAAAATATTACACAACAACAATTAGAAAATCAAGAATAGAAAAAAAAAAACATTACATAAACAACGCGGGATAGAATAGAGTGAATAGTGAAGGAATTAGTTAATAATATTATCTGCCCATCGCAAGAGAAGATAGCGAAAGCATCAGACTTGTGCTGCGGAATGTGTTCTCCTATAGCTGTAAAGGTCAATCCTGGCACGGCAGGCTCTGCCGGACTTGGGACACATGTGGGGTCGTCATGCATTCTGTTATTTCAGGCGGCTTGCTTTCTCTGAGCCTCGGCGATACTGTTTCGTTCTCTGAACACCTTGTGTGGTGCTAGCGCGCCCGGTGGACCGGCTTTGTGTAAGCATCTCCCAAGAGGTGACTGCAATGTCGGTGGACCGGCTTTGTGTAAGCATCTCCCAAGAGGTGACCGCAATGTCGGTGGACCGGCTTTGTGTAAGCATCTCCCAAGAGGTGACTGCAATGTCGGTGGACCGGCTTTGTGCAAGCATCTCCCAAGAGGTGACTGCAATGTCGGTGGACCGGCTTTGTGTAAGCATCTCCCAAGAGGTGACTGCAATGTCGGTGGACCGGCTTTGTGTAAGCATCTCCCAAGAGGTGACTGCAATGTTGAGGCTTCAACCATTAAACGTGCAATAAATTACGTATTTAAACAAATAGCGGACTCTCTGGCCGCCGCCTGTTTGTGTTCGGCTACCACATCACGCGTAAATCAGATACGTGTAGCGACGGTCTCCCGCAGGCCAGCTGGAGGCATGGGAGGGGCCGCCCTCGTTCTATATGGCTCCGACAGATAGCAGTCTCCCTTCAGCACTGGACGAGACGTTGCTACAAGCCTCAGCAGCTGTACAAGCTAGTGGTCGATCAATGTAATGGGACAGATGCCTAGGCGAACATTATTATTATTATATTAAGTCAAATTCAGTTCAATGTGCGTAGAACATCAATTTAAATGAAAGCATAAACAAGTACAGTTTTTAACGACATGTCGTTAAAGGCGTACACATTGTTTATAGAGTGACATCAATAAAATATAGAAATATCCGTACACATAAGTCTCATAATTAGGAACGCCAGATTAATCTTCAACTCTCACTAACAGATATGGTATTTTCCAGCATCGCCACAATAATAAAACCAAATACCATTTGGCTACTCTTCACACATATATACCCGGTAATCTGTTATAAACTTTTTGTTTGATAACACGGCATACGGCCATGATTGTCACGTCCAACTTGAGACGGCATATCTGCTTTAGCGACAGATTTCCAAGCAAAAACAGACATAAGCCTTTCGCTGACAAGCCCACAGCGGCTAATCTATCTAGAGATTATAGGGCCGCAGGAAATAATCAAACATCTCCAATGTGTACATCCTTGACCTGAACCCACGTGGGTAGTGCAGAACGAATGGGGACACCAGGGGGAAAAACATCAGAATAAGAAAGCAGTTCAGTTAATCATCATTGACAAAATTGTAAACAATCAGTTCAGTTAATCATCGTTGACAAAACTTTAAACAATCAGTTCAGTTAATCATCATTGACAAAACTTTAAACAATCAGTTCAGTTAATCATCATTACAAAACTTTAAACAATCAGTTCAGTTAATCATCATTACAAAACTTTAAACAATCAGTTCAGTAAATCATCATTGACAAAACTTTAAACAATCAGTTCAGTTAATCATCATTACAAAACTTTAAACAATCAGTTCAGTTAATCATCATTACAAAACTTTAAACAATCAGTTCAGTTAATCATCATTACAAAACTTTAAACAATCAGTTCAGTTAATCATCATTACAAAACTTTAAACAATCAGTTCAGTTAATCATCATTGACAAAATTTAAACAATCAGTTCAGTTAATCATCATTGACAAAACTTTAAACAATCAGTTCAGTTAATCATCATTACAAAACTTTAAACAATCAGTTCAGTTAATCATCATTGACAAAACTTTAAACAATCAGTTCAGTAAATCATCATTGACAAAACTTTAAACAAGTAAGTATGTGAAGAAGAAGACTAGGTTTTTCGGTAAAAGCTTATAAGATCTCCATTATGAGGTCAGTCTGTTTGGACATGAACTGGTCAACTTATTGTTATGTCAACAAACAATATTTATAAATTGTCAACTTCTTCTCGTTCGCCATGGTTTTTCTTGTTAACGTTTACACGTGAAGTACCCATTCTGGTTTTTTTTTTTTTTTTTGCGTTCGCCTCATTTCTCTTATCCCCAAGGCGGTGTGCGTTGCACTGTGGTTTTTATTTTGCGCCTTTCAGCTCAGTGCATCAGACTTAAGCATGCATTTTATGTAAGGGTCTGCTTCATCCTGCATTGTTTAAGGGTTTGCTTCCCCGGGGTAACGGCCGGTACTGTGATGGGGATCGAACCCAGCACCTTTCGGTTGTGAGCCGTGCCACTTAACCACTAGGCCAAGCCGTCCCCTATTATCTGGTTAAAGGTTGCCGTAGTGGAGAGCTCTTCGGGGCTTCCAAACATCTTTGTGGGGATAATCGTCTTCGTGGGCCAGTGTTCAGTACGCAGTTGGCTAAACATATAACAGTCTTGCAGGAGATGTTCGGATCTCTGTGCCGCCTACCCACACATACACATGGGCTATAGAGCCAATCTTAACCGGCGTAAGTGGCTATTCAGTCGGTTATCTCCCATTCTCTAGCGGAACAGGATCACTTATTCTGCTCGATCAAGACAGTGATAGTTGTCTTTCATTTGGTCAACTTTCCTTATTGCCCTAGTGTCTTATTTTATTGGAAGGTGATTATTTGTTGATTTTGTTCTTGTGTTGCTCCCTTCTTTACCAACCTGTTTGCTGTCTCATTTCCTGTTATGCTACAGTGTGATGGTATTCACTGTAGCACTATCCTTCTTTTGGCTTTTAGTTCGCCCAAGGCTTTCTTAAGCTCTAGCAGTTTATCATTTTTGAGGGCTTGCAGAACTGACATTGTATCTGTAAGGAATACAACCTGCTGACATTGGCTTGTTGTGCCGCCTATCGTTTCTGCATCAATAATAAGTGCCTGTAGTTCAGACGAGTAGTTGTCCAGTGGATGAACTAGTGGTTTCATTTTCTTTATGTAGGTAGACAACATAGATTCCTGTGCCTCCATTTTTCACTGCTCTTGTTGCTGAGAGCACCTTTGACAATCGTCTCTTGCGCTGTGACGAGGAATTCAGGGGCAAGCATAGGTGGCACATGGTCGGGAAATTTACTCGAGATTTTATTGAATCGTTGTCGCGCAACTGAACAAATCAAAAAGGGGACTCAGTGGTCTCGAGGTAAGAGTCGGATTCGGGTTCTAGAGGTCGCGGGTTCAAATAACTGTGCAATTTTTTTCACGTGGACTTTCTGGCATTTCCCCGAATCATTCCCCGGGTAACCAATTTTCAATCCATTTTGCAACGCCCACCTATTCCGTGTGATTTTAACTTTCTAAATAGTTTTTGACGAGGAACTCTATCAAAGGCTTTTACAAAATCTAGATAAATAACATCCACTGACTCCCCTTTATCTATTATTTTAGTAACCTCCTCCATGAATTCTTATAGATTTGTTAAGCATGATCTCCCTCTAGTAAACGCATGCTGACTGTTTCTGATTAGATTAAACAATTCTAAATGCATTACAATGTTTTCTTTGATTATTGACTCTAACAATTTACAGACACCTGCTTCTTTCCAATCCCATGGAACAATCCCTTTTGCAAGTGAATGAGAACATAATATAGCCAATGGTTTTGCTAGTTTGTCTCTAATTTCAAACAGCAATTTTGAATGAATACAATGTTGGCTTGAACATTTATCCACTTTCAACCCCTTCAATTTAAAAAATAAAAATCATTTTCTCTGTAATACAGATTGATCTTAATCCCGATGTATACATGTCTCTTTGAAAAATATCTATAGGCTCTGGGATCTTGGAGCAGTCCTCTTTTGAGTAGACTGTGCCAAAGTACTGATTGAGTAGATTAGCTGCCTACCTGTTGAATAAAAACCTGACGGATGCCCACTACACTTAATACTGGAAGGCTAACTGCCAGCGACTGAGGAACATCTTCAGACGGGAACAAATTCACGCACGTGCATGATGGTCCCCTATATCACCCCGCCGAAAGACAACACCCATTCTTCATTTGTTTCCCCGGGGGAAAAAACAAAGAATTAAGTTCGAATAATTTGTGTACACACCTCGAATATGTACTTCATTTCTCATAATTTCTGGTATGTATTTGTTGTAAGCGCACAGTTGATCGAGTTTCATTCTAATATGATGAGTGACTCATTTGATGTTTTGATTTTCTGCGTAAATGTACACGGTGCAAATCTCATAAGTCATCTAATGTCAGCTTTCCGCATATGATTTCTCCTCGCAACATTAATAACGTTTCTCCGGTAAATCGTTTCGCAGGACGTAGTTCATCTCTCCTGTGTCCTGGAACATAATAGCGCTTGCATGAATCAGCTTTATGGGAAATGAAATATTTTATTTTAGAGGGCAGGATAAACTGATAATAAAAATGTACTGTACCGCATTGTGCGTCGTGTAATACACCTTAGTGCAGAGGCTGTTTCTGTTTGTAGAATCGACGTCACTGCACTCCGGGCATACCAATACGTGCTCAGTCACTCTCAGGAGATGTCGCAGGGTATGTATGCTGATTCTCCCTGTAGCTCGTTGGCTGTACACTCTCTTGTTCCGAGTACAATTCTTTGTAGTTGTTTGATCAATAACAAAAGCCTTTTTAAAAAGTTACAAATGTAGTTTAATGAACAACGCTACCGTAATAAAACAAAATTAAATATGTCGGGAGGATTCCCTGCTTAGCAGACTAGGCTCGAGCAGCTTATTACTCCGCTGAAATTTGACAACTGCAGCAGTGTGGGGTTAACCATTGTGCGGGACCATTTTAATAGACTAAAACACTAGAGCAAAGTATACCCACAGCCTGTTAGGCGCCATCTATGCTGCTCTTAACAGGCCAACAAACCATCGCCGGTATTATGCCATGTCACACAGTTAATCGCCTCTTGCGGCATGCTGTGTGCGAGTGTCAGTGGTGCTGTTCGTGACCTTTTCATAGAGAAACACACCGGCATACTCGGCAGGAGGTAGATACTTGTAATCCTAGTATTCTTCTTCTTCGTTCGTTCTCCATCTCCCGCTGCCAAACCATGAAAGGGCTTAAGTAGCAGAATGTAGTCCAGCGTTGTGTCGTAGCTTACAGCTTGGCTGCTATATTTGCACCTTTCGGTCCAACACATCCGACTTCAGCAAGCATTTTTTGAGTACCCGGTTAGCATTCCCTCTTCGATCCCTTCTCCTTAGCCAGTCTGCTCTGCTGCAGCCTGTTATTCAGGATCACCGCGTGGAGGTGTAGAAGGGTCTTTACAGCTATGGTTCGCTGGCCCTGACACTAGCAGTTAGCTATGAGTAGCTGACCACTGTAGCTCATGCGCTGCTGAGCATCTTGATCCCTATCAATGGGTCTGATTTGCAATTGTCCATCACAAATCTAAGATCAAGTTGCAAGCTCAGGATCAACAAATCATTCACACTTCTCAAAAGCAGAACTGGATCAAATGTTTTTCATCATTGCTGCAATCCTGGTATTCAAAAAGGCATATTGATGTCTGTTACCAGGTAGCCGAAGGCTATCGGCTATCAGTAGTAGGTATTTTAAACTTTCTGCGACTTACTAAACGGGAGATAAATACACATTTTTTAAATCCAAAAAAAACAAACAAACAAAAACAACACTCATGAAATATTTTGTGTAAATCAATTACAATAACAACGTAAACTCTAAATCACAAAATACATATTAAAAGTTAAAAAAGAACATAAACATATTTTCTTATTACTTCATCCTCGGCAAACTCTTTTATTATTTCTTTAAAACATATAACTCTAATAACTCGTGTTCTGTACCAATCATAGCCAGTCTACTTTGTCTGTCTTGTGTCATGATGGACCGTAAATCATAATTTTTTTATTTGGAACAACTTTTTTTCACCACTAGCAGCTGTCACATGTAGAGTCAACATAATTCTGAGAGCAATGTTCATGTTTGGTCCAAAATTTAATTATGTGATTAATTTTAGAATTTCCCGAGGAGACAGATATGTATCTAAAAGTGTACAAAAGACTGACAACCCATCTGCAAGATCTAGTCCCTTTATATCGAATGTCTTTGTCGGTTAAAATAACTTCAAGGTCCTTACAATTATAATGTATTATATTGCTGTTGTTTGCGAATACCCACCACGTGTAGGTTACGCTTTTTGTGCGCCCTGAAAAAGACGTTAAGTGACTGGTTCCAGTAGATTTTCTCACATTCCGAGCGGGCTGATAAAGGTGGACCGGGGTCCTCCAGGCGGCTGTGCAATGCTTGGCTTCATCACTCACTACTAATGTGATCACGTTGTACCCTCACCTCGTTAGCCAGGCTGCCATGAAAACAGGCCGTTTCCATGGAGGGCTACTAGGAAGCCGAGGTGAGGG
Source organism: Ariolimax columbianus (assembly GCA_036924085.1). Taxonomy (NCBI): domain Eukaryota; kingdom Metazoa; phylum Mollusca; class Gastropoda; order Stylommatophora; family Arionidae; genus Ariolimax; species Ariolimax columbianus. The sequence continues at coordinate 48,292,064 of JAVGWX010000021.1, forward strand.
TCTTGGGCAGTATTTGTTGCCTGACCCTGACTAACATGTCTGATCAGTATATTTTGCCTGACCCTGACTAACATGTCTGATCAGTATATTTTGCCTGACCCTGACTAACATGTCTGATCAGTATATTTTCCCTGACCCTGACTAACATGTCTGATCAGTATATTTTCCCTGGCCAGACGCCATTCTACCTCCCCGACTTAGTATATTAAATTACATTATAAACGCTTTGTCATTGAATAACTATTATTGTACGTACACTGAATTTGAATTGTTTTTTATTTATTTTAATTTCTCTCTCTACCAATATCCCCCCCCCCCCACCCCCCCCCACCCCCGTCACCAGCCTCCAACCCCTCCCATAATAAAAAAGTGCAGCTTTGGGCATTTGCCCAGCTTATGCCCCCTCGCCTAGATCGGGGCTTGCACGAAAAACAATTAATCACGGAAATAGGATTTGCCAACCACCTATCAATCACAGGAAAGATCAAAGAGAGGATCACCAAATGACATGAAACACTATTGCATTACTGCAACACTAGGATTAGGTACATACAGATACACACATGCATCCAAGCACTGGTTTATGCGTCCTGATATCGCCCAATGGACTACGGTCTGGGGTGGAAAATGGCGCGCCTCTGCCAGTAGAAACTAGTGAGGCAAACATCTAAGCAACAAAAAAAAAAAAAAGATATGTGGTTGTACCAAATGAGTTTCCGTCTTTTGACCGTTGCCAGGATGTCTTCATAAGCCTATTCCAGAGTCATCAACTAGTTTGTCCTGGCTTGGCTTCATTCGTTATCAATCTCCCGTTACCAAACCCTGACACGGACTTAATTAGCAGAATGTAGTCCAGAGAACGGAATGGGTTGTGTCGTAGTTTACAGCTTGACTGCGAAATTTTCACCTTTCGGTCCAACACATCCGACTTCAGCAAGCATTGTTTGAGTACCGAGTTAGCATTCCCCCTTCGATCCCTTCTCCTTAGCCAGTCTGCTCTGTTGCGGCCTGTTATCCATGATCACCGCGTGGAGGTGTAGACGGGTCTTGTCAGCTCTGGTTCTCTGGCCCTGACGCTAGTAGTCAGCTATGAGTCGCTGCCCGCTGCAGCTCATGCACTGTCAGCATCTTGATCCAATCAACTAATTTAAATGGGGATAAAAGAAAATTGTTCACGAAATGTTATTTAGTAACCATTTTGCTCGCTTTGGCCGTTTCTATTTGTTTCTTTTTGTTTAAAAGTTTGACGAATGCACACGCATTTCAAACTCAGACATACCGTCTTTTAGGTTATATCGTGACATGTTGGCCATTATATGGACGCCTTTATATCTTGACATATTGGTCGTTAAATGGACGCCTTTATATCGTGACAAATTGGTCGTTATATGGAGGCCTTTATATCGTGACATATTGGTCGTTATATTGACCCCTTTATATCGTGACATATTGGTCGTTATATGGACTGTATAAGTTTGTGCTGCGCTGATGTAGTACTATTGCCACCGCGTCCACTCTGTCGATCGCCTTATGCCAACTCTCCGGCAATCCAGCACCGTCCTTCTGGCGGGGACGCACACATGCTCTTTTGATATATATACACACACCAATTTTTGTATACACGCACATATAATATATATATACACACACACAGGGTTTGACAATAGCGCTCTCTTGTGACGAGTAAAACATGTTTGCTTGACGAGTAAATAAAATCCGTTATTAAATCGTTAATGGCTATTTTAATCGTTTCTACATGACGACTCTCGCACCAATAATAATGACAGTACAGTTCGAATAGATTGTACATAGGCTGATTTCGCATATCGGTTGGTGTGAGACAGAGCTGTACACTATCCCCAACACTTTTCAATATACTCCTGGAGGGAATAATGAGTAAGGCACTTGGAGATCACGTTGGTACTGTCAAGATAGGGGACCGAAGTGGTTGACGGTTTAAAATATCTGGATTATATTGTAAGTGATGAAGGATCAAAATTTGAGGTGTTGGCCAGAATAGCAGAGACAATAACGGCGCTTGCACGGCATAACAAAATCTGGCAAGATAAACGGTTAGTCATATGCACGAAGATCAGATTAACACTTATAATGGTCCTGTCAATATTTCCCCATGCTTGTGAGTCCTGGACAATTGCAGCTGGTCTGCAGCGGAGGATATAGACCTTGTTAAATGAGATGTTTCCGAAGGCTTCTAAACGTCACGTACCAAGATCGAGTTACAAATGAGGAAATACGAGCAAGAATTACAACAGCAATACGGCATTTTGAAGACCCATTGACAGTTGTCAAAAGAAGGAACCCCGCTTGGTACGGTCACATATCGAGATCAAATGGTCTTGCAAATACGATCCTGCACGGAACGGTGCAGGCGGACGACGATGATTTCTTCCCAAATAAAGGTGGGAGGACACCATAAAAGAATGGATCAATTTCCGCCAAGAGGAGGCACAGGCAGTGGCCGCTCACAGAGAAGGTTGGCGTGGGGTTGTGAGGATGTCTTCATATGTATCTCAACGACATCGCCTGTTACGCGATGACCTGACCTGAAGCTAGTTTATGATGGTGAATCTAAATGAACCGTCACTGCCAAAATTTAAATGTACTAAAGCCATCGATAAATGGGACAACAGTGCTAAAACTGCCATGAATGTTCAAGGCCACATACGCCATGCTTCTGACCGGGGTCCATCTTTCTTAAGAAGTAGACCAATACCGTGTAAGTAATACAGTATATTTTGGTTGGGTTCGCATTGATATGTAGAAATAAAGGTGAATTAGTGCCTAGTTTACATTTGTTAACATAAATTGCATGACTGTAGTCCGACCATGCTGACTGGTGAAATTTCAGACTAACAGGTAAGCCACCCTAAAATTTGTCAAGCTCTGTATATATATATATATATATATATATGTGTGTGTGTGTGTGTGTATATACATAAATTATGTCATATTTCATGTCATGTCATTATCAGTCATACGATTGTTTGTAAGCTTGTTTCATCATGTCTCGCTGTGGGACCCTATTCTCTGCAGCTCTCTTCATTTCAGCATAGGTTCGTATTTTAATGCATTTCTGAGATGTAAAGGCGAGTCTTGCTTGCACCTTTCTTCTTTTCCCCTGTTTCCTTCTCTCTAGTATCTTCAGTAGAAGACTTTCATGTCGTATATTTTGTCCTGGGCAACTCAATCTTGGAAAATGTGTAAATATGCATAAATATATTAGCGTTTCAGCAGTCGTTGAGCGACGTGAGGAGCTCCAGTAGTCTGTCCTGGACCAGAGGCGTTACTGCAGTCATGAGTCCACAACTCTGCATGGTCACTCGTATGTAATATATCCATCCGCGCGCTGCCTCCCTCCTGCCATGAAACCAGATCGTCTAACCTTCAGACCTTCTGGTTGTATACAGACTCTACAGTCTTCTAAACCAGTATAAAGACGTTAAGTCTAAGTTTAACCTTGTACAACATCACTGGAAGCTGATCATGTTGCATTGTCACGAGATGGCCCAAACCGCCGTATTTTTGGTCTGGAAATGTTGCAATGCTGAACAATATTGATTAGACTGGAATTGGCTAAATAATATAACGTAGAACGAAGGGACGTAATTATAAGAAGTAGGGCTACAGAGTTAAGGTTATTTGATAGATATGGGGGGGGGGGGGGGGGGGAGTGGTCACCAGAAACAGGAGAAAGAATGTTAAATATAACATAGGGGCGTGGGCGAAGAGAAGGGCGTTAGAAACGAGGAGTGAGTGAGAAAAAGGATAAAAGAAAGAGACAGAGCAATAAGACAACTATTACAGTTCCTACATTGACAAATCTCTTGACATTTCTTTGATTAGCTGATAAAGCAGTATGTTCTAGTCGTCAGTGCGTTGTTGAATGAAAGCATGCATCTAACTCTATTTCAGGTGCGTTCAAGATGCACTGCCTCATTATACAAGTGAACAACGTTTATGCGCATGATTATTGCACGTCGCATTTGAAGTATGGGCTTCTGAACTTTAACATTCCTTTGTAGTTTTTGAGTCCATTTCTCTCTCCTTTCATCTTGATTAGCCTGACTAGGAAACATATCTTCTAATCTTTTCAAATGAACTGTAAGACGGCATGTGGCATCTGTGTGAGAATTGATTTTTTCAATCCATGCCTATATAATATTTCTTTGACACCGCCAATCCATCTTTTTCTCGGACTTCCTCTTGCCCAACTGGTTAGCAGTGTAGTCTCGTGTTGCGAGTAACCTTGGGGGACTTTTTATTGGTTTTTCTCACTTGTTGTCCTACTTGGGCCGTTCAGTGTCAGGTTATGAAGAGATTTCTTGTTCGGGCCCTAGTAATTACTTCGTACATGGAAAGCTTTACTGCTTCTGTTATTTTTGCTATCCATCTTTTGTGTGGTCGGCGTTTGACTTAGTATTCACTGCATTTGTATAGCATTATTTCTGAGGGATTCTATCTGGTGTCCAGACGTGTCACGTGGCCGAACCATTTGGTTTGCTGTCTCTTGATGAGGTCTAGCAGTGGTGTTGTAACTACTTGTCCCCTAATATCTTCGTTTCTGATTCAATCCATTCTTGCTACTCCAAGCATTCTGCGTAGGAATTTTTGTCACTGTTGTTAAGATGTTTCTTTTATTTCTGTTTCTTAACTTTAGCACTCCACGGTCCAAAGGGAACCAACCAACTCGGCCTACAAAAACGGTGTGCGGAAATTTTTTGTTTGTTTTTTGAACGGAGTCACTCCCGACAGCCATTTTTTACTGCTGAATATAAACCTCCATAAAAACACGATATTTTGTCGGTTAAAGTATCGTATGTTCGATTACAAATGGCTTTTGAACAGTTTTAATTTGTATACGCCGTTTGCAGCAAGCCGACTTTTTGCGAAAGGTGAAGTAGGTTGTTGGGAAAGATCTTTATCTAGTAGATCTGTTTATTTTGTTTGTTTAGATGAAAGAACTACGTTTGAATTGGAAACTAACAGTTGTGTCGATATTGTAAACACAGTATCGATACGTTGTTGTTGTTTCCATATATATATATATATATATATATATATATATATATATATATATATATATATATATATATATATATATATATATTCATCATCATGTAGCATGTCCTTTATAGAACGTCGCTGCATTCACAGTCTGACTGTAAGAAACTAGTTCCCTTGCCAAAACTCCAGCCTCCGCCACAGTCATACTCAGGCATTCCTGGATATCTTGTTGCCATCGTCTTCTTGGTCTACCCCTTCCTCTTTTGTCTGGCACGATACCTTCCATCACTTTATCTCAAGACCGTTGTGTCTCTTGACGTGACCAAAGTATTTGCATGTTCTAGCCAAAATGGAATTGATAACGCAGTTCTCCTCTATGCTCAGCTCTTGCCGAATGTCTACAGTTTTCTCCGTCCAGATTATTCAGAGGATCTTTCTGTGACATTTTGACTCGAAGGATTCGATTCTTTGTCTGGAAGTTTTGGTAATCGTCCATGATTCGCAGCTGCCACAGGAAAAACACAGGCTCACACACACATATGTATATATATATGAGTCAGGATGAACTGTTCTATACTTCACTAGACTTGATTTGAGCATTAATAGCGGTTTGACATTTATCGCTGTGTAACAGTTCCATAGGATTTCTCTTGGCACACCATATACGTATTTGTCGTGCGTACACTCATTATTTATACATCACTCGTCATATGTATCAGGTCACTGCTGTCTGCTATTATGTCCAGACTTAGTGCACTGTGTCGTCTCCCTGTCTCCATGTCGGTCCTGGCAAAGCTGAGAGTCTGCCATTGTAGTTGATAACTTATAAAAGCATGCACCAGATCGCGTTGCGTTGTCCCTTGCAGTTGACCTTTTAATAGCAATTTATTTTACAAGACGAGATGGCTGACAGATTGACAAAAACAGGAGCCTCAGAACAACAATTGGATATACCCTGCAGTAACCACAAAGTGAAAAAAATTATTAAGAATAATACCAGGGAAATCTGGATGAACAGGTAGACCACGAGATCAACAGGTCGCAGTGTATTTAGCGAAATGCCACAGCCAAAAAGTAATTATGACATAAATAAACTATATATATTTATATAAGAGATCAAAGTCTCATCGTTCAGTTCCAAACAGGGCACAATAGAGTCAGTAGCCACTTGAACCCCATCAATTCCCAGCACCTGACGTTGTGCAGACATTGATCTAATCCTCGTCAAACAGTTCGAAATCTACTCATTGAGTGCAAGGCGCTTGCGTACATGAAAAAAAGATTCTTACAACCACTGCCGACAATTTCCAACACAATGTACATAGCAGGAAAACAGCTGAAGAAGACCTGTACCTATATTAAAATGGCATTGGGCTGTCAAGACAACACTTTCTTAACAGCTGTGCAAAAATAACAACATAACAGATTCTAGGGTTATTCCTAACAGCTAACATCTGTATGGATATTGACCATCGACCAGTCGTGCTGACACAAATACTTCTACACAGGACGAGTACAAAGACAGTCAAACAAGTTTTGGTAACAAACCTTCATAAATTAGGGGATGAAGCTGCTCAGAATAATGAATGTCGGGAAGTTACAAATGTCTGTACGGCACTTACAGTGTACAGCACTTACAGTGTACGGCACTTACAGTGTACGGCACTTACAGTGTGCGGCACTTACAGTGTACGGCACTTACAGTGTACGGCACTTACAGTGTACGGCACTTACAGTGTACAGCACTAACAGAAGATCATAGGGACATAAATAGTGAATTGGCTATCTCTAAAGCAACTGTGACAACTGTGACGACTGCGCTTCATAAGTTATGTGGAACAAAGAACTTACGTCACAGAAAACATCAGAAGTGAACAGCTTGGTGAAGAGATGTTGTGGGGGGGGGGGGGGGGGGGGGGCGCGGGGGACTTAAGAGCTTTACAGTCTAAAAAGAAAGCCTACACGAGTTGGTTGACCTCCAAAACGCAAGATGACTACAGCGTCTACCAGACAGCAAGACGAAACACCTAAAGTGTGATAAAACACGCCAGAGAAGAATCTTGGAAACATTATGGCGAACAACTTACTTCCATATGTCAAAATTGCTCTAGAGACTTTTTCAAAAGTGTCAAGGCGATGATCTGAAGGCGAGTGCTTCAATCCTACTACATCCACCAATGACAAGCATGGCTCTCCTGTATTTAATGAGCTCAGCAGAAGAGATCGGTGGAAGGAATACTTTCAAGAACTTCTCAAACCTACTACCTCCACGGGGGATTCAGTTGTTCTACCATGCAACCCAGATCATACTGAACCCGGAATAATGATTCAAGAAACAGAGAGAGTTATAAAGAATAGTCCCAAGAATAAGTCACCAGGCAAGGACGGCGTAACAACGGAGGTGATTCATGCATGTGGGGAAACAGGGTTACTCTTGCCACATAGGCTCTTCCCAAAGGCATGGAAAGACAGACGCGTGCTAGATGGCTGGCAGCACGCTATAATCGTTCCAATTTGAAAGAGAAAGGGCTACAAAAGAAACTGTGACACGTACAGAGGCACATCGCTACTTAGCCACACTGGTAAAATGTATGCCAAAATTCTGGAATATAGAATAAGCCCTATTATTGAACCTCAACCATCAAGAAATCAATTTGAATTCCGCCGAGGTATGAGCTGCACGGACGGTTCACTTTAAGGCAAAAAAGCGAAAGATCAATATAATGCGAAAGATCAATATAATCCAACCGAAAACCTATGTGTTGCTTTCATTGATCTGGAAAAAGTTTTGATAAGTTAGACAAGATTAAACTTTAGAAGATAATGGAAAATTATGGTGGACAAGGCCAGCTTCTTGGTAATGTCAGAGCACTGTACAAACGGCGTCAGAACGACTGATAGTGTTACAGATTCTTTTGAAATCACTACCGGCGTGAGACAATGGTGTGTCCTTTCTCTTCTATTGTTTAACATATACATGGACAAAATCGCATCAGAGACTGGTAAAATTGAGTCATCTTAAGCAGAACATAACTCAATACACTAGTTGCTCTTTGCAGATGATCAGTGGTTGCTGTACGACGATGACAACAAACTGCAAAACCACACGAACGCGCTTGCGACTACCTGTGCTAAATACAAAATGCGACTTAGCGAGAACAAAACAGAAACTATGATGATCAGTAGAACTCATGGGCCACTCAAGATAAGTGTAAATGATATTGCTCTTCAACAGGTCCATGAGTTCAAGTATTTGGTCAGTATTTTTTCGGCAGACGGTAGGATCAACCGGGAAATTGAGACTAGCTGTCAGAAAGCATCAGTGGTAACTTATCAGCTGTCCCCGCTGCTTAGACACTCGAGCATTAGTTTGGCAACAAAGCAACAGCTGATAAACAGTAAGTATATTTATGCCGACTCTGTGCTACCAGTGCCAAAGATGGCATCTGTCCAGTTTGCGTGAGAGCAGAATTTCGACTTGTGAAATGAAGTGTTTGAGGAAGGTCATCGGTGTTAGCAGAAAGGACAGAATGCGAAACGACTACATCCGAAGTAGGGTTGGCAGATCTGGCTATAGGACAAGAAGGCGGCCGCGTGGCAGGTGGATAAATGACAGAGTGATTGGGCAGCGACAAGGGCTCAGATTGACAGACGCAACGCACTTGGCGCAGGATAGACGACTAAAGCTCCCCAAGCTGCTCAACGGCCCAAGTAGAGAAAAAAAACTAACTAACAACAACATTTTACAACACGAGGTTGCTAACTAAATGCTCATCCTTATTTAGTTGATTTAATATAAGTGACTCTCTTAAGGCAGCCAAATATTTAGTTATCAAATTAGTGACACGCATGAATAGATTAACTGTCACTAATTAGCTAATGAATCACGCCATTGATCGTACTATTAATAGAATGAGTACTGCTTTTGATTGGACAAGAAAATAGGCACAAAGAATTTCATCTATTATTGGATGGACAGTAAATTTTGGGGCTTATGGCATCCGCGGGAAAATATAGTCAGATGTCAGTATTGGCGGGAGAGGCGATAACAGCCCTACAACGGTCGGAATTGCGAGGAGTGTAGGGGATTGACAATGTGGACTTTGAGAAACTTAATGTCGTAATTCTGGTTTACAAGACTCTGCAGAGTCTGTCTACAACCAGTTTTTTTTTCTTCAACTCCGTGTCTTGCCTTGCCCAAGACTCTTAAGAGATAGTAGGGGCACCGCTCAGCGTGTGAGAAATGTGTATTGGGCATGATGCTAACCGTGCAGGGCAAAATCTCAATCGGCTGATGTGTTAGTCTATTATTGACCCGAGTGTACATTTACCAGTCACACCAAGACTCGCACTATCAGCAAACAGGGTGAATGACGCCACCTCATAAAGTTCAGAATGAACGGACCGTATAAATACGACACAGGGTAACACATATGCAATGACTATCCCAGGATAATCGGAAGGAAGAACAGAACAAAATGAACGAACTAACTAATATCAATTGAAAACCGCAAAACGTTTCTGTGGACACAAGTGTAAGCCGTCTACTAGTGTAATTCCAGTCAAATCGGGGACCTCACGGTATCCATAGTGGACTAAAACGTGATGGTAAAATTAGATTCTCCGCCTGTTAGGCGCCGTCTTACCCGCAACTAATTACACCGACATATCTCCGTCGGTCCTCCCTGATAGTCACTAAACCACGGAAGATAGTGATGTGACTGGCAACCTCACTTGCGTAAAAACCAATGCCTGTAAACACAATACAAAATAATTATACGGTGAAAAGGCGTAAATATGGAAGTCGTGTTGGATCTTTGTCCTAAGGGAGCGAGGGGCTTACTATTAGGACACGTGTTGAAAAATTCCGATGTCACAGTGGTTTTACTCGCAGGGAATCTCAAGAGACTTTCCATATATCAGCGGAAAGTCTTTTGTTCCATGTGGAGCAGAGGTGTCCATTAAATGTGCAGTCATGTAGTCGATTCAGCTATATGGTAGTCTCAGGTGAAGCATTCTAATCAGACTATGTTAGTCAGGGTCAGGTAAAGCATACTGATCAGACTATGTTAGTCACGGTCATGTGAAGCATACTGATCAGGCTGTTAGTCGGGGTCAGGTGAAGCATACTGATCAGACTATGTTAGTCAGGGTCAGGTGAAGCATACTGATCAGGCTGTTAGTCGGGTTCAGGTGAAGCATATTGATCAGACTATGTTAGTCAGGGTCAGGTGAAGCATACTGATCAGACTATGTTAGTAAGATCAGGTGAAGCATACTGATCAGGCTGTTAGTCGGGGTCAGGTGAAGCATACTGATCAGACTATGCTAGTCAGGGTCAGGTGAAACATACTGATCAGACTATGTTAGTCGGGGTCAGGTGAAGCATACTGATCAGACTATGTTTGTCAGGGTCAGGTGAAGCATACTGATCAGGCTGTTAGTCGGGGTCGGGTGAAGCATACTGATCAGACTATGTTAGTCAGGGTCAGGTGAAGCATACTGATCAGGCTGTTAGTCAGGGTCAGGTGAAGCATACTTTTCAAGTTATGTTAGTCAGGGTCAGGTGAAGAATACTGATCAGGCTGTTAGTCAGGGTCAGGTCAAGCATACTTTTCAAGCTATGTTAGTCAGGGTCAGGTGAAGCATACTGATCAGGCTGTCAGTCAGGGTCAGGTGAAGCATACTGATAAGGCTGTTAGTCAGGGCCAGGTGAAGCATACTGATCAGACTATGTTAGTTGGGGTCAGGTAAAGCATACTGACCAGGCTATGTTAGTCAGGGTTACGTGAATCATACTGATCAGACTATGTTAGTCAGGGTCAGGTGAAGCATACTGATCAGGCTGTTAGTCAGGGTCAGGTGAAGCATACTGATCAGGCTGTTAGTCAGGGTCAGGTGAAGCATACTTTTCAAGCTATGTTAGTAAGATCAGGTGAAGCATACTGATCAGGCTGTTAGTCGGGGTCAGGTGCAGCATACTGATCAGACTATGTTAGTCAGGGTCTGGTGAAGCATACTGATCAGACTATGTTAGTCAGGGTCAGGTGAAGCATACTGATCAGGCTGTTAGTCGGGGTCGGGTGAAGCATACTGATCAGACTATGTTAGTCAGGGTCAGGTGAAGCATACTGATCAGACTATGTTAGTCAGGGTCAGGTGAAGCATACTGATCAGACTATGTTAGTAAGATCAGGTGAAGCATACTGATCAGGCTGTTAGTCGGGGTCAGGTGAAGCATACTGATCAGACTATGTTAGTCAGGGTCTGGTGAAGCATACTGATCAGACTATGTTAGTCAGGGTCAGGTGAAGCATACTGATCAGGCTGTTAGTCGGGGTCGGGTGAAGCATACTGATCAGACTATGTTAGTCAGGGTCAGGTGAAGCATACTGATCAGACTATGTTAGTCAGGGTCAGGTGAAGCATACTGACCAGGCTGTTAGTCAGGGTCAGGTGAAGCATACTGATCAGGCTGTTAGTCAGGGTCAGGTGAAGCATACTTTTCAAGCTATGTTAGTCAGGGTCAGGTGAAGAATACTGATCAGGCTGTTAGTCAGGGTCAGGTGAAGCATACTTTTCAAGCTATGTTAGTCAGGGTCAGGTGAAGCATACTGATCAGGCTGTTAGTCAGGGTCAGGTGAAGCATACTGATAAGGCTGTTAGTCAGGGCCAGGTGAAGCATACTGATCAGACTATGTTAGTTGGGGTCAGGTAAAGCATACTGACCAGGCTATGTTAGTCAGGGTTACGTGAATCATACTGATCAGACTATGTTAGTCAGGGTCAGGTGAAGCATACTGATCAGGCTGTTAGTCAGGGTCAGGTGAAGCATACTGATCAGGCTGTTAGTCAGGGTCAGGTGAAGCATACTTTTCAAGCTATGTTAGTCAGGGTCAGGTGAAGAATACTGATCAGGCTGTTAGTCAGGGTCAGGTGAAGCATACTTTTCAAGCTATGTTAGTCAGGGTCAGGTGAAGCACACTGATCAGGCTGTTAGTCAGGGTCAGGTGAAGCATACTGATAAGGCTGTTAGCCAGGGCCAGGTGAAGCATACTGATCAGACTATGTTAGTTGGGGTCAGGTAAAGCATACTGACCAGGCTATGTTAGTCAGGGTTACGTGAATCATACTGATCAGACTATGTTAGTCAGGATCAGGTGAAGCATACTGATCAGGCTATGTTAGTCATGGTCAAGTGAAGCATACTGATCAGGCTATGTTAGTCAGGGTCAGGTGAAGCATACTGATCAGGCTGTTAGTCAGGGTCAGGTGAAGCATACTGATCAGGCTGTTAGTCAGGGTCAGGTGAAGCATACTTTTCAAGCTATGTTAGTCAGGGTCAGGTGAAGAATACTTATCAGGCTGTTAGTCAGGGTCAGGTGAAGCATACTTTTCAAGCTATGTTAGTCAGGGTCAGGTGAAGCATACTGATCAGGCTGTTAGTCAGGGTCAGGTGAAGCATACTGATAAGGCTGTTAGCCAGGGCCAGGTGAAGCATACTGATCAGACTATGTTAGTTGGGGTCAGGTAAAGCATACTGACCAGGCTATGTTAGTCAGGGTTACGTGAATCATACTGATCAGACTATGTTAGTCAGGATCAGGTGAAGCATACTGATCAGGCTATGTTAGTCATGGTCAAGTGAAGCATACTGATCAGGCTATGTTAGTCAGGGTCAGGTGAAGCATACTGACCAGGCTATGTTAGCCAGGGTCATACTGATCAGGCTATTTTAGTGAGGGTTAGGTGAATCATACTGACCAGGCTATGTTAGTCAGGGCCAGGTGAATCATATTGATCAAGTACCCGATCTCTTTCCCAAGCAGTTTTATCTGGAAACAGTTTCATTGCAGATTGACTAACAATGTGGAGATCGACACTGTAATCCCCATTGTGGTGAGTTCGCTGAGAAGCTTCGCATTGCACTACAGGCAGTAGGACCTTGGTACATCTTGTAAAGTGTCCCTCGGTATGTAAGGAGAACCTCAGAAACCTGACACGCAATACTGTCGTCAAGAATATCTAGCTCAAGTATGGCTGGCATTAGCAACAACATGTCTTTCTCCCCTTCACTAATCAGTATCTGTTTTATCTGCCTCTTTTTCTCTTAGGTCGGGGATTCCAGAACAGAGATTGCCATGTATTGATATAATATAATATTCATAATGTTTGCTCCATCCAGAGCCTGCTCTCCTGTATAGTTTAAACGTTTCATTTTATATTCCTGCTTATATCCCCTTCCCTGGTGCCCTGTGGTATTTTAGATAACCTTTGTTATTTGTCTATATCCCACGCGCTGTGATATCATGGAGCAGGCTCTTTGGCTGAATGTGGCGTTCCTCTGTCATGAGAAGGTAACATTCCATAAACAACGTTCTTAAATAGACACAACACTATATATATCCCATGCGTTTGATGGCGCTGCCATACATTTCAGGTCTGAATGTCGATTCGTGTGTAATGGTCTATATACCCCCTGATAAAGCTGAAGCAAGACTGTTGTCGAACGCATAGCGCATTCGCGCCCTCCACCGCTCCCCTCCCTCGGAAGTACCAACATCACAATGCAATTGTCTTTTAACATATCCGTTTGGAGAATGTCAAATCCAAGAAGCCTGCAGGTGATGAAGATCATTCTATTTGTTCAGCAGTATGGACAGTCATTTCTCTTGCCATGTCCGCTGTAATGGGTGACATGCGCGCGGATTTACATTAACGTGAGGAAAAAACCGCCGCCGTTTGTGAACCTCACTCTCTCGTCCTGAGCTACATTTGTCCAGTGGCAAGGTATTATCTAGACTACTGTGTATAGCACGTGATGCAGATTTTTCCTTAGAGTGTACTCGCGAAACCTTTCCCGTAAACAGGTATCCCGCTGGGAGGAGTGTGGCTTTTATCGGTGTGTCTTCCCTTTCCCATAATCGCAAGAGGTCGTAGGGACAACACTCAGCGTGTGAGTCATGTGTTGGGCATCTCCCCTTAAACGTAGATAGTCACATACAGTCACTTCTGTCGAGGAGTGTGTGTTAGATAAGAGACTTCTTTGTGCTGGGGCCTCATCTGTTAAATGAGTTGGTGTGGCCAATTTCCACCTCGCTGCTTTTCCTACCCCAACAGTAAACCATACAATCATTTACAGCTGGATTGACTGGAGCGTACAGATAACGGGGCTTGAACCAGTACCTTTAGCAAGAGAAGCGAGCGATCTACCACTCTGCTACGGAAGCTAGGTGTTTTATTTAATCGCCTACAGACCTACGAAAATTAAACCTTCCTATTTATTTACTTCCCCTGTCCTGTGCAACACTTACTTACTTCCCCTGTCCTGTGTACCAATTGCTTAATCCCCCTGTCCTGTGCAGAACTTGTATACTTCCCCTGTTTTGTGAACCACTTGCTTACTCCCCCTGTCGTGTGCACCACTTGCTTACTTCCCATGTCCTGTGCACCGCTTGATTACTTCCCCTATCATGTGCACCGTTTGCTTACTTCCCCTATCATGTACTCCGGCTACTTACTTCCCCTGTCTTGTGCACCACTTGCTTGCTTCACCTGTCTTGAACACCACGTCGGACATCATCTTTCCAATCTTCAGCAATGTAGATTGCCCTGTCACTCCCCCTGAACATGTCATCCGAAGAGCATGTGTCCAGAAACTCTGGTCAGATGATCAGGTGGTCTGGGTCTTGTGTTGCTCTCCAGTCTCATTTCTCATCATCCCAGTATCCCCATCTCTAAGTTCTTCCTGCATCACAATACACACTTACGAGTCAATTTAGTGACTTCCATGTTGCGCTAGGCAAATGATATCCAGGAGGTGGTACTTCTCGCAGCCCAGTCCAAGGAACCGGCGTCGGCTCATTACATTTTTTCGACGCGACGTTTTCTGAGTCTAGTTTGCATGGGATGTATTGATTGTAACAAAGGTCGTCTAGATTCGAGTTTACTGCATCTGGTATCCAAACATAGGTTGCTTTGGATCGCTTGCTTATCCTACTCTCAATTTCCGATACGACACTTCTTCGCGTCTCGGGGTGCCATACCGATTGTGGATTATATTTTTTTTTTGTTTTTGTTTTTTTGCTTAGATGTTTGCCTCACTAGTTTCTACTGGCGGAGGCGCGCCATTTTCCACCCCAGACCGTAGTCAATTGGGCGATATCAGGACGCATAAACCAGTGCTTGGATGCATGTGTGCGTCTGTATGTACCTATGCTAGGTTTGTGCGCCCTCGGAAGCTAGCCCAACCAAAGTGCAATGGAAGGGCTTTACCAGGAGGGCGCGTGTGAAAGTTGTGCAAGGGTGTGACTGTGGGGTAGAGTCAAATGAAACAGAGTGAGGTGAGAAGAGAGAAAAGGGGAAAAGTGGCCCCCAGGGTGAGACCTGGGATTCTGATGATTATATTTTTCAGTTGGAGTAGTTTTTAGACACTGTAGCTTTCCAACCAGTCTCTAAATATTAACTGTTAGCTGAAACACCAGTTATGCTCCTTACAGAACAACACGAACAGTTGTTTACTTAACTTAACGTCTTTATACTGGTTTAGAAGACTGCACAGTCTGTGTACAAACAGTTTCATTTACATTTCCTTGCTCCAAAAGCTCTGCGCTTCCAATCTGTTCTTAAATGCATTAATTGTAGTTGCCTCCCCTACTTTCCTTGTCAATGCATTCTAAGCATTCACCACGCTCTGACTAAAATATATATTTCCACATATCTAATCTGGACCATTCATTAGTTAATTTGTAGCTTTCTTGTTCATGTAGGTGGTTGTATTTTGAAGAAAATAAACTTGTATAGAGAGTAGTTTATCCTTTCCTTTGATTATCTTCTAAGTCACCTCAAATTCTTCTTTTTTTTAGACTCTGTAGGCCAGTTTTTCTGAGTCTTTCCTCATAATTGTAATTCTAGAATCCCACTATCAGCTTTGTCGCTCTTCTTTTTATCCTGTCCAGCATGTTTATATCTCCTCTGCGATAATGACCACACCTGTACACAGTACTCCAATCTAGGTCGAACTAATGCTTGTGGCTTTGGTTAGCATCGCTTTCGTTAAGCGAATCGAGTCATCACCAGGAAAGACTGTGTTTAAATATACTCATATCTTGTTACAATTTTGTTTTTGTTTATCTGATATTTCGATCACATGTGTGACCCAGGGCACATAAAGCAAGCTTACGTGTCTTTGTCATAATTTAGCCAAATCGTGTTCTCTGGATTCAGGTTTGAGAATCTATGTCTGGTAGTTAACCTCATTAATGCTCAAGTGATCACAACATGGCAATTTGGAGAGTATACTCGTTTGCGCGTTTGCAACGAGTGTTAAAAAAGTGGAACGAGAGGGGAGAGAAGGTAAATGGATGGATGGATGGATGAACAGATAAATGAATGAACGTTCGGTGTGTAGATTTGCTACATTTCGATAACATTAGATCAAGCGTAATCAGATTCGATCAGATTGGTTCAGCCGTTGAAATTAGAGAGGATTATAATATAGCCAGCACACGACGTGGCGACAGCAGTGGCGAAGCGGTCTGTAGTACTCAGCCTTCAAAACCCCTCGACTACCCTAGCAATGGGGGAAATGTCGTATGACAGTTGTTCTTTTTTTGTGGTTCTTTTATAATGGGGTCAACCACAATTAAAGTAGATATTATTCATTTATATTAGATTAGATAAGTCAGTTAGATTAGATTAGACCAAATCTGATCTGATAAACTGGAGTAGATAGCACAAAAAATGTGATCAGCCATCGCCGAATTAGATTAGATCAGAGCGGATCAGATACAAGAAGATAAGATAGTTAAATTATGTTCAATAAGATTAGGTCAGTGACATTCGACTATGATTATATACGGTCAGATTAAATTATTCTTGGTTGGATTATGTCAGATTAAATAAGATAATAACAGCCAACGTTAGATTAGATCACATCAATCAATGGCAGAATAGATTATATTAGATCAGCCAGAGCCAGATTATATTATGTTAGATCAAATTAGCCACAGTCAGATCAGATTTATTTAGCCGCAGCCAGATTCGATTCTATCAGCCACAGTCAGATTAGATTGTCAGCCACAGTCAGATTAGATTAAATCAGCCACAGTCAGATTAGATTCAATCAGTCAGTCAGATTATATTATTTTGCGTTAGATTAGATCATATCAACCACTGTAATCAGTAATCATCGATACCAATTAAATTTGATAAGATCAGTTAGAGAGTAATCGAACTATATTATTTATATTGACTCAGTAACCGTCATATTAGATTCCATTAGATTACCTTATAATCAGATAGACTGAATTGCATTAGAGAAGTCTACATAAGACCAGAATGATTAAAATAGATGATATTATATATATATAATGTGTGCGTTTTTCACTTGTGCAATATCATTCACAGTCAATCGGCGATTTTCTTTTACGAGGTGGTCAGCAGCTGTAGTTGGGAACGGCCTGTCACAGAACTCACACCATTTTGGAACTTCCTACTCCACTCAAACACTTGCTGAAGTGAAATGCACTCATCACCGTACTAGACCTTCATTCGCCGATGCATTTCTATAGGTTTCACCTCTTTGCTGCTAAAAAAACGGATAACAGAACGCTGTTCCTCTTTGGTGCATGTTAACAGTGAGGCTGCCATCTTTTAACTACACATTTGGCGTCATGGTGTTCGTCTACTCCCTGATGGCATGTGCAGGACACTCTTGACATCCTTAGCAACTATACTAACAAGTTACAATACAAGGACCTGTTTTGTTTCTCATTTCTATTCCACTTTTAAGGTTTTCATTTAAGCCCCCTCGTAGAAAAGTGCGGATGAAGATAGAGAAACTCTGCCATCTAACTAAACAGATATGGCTGCAGATAAATGCCCTCACAACCAAAACCTCACACGCACAGAGAGCAACGTTCAGCTCTAAAATTATGCGAAGTGGAGATGCAGCAATTACACTGCTCAACTGAATCACCCGAACTTACACCCCTTCAATCAATTAACGATTAACTGGAAATATTGTTATTGAGTAAGCACACGGAACTGATGGGACTTAACTCTAACGCCATCTCAGTACTAACATATGGTTGGGAAAGTTGAAAAATGACAAAGACACTTGAAAATAGGTTGAATGCCTTTGGCTTGGCTTTGTTCGTTCTCAATCTCCCGCTTCCAAGCCCTAACAAGTAATTAGCAAGTAGCAGAATGTATTCAAAAGAACGGAATAAGTTGTGTCGTAGTTTACAGCTTGACTGCGCGATATCTGCACCTTTCGTTCCAACACATCCGATTTAAGCAGGCATTTCTTGAGTACCTGCGTAAGGCATCCCTCTTCGATTCCTTCTCTTTGTTGTAGACTGTTATCCAGGATCACCATGTGGAGGTGTAGAAGGGTCTTGGCAGCTCTGCTTTGCTAACCCTGACGCTAGCAGTCAGCTATAGATCGCAGACCGCTGCAGCTCATTCGCTGCTCAGCATTTTGAATACATTTGAAAAGAAATGCATTACACATCTATTGGACATTGGCTGATAAAAAGAACTGTACATTCCAACCACAATTATATTTCATGTGTGGTTTGGAAAGAACGGTGGGCGTACACCAGGCACATCCTTGGGATCAGCAATAATAATAGCTGTCCATCGTTGTCGACGAGGACCGCCGACATCATCCTTGTCACAGATTTCCCTGTTGGGTGTGGGTGCGCATGTGGCTGAACAGGCAAATGCGAGCACGAAAACATCTGCTGCATAAAGGGCACACGAGGCCAGTAGAAGATGTTGGTGTTCCCGCTGTTCGTGATTTCAGGGTCTCGCGTCTGCTTTGGTCTTTCACAACACGGTTGTCTTCGCTGGTAGCTACACCTGATTTGACTGCGCTTCTCCAGTCAGATCTGTTTTGCGCAAGACATTCCCAGGTGTCGACGTCTATCTGGCAACTTTTAGTGAGTCCCCCAGACCGTCTTTATAGCGTTTCTTTGGGCGCCCTCTCTCGCGCCATCCCTTTCTCAGCTCGCCAAAGAGAAGCTCTTTGGGAGCCGCTCGTCTGACATACGGACAAGGTGTCCGGCCCATCCTAGTCGCTATTTTTCTAGCAGTGCATGAATGCTGGGCATGTTAGCCCTCGAGAGAACCTCGATGTCAGTGACACGATCTTGCCATCAGATGTGGAATATTCGCCCCAGACAACCTGTGTGGAAGTGGTTTTACCTCCTTGCATGTCCAGAGTATACAGTCGAGCTTTCGCAGACGTAGAGTAGGGTTATAATGATGGTTGCAGGGTAGACTTTGAGTTTGGTCTTGACGCTGATGCCACGACGTTCCCACATCATCGATCGCATTCTGCCAAAATCGGCAATATAATAGACTCCCATTACCTGTCAACCAGGCGGCAAATAGATACGTGGAGGTCCCAGAGTGACATTTTGCAGAACAAAGACCACGAGAGAAGCAAGTTAAGTGTAGGCAGTGTGCTGTAGACTTACAGATAATGGCGGAGGAGTTCTGCATTAAGACACCGCTCTCCCACACGCACATACATATATGTATATAGCCACGCATACATATACACACACGCGTAGTTAGGCCGGGACATCCATGACTTTTAAAATATGTTTTTAAAATTCGGCTAAACTGACCAGCAGCGTATGTGGTGGCAATTGTGAGACAATGTTGACCTGTTTCAGTTGGTGCTGAAACTGTCCACCGTCTGCTGCACGTTAGCGAAGTCCAGTACGTCTAAGCGCTGTCCTAGCTCATCCCATACCTGCTTTATCCCCTCTGTTAACTCATCCCATACCTGCTTTATCCCCTCTGTTAGCTCATCCCATACCTGCTTTATCCCCTCTGTTAGCTCATCCCATACCTGCATTATCCCCCCTGTTAGCTCATCCCATACCTGATTTATCCCCTCTGTTAGCTCACCCCATACCTGCTTTATCCCCTCTGTTAGCTCATCCTATACCTGCTTTATCCCCTCTGTTAGCTCATCCCATACCTGCTTTATCCCCTCTGTTAGCTCATTCGTGTTATTAATCTTCTAGTTTGTGGTATTCTCTTGCAAAATGCTCCAAATCCCATATTTCAAGTGGCCAAGATCTGGACTGTTTGGGACCCACAAATACGGTTCAGGAATTTCCGGTGTCTTCATTGGGATCAGCGGAGGAGTTGTGCCCCTATCACGATGAACCGGTGCTCTGCTCCGTCTTGATAGAAGATGCACAGTTCGAAAATGTCCTTCATGTCATGGAGAAAACATTTCATCAACAATTCGCTTCTGCAGTATCCACCATTTATCTTCTCTGATTCGTTGGCCCTGACGCTAGCAGTCAACTGCGAGGCGCTGGCCCTGACGCTAGCAGTCAGCTGCGGGGCGCTGGCCCTGACGCTAGCAGTCAGCAGACGAGAGAGTGAGGATAAAAAGTAGCCGGGTTAATCCTTACTAAAAATAGCGCTAGCAAAATCAATTATGCCATCATCATCTGCGATGGACGGCAGCCTTAGCCTTTGCCATTGGTGAGCGCAGGGCATTTTCAGCCAGTGGCTTTAGGACGTTACCGGTTTGACCTGTCTTTTGCAAAAGTTATGCTACTCTACTAAAAGTCTATCCCCTGTTTGGAAACACATTAAGCAGTCGTTTCGTACCATAATCTTTTGTTTTATGGAATAAATTTGATCACCATTATTATCCTCAAGGGAACGTAGTTGTGCAGCGTACAAATTAGACCTGCATGCAGCACCACATGTCGGGCGTACAATTTGTAGCTCAGAATGCAACTTTTGAGACCCGACATTTTGCAAGTGATATTGTTCTCCTAAACGTCACAACGCCGCAATTATCGCCCGAGTATTTCAAATGTATGAACTTCTCGACCTCACGGTGTGTTCGTCCCCCTTTTGGGCTCTAACGTGAAGGTGAGGTCTTAGTCTTAGTCGACCTGTACTTCTACAGGGGTGGATGCCCATGTGCAGGTCCCAGCTCTGGCGTGACCTGGATGTAGCCGGGAGGAGGATTTTCTGCTGAGCTGGCTAGGCTCGAGGAAGGTTATTACTCCGCTGTGTTGGGACACGTGCCGCAGAGGGGGGTTAACCGATGTGCATGTCCATCTTAATAGACTTAAGCACTAGAGTAAAGTAGACCCGTAACCTGTTACGCGCCATCTATGCTGATCTTAACAAACCACTTAACCATGGCCAGTGTTGTGCCATGTCACATTTACCTCTTACGACATGCTCTCTGTGTGGCAGTGGTGCTATTCTTGTCTGTGGCATACACACAGACCCCGGCGGACCACTCGGGATGAAGCATAGGTTTCAATAGCAAACGGCCTATATCCTAGGTGTTGCAGTTGATAGTGGACAACCTGGTTAGCGCAATGGTCAAGCACTCGATTTTCAAGGCTATGGTGGGGAGGAAGACTAATGTCTAGTCCAGTAAAAAATACTGATCAGACATGTTAGCCAGGGTCAGACAAAACATACTGATCAGACATGTTAGTCAGGGTCAGACAAAACATACTGATCAGACATGTTAGTCAGGGTCAGGCAAAACATACTGATCAGACATGTTAGTCAGGGTCAGGCAAAACATACTGATCAGACATGTTAGTCAGGGTCAGGCAAAACATACTGATCAGACATATTAGTCAGGGTCAGACAAAACATACTGATCAGACATGTTAGTCAGGGTCAGGCAAAACATACTGATCAGACATGTTAGTCAGGGTCAGGCAAAACATACTGATCAGACATGTTAGTCAGTGTCAGGAAAAACATACTGATCAGACATGTTAGTCAGGGTCAGACAAAACATACTGATCAAACATGTTAGTCAGGGTCAGGCAAAACATACTGATCAGACGTGTTAGTCGGGGTCAGACAAAATATACTGATCAGACATGTTAGTCAGGGTCAGGCAAAACATACTGTCCAAGATTCTCACCTCGGCTTCCTGGAAACGGGCTGTTTTCACGGCAGACTGGCTAACGAGCTGAGGGATCGACGTGATCCTGGTAGTAGTGAGTGACACACAGATGAAGCCAATCATACCACAACCGCCTGGAGGATCTCGGTCTACCTTCATCAGCACGCTCGGGATGTGAGAAAAGCTACTGCAACCCGCCACTTATCGCACTCATTGTGGGTATTTGCAAACAGCAACAACCTCATGGCGAATGTACGGGGTTCAACTCCGCTTACCGGCAACTCAAATCGACCCAGCTGTAAAAATGTACATTGCTAACGACTAAGGAAGGAAACAGACACCGAGGAAGGGAACTGCCACCCCCACGTCATAAGGCCGTGGCTTTGTACAATGAAGTCTCTAACCCTTCGTCCCCTATCTCAGTGTCTGCTATGGGACTACCTTTTCCTCTGTTTTTAATCGCATCGATTAATTGAATGATGGGAAATACATAAACTCCAGCGAGAGGAAGGGAGAGATGTCGACCTTTTCAACTTTTTCAGTACGCTCTTGCTGCAATGAGTATTGTGAAGCTACCGTTTCCTCCAGCGAACAAAGTGTGCTGTGAGCGCACACAGGCAGCAGCCAGCAGCAGTGAACTAACAGAATTAACTGGGAGCGCTGTTTGCCGAACGTGCAGACCGACTTCGTTGAGATATTGTTCAGATTTGTAGTTAAGTTGATGTGGCTCTCTCTGACCTGGTACTCCAGATTCATTTTGTGGCTGTGTATAATTGAGAGCAGCGCTCGAATGTGGTAGATGTAAATACGATTGGGTGTGGCGTGCGAGATTCACTGATTCAATGCCATTGGATGGAACAAGTTATTGATTGACCGACGGCGATATTGGCCGAAATGCCACTGTATCCTTGTGTGTATATGTACGTATGCGTGTGTATATGTGCGTATGCATGTGTCTATGTATGTGTGTGTGTCTGTGTGTGTTGGTTCAAGAGTTCAAGCCTGCACTGAATTGAAGGAACGGTTTGCCGTGGAAGGAATGACTTTATGTATCGTCTCATTACATGTAAGGAAACCTGGGCGTATCATTATACTCCCGAATCGAAACGAGCAGAGGAAGCATACGCAATCATCACCTGGGAGGTCAGCATTTGAGCACTGTTGCCGATGTGAAACAGTCTGTCTTAGGTTGGTTCAGACAAATCTTTCTACTGCTGAGGCTTTCCAATCATTTCTCAATCGCTGGGATAATTCCATAAACGTTGCACGAGATTATATGGATAAATAAATGTCATTTTGACTTGAATGCACCTCGTGTATGTGTGTGTGTATATATATATATATTTACACACACTAAGGTCTGTTCAGGCAAAACAAACTGACCAGACAATGTCAGGATCATGTGAACATGCTGACCAAGACCCCCACCTCACTTCCATACATTTTTCCATGGAAAGAGCCAGTTTTATGACAGTCCAACCAGGTGTGGATTGACACACGGATGAAGCTAAGCATAGCCCAGCAGCCTGGATGGCACCAGTCCACCTTCATGAGCACGCTCGGGTTGTCAGGCAAGCTGCTCCAACCGGCCACTTAACGCCAATTTCAGGACCACCTAAGTAGTGGACTCAATCATTGTGGACATTAAGCAACAACAACATCTGTTCTTCTACAAGGGTGGTTGCACTTGTACAGGTCCCAGCTCTTGTTCAAGTTGGTGGTGGCCGATTGGTACGTTTTTCTTGCTTAGCGGACTGGGCAGGAGCAGAGCTGCGTCCCTTGGTCCTGTGCGGATCCCAGCTCATTTACCAGTCCGTTCGTGTCTTGGAGACATGATGTCTAGTGGATAGCTAGCTACCTTGTTCGTTACAGGGTCGGAATGTTGTTGTGCAGGTCCAGCAAATCTTATTTTTGTATATGTAACTAAAACGTCCTTTTTTAAGACGAACGTGTTTGTCACACGAAACGTTGCCATGACCCTTTGTTGTTCAAATGTGTTATACAATTTATCCCTCTATTGGGTAAGGTAGGACAATGATATCACTTTGATTTCAAGGATATCTCATGGAGCCGGCATGCTTGGAGAGCACATTCAAGTGTTTGTTCGTTCCTATCCACATGAACACATCGCGTGATGTCCTATTTTATATTTCATTCGTCGTTGTCGTGTTCACAGTTTGAATATTGTGACTTGATCTCTTCTTGGCAAGAAGTAGCATGTTTATGCTGGCTCATACTCGCATGTCTTTGTCTCTGAAGTTGTTTTTATTTGTCTCATATTGTCTAGTCTTACACTTTGGTGTTGCTTTTAAGTTGATTGTCCTTGACAGAACGTGGCTTCTTATAACCGCCAACTTATTTGGCTGTTGAAAGTTTCTTGGTTGGTGTTTTGTAAATACTTTTCGTTCTTCTTCTTCTTCGTTCGTTCTCAATCTCCTGCTACCAAACGCTGAAAGGGCTTAAGTAGCAGAATGTAGTCCAGAGAACGGAATGCGTTGTGTCGTAGTTTACAGCTTGACTGCGATATTTGCACCTTTTTGTCCAATACATCCGACTTCAGCAAGCATTTTTTGAGTACCGGGTTAGCATTCCCTCTTCGATCCCTTCTCCTTAGCCAGTCTGCCCTGCTGAAGCCTGTTATCCAGGATCACCGCGTGGATGTGTAGAAGGGTCTTGGTAGCTCTGGTTCGCTGGCCCTGACGCTAGTAGTCCGCTATGGGTCGCTGACCGCTGCAGCTCATGCACTGCTCAGCATCTTGATCCCTACTTTTCGTTCGCTGAGGAGTGGTCGCACAAACAACGGAAACCCGTATCTACTTACTTTCCAAGCACCACGTTATATATCTTGCATCCAGTATACAGCGACATGGATTGCCTTGTCCTTTGCCTCCAGCATGTCGTGCTTATTGCATGTTTCCTGGAGGTTGGGACAGGTCATCAATCACATGTGTTATCATCTGTGTATCCCCATCGCTTCATATTCCTCTTGCACCGTGATACACCAGTTCGGAGTCTGTTCAGCGACTTCCATGTTGTGTATGGTAGATGATGTCCAGGAGCAGGTTCCTCCCGAAGTTCCATCTCTGGGGCCTGCACCAACTCCTGCCACCTCTCGATACGGCGACTTTCAGGGTTTGTATGTAAGGGTTTTTATTTTACCCCGTATCTGTGAAACTGGGCAACTACTTGTTCTTCTGCATTCGTTCTCAATCGCCCGCCACCAAGCCCTGAACAGAACTTTGCAAGAAGCAGAATGTAGTCTGGGAAACCGAATGCGCTGTGTCGTTAGTTCACAGCTTGGCTGCGATATTTGTACCTTTCGGTCGGACACATCCATCTTCGGCAGCAGGCATTTTATGAGTGCCAGGCTAGCCTTCCCGCTTCAATCCCTTCTTCTTAGCCAGCCTGCTCTGTTGCAGCCTGTTATCCAGGATTACTGCTTAGAAGTGTAGAAGGGTATTGGCAGCTATGGCCGCTGACTGCTGCAACTCATGCGCGTTCAGCTACGTGATCCTTTATGGTTTCTGCGCGTTTACAGAATCAGTACGGAAATTTATATTTTATCAATTGGTCTTTGTTTTTGTACGATGGCAAAAGTACTTGTCTCGACTCGAACTTGAACATTTTTTAGATCCGCCCCAGATACGGATTTCCTGCCCAGATGTCCCTATTTTGTAAATGCCTTGTTTGTCACGTCCCTTTTTTTTAGTTCTTCTTCTTCTTCTTCTTCTTCTTCTTCTTCTTCTTCTTTTTGTCTTTTTCTCTATTTATCTTACTCTTCGAATGCTTCACACGTCGACTTGAAATTGTTCAACGAAAGCAGCGGCCATACTGAGGCTGTCGACACCGCCGTAGAGCTTGTCTGGTGATGGCCACATCTTCTTTCTTTCTCTGGTCTTCGTATCTCGGGTAATTTTGCAGCAGATGTTCAGATGTCATTTTTTCAGTACCACATGTGCATTCTCCAATAGCACCGATATTCAGTTTATAGATTCGATGGTACCTCAATTTATTGTGACCAGTGCCGAGTCTGAAGACCACCTCTTCTGTTTGACTTGTTAATAACCATCATTTCTTGCGTATTGTTTTGTTTGATTGGATGTTTACTTTTCTGGATTCTAATGACGAAGGCACGGGTATTTCCACCCCTTTAGGCGATTTCAGAACGTATTGGCCAGTGTATGGATGCATGCGTGTGTATCTGTTTGTTATGTGGAAGTGTTGGCCAGTGTATGGATGCATGTGTGTATCTGTTTGTATTGTGGACATTTTGGCCAGTGTATGGGTGCGTGTGTGTATCTGTTTATGTGGAAGTGTTGGCCAGTGTATGGGTGCACCTGTATATCTGTTTGTTGTGTGGAGGTGTTGGCCATTGTATGGGTGCACCTGTAAATATGTTTGTTGTGTGGAAGTGTTGGCCAGTGTATGGGTGCACCTGTATATCTGTTTGTTGTGTGGACGTATTGGCCAGTGTATGGATGCATGTGTGTATCTGTTTATGTGGAAGTGTTGGCCAGTGTATGGGTGCATCTGTATATCTGTTTGTTGTGTGGAAGTGTTGGCCAGTGTATGGGTGCACCTGTATATCTAATTGTTGTGTGGAAGTGTTGGCCAGTGTATGGGTGCACTTGTATATCTGTTTGTTGTGTGGAAGTGTTGGCCAGTGTATGGGTGCACCTGTATATCTATTTTGTGTGTGGAAGTGTTGGCCAGTGTATGGGTGCACCTGTATATATGTTTATGTGGAAGTGTTGGTCAGTGTATGGGTGCACCTGTAAATCTGTTTGTTGTGGGGAAGTGTTGGCCAGTGTATGGGTGCACCTGTAAATCTGTTTGTTTTGTGGAAGTGTTGGCCAGTGTATGGGTGCACCTGTAAATCTGTTTGTTGTGTGGAAGTGTTGGCCAGTGTATGGGTGCACCTGTATATCTGTTTATGTGGAAGTGTTGGCCAGTGTATGGGTGTATCTGTTTGTTGTGTGGAGGTGTTGACCAGTGTATGGGTGCACCTGTAAATCTGTTTGTTATGTGGAAGTGTTGGCCAGTGTATTGGTGCACCTGTATATCTGTTTGTTGTGTGGACGTATTGGCCAGTGTATGGGTGCATCTGTATATCTGTTTGTTGTGTGGAGGTGTTGGCCAGTGTATGGGTGCACCTGTATATCTATTTGTTGTGTGGAAGTGTTGGCCAGTGTATGGGTGCACCTGTATATCTATTTGTTGTGTGGAAGTGTTGGCCAGTGTATGGGTGCACCTGTATATCTATTTGTTGTGTGGAAGTGTTGGCCAGTGTATGGGTGCGTGTGTGTATCTGTTTGTATTGTGTTCCACTATGCCAGTTATGCAGTACAGTAGTTTTACCAATCCTTCCTTACACGGAGAAGTGGTTATACCGAGACAAAATCCTCAATATGCCCAGTCAAACTCGACTGGAAGTGGTTTCGAACTCTATTTGTCGGGGTTTATCAACTTTTTTTGTTTTGGTTAAGTGTTTGCCTTTCTGGATTCTGCTGTCTAAGGCACGCCACTTTTCACCTGAGACCGTAGTCATTCGGGCGATATCAGAACGTAGTAGCCACTGTGTATTTGTTTGTAGTGTTAACTTATTGATCAGCGTATTGATGCTTTGATGTATCTGTCTGTAGTGTGGACTTATTGACCAGCGTATTGATGCTTGGATGTATATGTCTGTTTGTTTGTTCGGGCAGATGGGGCTCGAAAGCCAAGGAAGGTAGCTAATCTAGGAGAAGGAAAACTCTGATTTCAAACCTTCTGTAGCCTTTCAGATAAGACAGTGTATCTTGTCGGGGTTTGTCAGATGTGGCTGTGCAACATGTTTTGCCAATCGTTTCTGTACGCGAAGAAGTGGTCATATCGAGAAACATTCCAGGCACGCCTATTCAAAATTGACACGAAGTGGTTTCGAACCCTTTATGTTTGGTTACCAAGCTTACACCACTACACCACACACCTCCCCAAATGACTGGAGTACCTGGCCTATTTACCGGACCGACGTCAGTTCAGTGGTATTGACACAGAGTGGATTGGACGTCACTAGTGGCGGTTACCTGTTCTAATTTGCAAGAAGCATGCCGAGTGCCTACGTCAGTGGCGACGTAGGTAGGCTATGCTGTAATCAGGTGTAAATACCGGATATCACGTTCGGTTTGTGGCCTTCGTTGCGACCAGGTGGGGCAGGTAGAAAGGACGAAGCATGAGCAGGCATATTTAATTTGCGTGAGGTAGCTAGAGAGACACTTAACCTGATTATGCTGTTTAGAATGATCTTCAGAGTCTGTATACCACTCTACCAGTGACCACAAGGTGAGGTGTCCGCCTAGGATGCCCGAGGTCGCGTGTTCGAATCACGGTTGAGACCGCGATTTTTTGTCAGGTGAATCTTCTAGTAAAAATTCCTCTGGTCTCTGAGTAGTGAGATCGGACTCCCGGGCTCAGTTTCGAACACATTAAAAATTCCTTGGCAGATGGAAATCGAAAACAGTAGGTTTTAACGGCCTCTGCCATGGCAACATTCAAATGTAGAATCTGCCGAAGTTTTTTGCACCTTCCACCGGGTGGTTTGTTAAGAGCAATTAATGATGGCGCCTAACTGACTGCTGGTCTACTTAGCTCTAGTGTTTGAGTCTACTAAGATGAACTCGCACATCGGTCAAAGCCACAATCCAAGAGACAAGTTGTATACAGCATGTAGAGTTTTCTAAACCAGTATACAGACGTTAGGTTAGGTTAAAATAACTGAGCATCCAATGCATTTTTTAATGCATTAACTGCCGCTGTATCCGCCACCCCCTGTGGCAAAGCATTCTAAGCATTCACCACCATCTAACTAAAAAAAATATTGATTAATATCTCATTTACACATGTCTTTAAACAACTTGAAGCTATGCCCCCTTGTTCTTTGTAGCCGGTAGTGATTTGAAAAACCCCTCAAAAACTTGTTATATTCTAATTTTTCCTTTCCTAGAAACTAGTATTAAGTCATCTCGAATTCTTTTCTTTTCTAGACAGTGTGGACCAGTTTTTTTTAGTATGTTTCCTCACAAATATAATTTTGAAATCCCATAATCAGTTTTGTAGAAAGAGAGTAAGGTAGAGTGGCCAGGTCTGGTGCAATTATCCTGGAAGAAAGATATAGCGTAGACTAGAAATAGGTACAGAGTGAACATAATCCACAAGAAAGAGAGTGTATAGTCTAGTATGGATGTGAAGAGGGAGTTAACACACAAGAAAAAGAGAGTAAAGTTTTGTCGGGAGGTGAAAAAAATAGCAGTTTACCCACACGAGAGAGAGTAGTCGAGTAGGGAGGTAACGAGGGAGTTGACGCACAAGAAAGAGAAAGTCTAATCGGGAGGTAAAGAGGGAGCAGTCAATCCTCCAGAAAGAAAGTATAGTATACTCAATATATCACCATTGGCTCTTTTCGTCTTGTTAAACGATAGTAATTTCGCTTTTAACACAAAGCCCGGCCAGAAATATAGAGACCATGTGTTGCCCAGACAGTGTGGTCCTTTTCTCGGTGCCTTGTTTGCTCCAAGGGAAAGGGGATACCAATACATTTGGAACAAGGCAAGCTGTAGGAGCTGCCGGATCAGTAGAGCAATGCTCTAACTGTTCGTCTGTCGGGTTTCACTTCTAGACCAACTGCCAACCAAGGTTATGGGACTGGTCTGCCCTGCCACTACACTCAGCTAACTTTGCCTTTTCTCGCTTTAAGATAGGGCATTGTATCCACTTGCGTGTGCTCCTTCGCACATCGTCGGTTGTCAGGTTTGGTAGATGCTGACCAACTTTCAGAGTTATCAGAAAAATGATGCATAGCCATCAATGACAAAACCCGACAAGATCTTATCTGCAAGGCTTTATATAGTTTTAAATCAGAGTATTTCTTCTCCTTCCTAGGCTTTCGAGCTCCTTCTGGCCGAAACTACTGGTTTCTTCTTCTTCTTCATACGCTGTCAGACGTCAACTTGAATTTGTTCGAAGAAAGCAGCAGTCATCCTGGGGCTGTAGACACTGCCATAGAGCTTGTCTAGTGTTGGCACTGGTGATGGCCACATGTGCTTTCTCTGATCCTCGTATGTCGGGCAATTGTGCAGCAGATGTTCAGCGGTCATTTTCCCTGTACCACAGGTGCATTCGTCAGTACCACCTATCTTCAGTTTATTGAATAGGTGGTACCTCAGTCTGGTGTGGCCTGTGCGGAGTCTGAAGACCACGACCTGCTCTCTTCTGTTCAACTGGTAGTAGGCATCATTTTTTTGTGTAGCCAGTATGTTATGTTTCCCATTTGGTCATGTATCTGGCTCTAATAAGTTGTCTGTTTTCTCGTTGCCTTGAATGTTACAGTGGGATGGAACCCACTGCACCTCTACTCTTTTTGGTGCGGACTGCTAGCATAGTTGACAGAGTACTGCTCTTAAATCATCAAGTTATGTATTTTTCTGCCTTTTTATTCCTGTAACCACGGACAGGGTATCTGTAAACAGGACTATCTGGCTTTCATTGCTTTCGCCTTTCAGCATTGCTTCTACTGCAGTCTTCAATGCCTCTGCCTCCGCTCTGAAATTTGCTCTACT
Organism: Ariolimax columbianus; assembly: GCA_036924085.1. NCBI lineage: Eukaryota > Metazoa > Mollusca > Gastropoda > Stylommatophora > Arionidae > Ariolimax > Ariolimax columbianus. The sequence goes on from JAVGWX010000021.1 coordinate 48,322,607, forward strand.
GGTTTTAAGGCGCCAGTGGCTCGCCTTCCACTTCTGTTAGTCAGAACAGTTCTGCCGCGCTAAGGCCAGGGGATGGACTTTGTTGTCAGAGACTATATGGCTTGACTTCGTTCGTTCTCAATCTCCCACTACCAAACCCTGAAAGGGCTTAAGTAGCAGAATGTAGTCCAGAGAACGGAATGCGTTGTGTCGTAGTTTACAGTTTGACTGCGATATTTGCACCTTTCGGTCCAACACATCCGAAGGCTATTTGAGACTCACGCCGTGGGAGCGTTTAATTGATGTTGAGAGTTTATGCTCAACCCCACCGCGGTTATAATAACATTATTTATATATATATTTAGCATGGCTTTTAAGGAACGTAGCTCCCATCACAGTCTGAAAGAAACTCGTTCCTTAACTAAAACTCCAGCCTCCGCCACATTCATACCCAGACATTTCTGGATATCTTGGTGCCATCGTCTTCTTGGTCTACCCCTTCATCTTTTACCTTTCACCATACCTTATATCACTGTTCTCTCGATTTATATATATATATAAAATATCACATTCCCCATTCACATTATCTTGGCGTCAGTCCGACCAGTATGACGTATGCTAGGAAGCCGACAATATTATGTATGCGTCCCGATCTGTTGCAGCGCTGTACCTTTGCGGGCCTGGCCTCTCGATCAGTCCATCTCAGGAATAAGGTCACCAAAACGTTGTTGTAGGTGCCCATATGTCTGCGTGCGTATTATATGTTCAGCCTATCGATGTTTGCGTGATATCGCTGCTTTCACATCATCCTGAAACAGTTTGATGTCGAATATATATATATATATATATATATATAGAGAGAGAGAGAGAAAATAGAGAGAGAAGGAGGAACGATAGAGAGGATATTACAGCACAACGCGTGTTTTCTAGAGTAAGAATTCGTTTGTGTTTGTATGGTTAAGAGAGCGTTGTCACATTTTGATCAAACATCACATATGAGAGAACAAGAAACCGCATGTAATGAAAACGGGAACAAATATTGGAAAGCCAGTTTGCGTGTATTTGTACGGGAGTGACATGGACAGAAGCGGGCCGCATCTCAAGCACACACACACACAACACACACACGATTCCCGAGTATTTGGGAGACAACTTAAGGAGAATTGCTTCTCTTTTGTTCATCACATTTGTTCGTTTGTCTGTAGTTCCTTCCGAAGCTGTCCGATCTGTTCTCGCTGAAATAGAAACTCTGTTGATGTTGTTGCTGTTGTTACTAACCTCACTCGGAAATGAGTTTCTTTTTTTGGGGGGTTGCAGTGGCTCTCATCACATTCAGAGGCATACTTGAGAAGGTAGACAAGGGTTGTGGTGCTGCGCGAGTGCTCATCAGTAAGGGGATATTGAGGCCGATTACCACATCGGTGGTCAGACTGCCATGAAACATCCTGTCTCCACGGGGAACTGCTTGGAGGTGAGGTGGGGGCTCTTGATCAGTCTGTTTCACCTGTCCCTGACTAACATAGTCTGATCAGTTTGTTTCACCTGTCCCTGACTAACATAGTCTGATCAGTATCGTTTACCTGACCCTGACTAACATAGTCTGATCAGTATCGTTTACCTGACCCTGACTAACATAGTCTGATCAGTATTGTTCACATGACCCTGACTAACATAGTATGATCAGTATTGTTCACATGACCCTGACTAACATAGTCTGATCAGTATGTTTCACCTGACCCTGACTAACATAGTCTGATCAGTATTGTTCACATGACCCTGACTAACATAGTCTGATCAGTATCGTTCACCTGACCCTGACTAACATAGTCTGATCAGTATTGTTCACCTGAACCTGACTAACATAGTCTGATCAGTATTGTTCACATGACCCTGACTAACATAGTCTGATCAGTATTGTTCACATGACCCTGACTAACATAGTATGATCAGTATTGTTCACATGACCCTGACTAACATAGTCTGATCAGTATGTTTCACCTGACCTGACTAACATAGTCTGATCAGTATTGTTCACATGACCCTGACTAACATAGTCTGATCAGTATCGTTCACCTGACCCTGACTAACATAGTCTGATCAGTATATTTCACATGGCCTTAACTAACAGTCTGATCAGTATATTTCACCTGCCAAAATGTTAATCTCCTCTATTCACATGCTGTGTTGACAATACAATTGAATTCGTGAGAACAGACATCAAAGCGTCTTACCGACGGTTACAAACACACACACACAAACACACACACAAACACACACATACACACAAACACACACACACACACATAATATACACACAGACACACACAAACACAGTAATATACACACATAAACACACACACACACATACACACAAACACACGCATACACACAAACACACGCACACACACATACACACAAACACACGCACACACACATACACACAGACACACGCACACAAAGAAACACACACACACACACAAAGACACAAACACATACAAACAGGCACAAACACACACACACAAACACACACACACAATCACAAACATACACACACAAATACACACATACAAAAAAACACAAAAATACATACACACAAACAAACACACACACACAAAGACACACACACACACACACATAAAAACACACACACACACTAATATACACACATAAAACATACACACAAACACACACGCAAACACACGGAAACAAACACAAACAAACACACACAAAGATACAAACACACTCACACACACAAACACTCACATAAACACGTACAAATACACACATACACTCACAACATACACACACAAACACACACATAAAAACACACACAAACACTCACAAACACACACATAAACACACATACACATACATATACACACACAAACACTCACAAACACACACACACATAAACACACATATAAACACACATACACACACACACAAACACTCACAAACACACACATACATAAACACACATATAAACACACATATAAACACACACACACAAACACACCGACACATAAACACACCGACATACATACACACACACACACAAACACTCACAAACACACACACATATAAACACACATATAAACACACATATAAACACACATACACACACACACACACAAACACACCGACACACACACACAGAAACACTCACATAAACACACAAACAAACAAACAAGTCTTATCAGCGACTAGACAAACGAAAAATGTACAACAGACGACAACAACTATGCGAAACTAATTTAAAAAAACAAAAGAAAAGTACAGATCCCGTCACGCCATGTGCCGCATAGGAAATATGATATTAGGGCCCAATAATTTTGTAACCAACGACACATAGAGAATACTATGGTCAGCATCACGCCGGCCGCATTTCCTTCCCAGATTTTTCTGGTACCCAATTTACGTGGATGGGTCGACCACAGGGACCGGTTTGTGATCAGAAAAAAAGAAATCCCACAGCAACTTGGGATTAATTCCTGTTCGCCTGACTGAGAAGGCAGTGCACTAACCACTGCGCTACAGCGCGCCCCCTGTGAAACTAAGTGTTAACAATGGAACAAGACAGACGTAACGTAAAAATACTGTTTCAACTGTTAGGTAATGTGAGAGCGGTGTTGCATTTATAAAGGCGGTATTAGCTAGTTAGTTAGTTGAACGTATTAAGCGAAGATGGCGACAGCGACATAAATGTTCGTTAGGATGTGACTGCACAGTCCGATTTGAGCGTTACAAACTCTACCGCACTTAGGGCACACTTGAACAGCATTTTTAGTTTGGCAGTCTTGCATTCTTTCCTATAGTGCAGCTCGCTTTTCCTGCACCTCCGTGATGGTCCTAAGCCTAGGGGTGCAAGCACCATATGTGACGGCAGGGAACAATCGCGCGGACTAGATGAGACCTGATGGCGAATCCGACACCAGCCTATCGTCTTTCTGTTATATCGCGCCCACTCGAGAAGAACGTGTATCCGCCCAGACGTTCTGTCATCTGACACTCTCCTGGTAATCTGGTCTCAACTAAGGACAACCACATCCACCTTGTAGGCGATATAAACAACGGATGAAGTCACAGGTACATTTCAGAGACGTATTGGAGTATTGAAATGATGTGTGCTTTCACCGCTGCTCTTCATCATTCACCTGGACAGAATAACACCAAACACCAGTCAAATGCAGCACTGGGACGGCGTGGGCTAGTGGTTAAATGACTGGCCGTTACCCCGTGGAAGCAAACCATTAGAAGATGTAGGAGGAAGCAGACCCTTACATAAAATGCATTCTGAAGTCTGATGCACTCGGCCAACAGGCGCAACATGAAAACCACAGTTCAACGCACCCCGCCTTGAGGATTAGAGAAATAAGAGGAGCGCAAAAGGACAACACAATGCAGCACCAGTAGTGGAATTCAAAACAGGAAGCCCACACTGATCACAATATATGAATGACTCTTTGTAGACGAACATAGCCTAAATAAAATGCGAAGACGAAGCGATACTGCAGAATCATACAAGTACATTTAGTACGTCCTGTGAGAGAAGATACATGGCAGATTGCACATTCATACGAGTACACTTAGCACGTCCGTTGAGAGAAGATACGATATGAAGATTATCAAATCAAAGACGGAAATAATGAACTTTAGCGGGACACTTAACATGCACATAAACGATGTCAAATTTAAACAGGTCCATTGGTCATACAGTAGATCCCACCCCACTGCAATATTGAAGGCAATGAAGCTGTTGACAAACTAGCAACGTGTGGAGTAGCATCCCCACAAACAGACATGACCATCACATATAATGAGGACAAGACCATTATTAAAGCCAACTTCGGGGGGAAATGGACTGAGCAACATCTGGTTGTTCGAAAAATAGACAGCTACTTTAATTTAACTAGAGAAGAGCAAGTCATCATCTTCAGACTGAGAACTGGGCGTAACAGACTCAAGGGTCATCTTTACATCAAAATGAGGATTGGGACAGATGACAAGTGTCCATGTGGGGATCATACCATGACAGTGGAAACATCATACTAAGCTGCACGGTCACGCAGGAAGAGAGAGAACAATACTGGCCTCGTGAGACAGATATGAGACAAAAGCTGTATGGAGATAAAATAGGCTTATTAACAACGGTGTCCTTTGTAAGAGAAACAGCAACCTAGATATGAGGTTGAAAGAGGACAAATAAATATTCCTAAGAGTTCACATATTTAGAATATATTTACAGATGGATCAGCTAACAAAGCAATATCCAATGGATGTGAAGGGGCCTATTACAGACTAAGGAGCTGAGAAGAAAGATACTTTTGTACGGAAATAAATCCAACAATTTTCGTGCGGAAGTAGAGGCACCGAAGGCCACTGCCGAGCTTGTTGAAGTCCAAGATAAAGATATGCTCCAAGAAGATATGGTATCCCTGACTGATGCATCACGAGTATTAACAGCCCTGAAATAACACACATTTAAAGATCTCAAGCAATGTATGTACAACCGGACGAGTTCTCACCAGAATGCTCAACCGGACGAGTTCTCACCAGAATGCTCAACCGGACGAGTTCTCACCAGAATGCTCAACCGGACGAGTTCTCACCAGAATGCTCAACCGGACGAGTTCTCACCAGAATGCTCAACCGGACGAGTTCTCACCAGAATGCTCAAGGTTGGCCATACCGTAGATCCCCCTCTCACTGCATGTGTACAATAAGCCGCAGATAAACTAGAACGTGCGGAGACATTTCCATAACGACAGACCTGAGCATCATGTATAATGAGGTCAAAACCCTAATTAAAGCCAACTTCAGGGGGAAATTGGCTGATCAAGATGGCCACTTCCGAAAAGAAGACAAATCCAAGGATTTTAACTAAAGAAGAGCAAGTCGTTGTCTTCAGATTTGGAGTCATCTTTACAACAAAGTGAGCATTGGCATCACATATGACATTTGTCCATGTGGACAGCAGACCATGACCTCGAACACATCGTACAAAACTGCATGCTCACGTAGGAGGAGAGAGAACAATACGGGCCTCGCTAGACATATATGAAATGAAACAAAAGCTGTACAACGGTACAACATCACTACAAACAACGGTGCCATTTGTAAGAGAACCCAGGACCTTGATCTGACGAGAAACGAAAATAAAACAAAACAGAAATATAAGAAATACTTGTGAAGCATTTTTACGGGAAAATGGAGGCATGTTAGAGAAATAAATAATGGATTTCAAACTGGGTCCTGATCCAAGGCACAGTGGATGAATATTACAACATGTGGAATGCAATGGCTAAAGCTGTACAGAGATGCAACATCACTACAAAAAACGGTGCCCTTTGTAAGAGAAATCGGGACCTTGATCTGACAAGAAACGAAAAAAAATAAACAACAGAAATATAAGAAATACTTGTGAAGCATTTCTACGGGAAAATGGAAGGCTTGTTAGAGAAATCAATAATGGATTTCAAACTGGGTCCTGATCCAAGGCACAGTAGATGAATATTGCACGTGGAATGCAATTGCTAAGAAATGTGAATTGTCTTACCAGAAAAGAAAGAACGAGCGTGCTGATGAAGGTGAACCGGAGTCCTCTAGGCTGTTGTGATGCTTGTCTTCACCTGCGTGACGCCCACTACTACATGGATTACGTCGATACCTACCTCACTAGCCAAACTGAGACAGTCTGGAAGTGGATATGGTTGTGTAACCACCTGGGTCGGTGTGCTGTTTTGAATGCTTAAAGTATTGACACTGTGTAGATATGGATACGGTTATGTAACCAGCTGGGTCGGTGTGCTGTATTGCTTGTTTCAAGTATTGAAAAGGTGAAAAAGTGTATACGGTTATGTAACCAGCTGGGTCGGTGTGCTGTATTGCTTGTTTCAAGTATTGAAAAGGTGAAAAAGTGTATACGGTTATGTAACCAGCTGGGTAGGTGTGCTGTATTGCTTGTTTCAAGTATTGAAAAGGTGAAAAAGTGTATACGGTTATGTAACCAGCTGGGTCGGTGTGCTGTATTGCTTGTTTCAAGTATTGAAAAGATGAAAAAGTGTATACGGTTATGTAACCAGCTGGGTCGGTGTGCTGTATTGCTTGTTTCAAGTATTGAAAAGATGAAAAAGTGTATACGGTTATGTACCACCTTGGTGGGTGTGCTGTATTGCTTGTTTCTAGTATTGAAAAGATGAAAAAGTGTATACGGTTATGTAACCAGCTGGGTCGGTGTGCTGTATTGCTTGTTTCAAGTATTGAAAAGATGAAAAAGTGTATACGGTTATGTAACCAGCTGGGTCGGTGTGCTGTATTGCTTGTTTCAAGTATTGAAAAGATGAAAAAGTGTATACGGTTATGTAACCAGCTGGGTCGGTGTGCTGTATTGCTTGTTTCAAGTATTGAAAAGATGAAAAAGTGTATACGGTTATGTAACCAGCTGGGTCGGTGTGCTGTATTGCTTGTTTCAAGTATTGAAAAGATGAAAAAGTGTATACGGTTATGTAACCAGCTGGGTCGGTGTGCTGTATTGCTTGTTTCAAGTATTGAAAAGATGAAAAAGTGTATACGGTTATGTACCACCTTGGTGGGTGTGCTGTATTGCTTGTTTCAAGTGTATACGGTTATGTACCACCTTGGTGGGTGTGCTGTATTGCTTGTTTCAAGTGTATACGGTTATGTACCACCTTGGTGGGTGTGCTGTATTGCTTGTTTCAAGTGTATACGGTTATGTACCACCTTGGTGGGTGTGCTGTATTGCTTGTTTCAAGTGTATACGGTTATGTACCACCTTGGTGGGTGTGCTGTATTGCTTGTTTCAAGTGTATACGGTTTTGTACCACCTTGGTGGGTGTGCTGTATTGCTTGTTTCAAGTGTATACGGTTATGTACCACCTTGGTGGGTGTGCTGTATTGCTTGTTTCAAGTGTATATGGTTATGTACCACCTTGGTGGGTGTGCTGTATTGCTTGTTTCAAGTGTATACGGTTATGTACCACCTTGGTGGGTGTGCTGTATTGCTTGTTTCAAGTGTATACGGTTATGTACCACCTTGGTGGGTGTGCTGTATTGCTTGTTTCAAGTGTATACGGTTATGTACCACCTTGGTGGGTGTGCTGTATTGCTTGTTTCAAGTGTATACGGTTATGTACCACCTTGGTGGGTGTGCTGTATTGCTTGTTTCAAGTGTATACGGTTATGTAACCACCTTGGTGGGTGTGCTGTATTGCTTGTTTCAAGTGTATACGGTTATGTAACCACCTTGGTGGGTGTGCTGTATTGCTTGTTTCAAGTGTATACGGTTATGTAACCACCTTGGTGGGTGTGCTGTATTGCTTGTTTCAAGTGTATACGGTTATGTAACCACCTTGGTGGGTGTGCTGTATTGCTTGTTTCAAGTGTATACGGTTATGTAACCACCTTGGTGGGTGTGCTGTATTGCTTGTTTCAAGTGTATACGGTTATGTAACCACCTTGGTGGGTGTGCTGTATTGCTTGTTTCAAGTGTATACGGTTATGTACCACCTTGGTGGGTGTGCTGTATTGCTTGTTTCAAGTGTATACGGTTATGTACCACCTTGGTGGGTGTGCTGTATTGCTTGTTTCAAGTGTATACGGTTATGTACCACCTTGGTGGGTGTGCTGTATTGCTTGTTTCAAGTGTATACGGTTATGTACCACCTTGGTGGGTGTGCTGTATTGCTTGTTTCAAGTGTATACGGTTATGTACCACCTTGGTGGGTGTGCTGTATTGCTTGTTTCAAGTGTATACGGTTATGTAACCACCTTGGTGGGTGTGCTGTATTGCTTGTTTCAAGTGTATACGGTTATGTACCACCTTGGTGGGTGTGCTGTATTGCTTGTTTCAAGTGTATACGGTTATGTACCACCTTGGTGGGTGTGCTGTATTGCTTGTTTCAAGTGTATACGGTTATGTACCACCTTGGTGGGTGTGCTGTATTGCTTGTTTCAAGTGTATACGGTTATGTACCACCTTGGTGGGTGTGCTGTATTGCTTGTTTCAAGTGTATACGGTTATGTAACCACCTTGGTGGGTGTGCTGTATTGCTTGTTTCAAGTGTATACGGTTATGTACCACCTTGGTGGGTGTGCTGTATTGCTTGTTTCAAGTGTATACGGTTATGTACCACCTTGGTGGGTGTGCTGTATTGCTTGTTTCAAGTGTATACGGTTATGTACCACCTTGGTGGGTGTGCTGTATTGCTTGTTTCAAGTGTATACGGTTATGTAACCACCTTGGTGGGTGTGCTGTATTGCTTGTTTCAAGTGTATACGGTTATGTACCACCTTGGTGGGTGTGCTGTATTGCTTGTTTCAAGTGTATACGGTTATGTACCACCTTGGTGGGTGTGCTGTATTGCTTGTTTCAAGTGTATACGGTTATGTACCACCTTGGTGGGTGTGCTGTATTGCTTGTTTCAAGTGTATACGGTTATGTACCACCTTGGTGGGTGTGCTGTATTGCTTGTTTCAAGTGTATACGGTTATGTAACCACCTTGGTGGGTGTGCTGTATTGCTTGTTTCAAGTGTATACGGTTATGTACCACCTTGGTGGGTGTGCTGTATTGCTTGTTTCAAGTGTATACGGTTATGTACCACCTTGGTGGGGGTGCATGTTGTAGCCCTACTTATATACTTGTCTTAAATTGATTTTCGCGAAGCAGAGGTTCACAACTGCCGCCGTTACCTTACTGGAAGCATTCATCAATGTTTTGCGGCTATTTGTAGTGGTGCGGATTTAGTAAATTGATTTATACGATGGGGTTACTAGCTTCGTGCACATCCCTATTTAGTCAACATTTACCACATGTTTGTGAATTCTTACGATCTACTGGTATCGCCTGGTCTCAGGCAACAAAGTCATTAGACGGACAGACCACGAGAGCGCACTCACCATACCTAACCGTCGCCGTTTGATCCAATTTGGCCATGTGGCCGGTCTTGCTGAGGATATCCCCGCCCACCAGCTCTCAAAACTGGCGATGGACACCAAGGATGTGAAGCGACCCACTCCGTCATGATCTCGTCCCACACACCACCTGGTTAGATCCGATCAGAAAGCCGTCCTCCTGGGATCGTGTCACACATCCTGCTCATGGATGGTTGTCACGACGGGCTCCTGCACCTAAGCCTGAGATGTTATCGTGCGCCCTATTCTTTGCTCTCCGGGATTCACGTCCTGCGTAGCTTCTTTACTGTAGTTAGTACGCCCATACATATATGCTTGTTGTTCTCTTCTGATCAGGAATAAGCTGACCAATGACAACTCCAGATCCATCAGCCCAAACCCCTACAGCGCCAGCATGGCTGTGCGTGGGAGACTGGCGGACATGAACATCTCAATCATGCTCTTGTCACTTCGGGATAACAAAAACTACACTACTGGAATTTAACACTGGGTGTCTGCAGAGTCTTCTGGGGTCGCTGTGGTCGAGAGGCCAGGCACTCGCCTCCCACAGTGTGGAACAGACATGCTGAACTATCGAATCCCAGAAGCTTTAAAGTTACCACTGGTCCTACGGAAGTATAGTGCCTGCATCCTGAGTTGCTTCCAGTCGTCTTGACTAATGTCTTGCCACTGGTTCAAGGCAGCTCGGGATCAGAGAGTTAGGTCAAATATAAGTTTCTTCATCAAGACAATACCATATGTTCATGTTGTATCATCGCTTGCGATGTCCAACTAATAAATAATATGCTTGTTTAATTTTGTGCTGATTATTTTATTTTATTTTTCTCCATTTTTAGGCTTGTCCTTCAAGGTTTCACGTGGCCAAAAAAAGGGACATTATTCGCAACACACTGTCAGACAGCACTTTGCTGAAACAACTGGAGGCGTCTTCGCGGTTACCTCACCCATTGTTTGCTAGCTCAAAATGGCAGCACTTGCTGGCCAAAAGGGGCCGATGGATAGCTCGATTGAAGATCAACAAAAGAAACAGGGGACCAGGTAAGGATATGAGGTTTTAATCTTCTATGTCAGTTCTGCTCCCTTTTGTCAGATATGGCATCATATGCCTCTTAATGCTGGGCAGTCATATAAGGATCTAAACCCTGGTTCACTAAATTTAAAAAAAAACACATTTTTAAAAATATCACTAGTTTCTACCGGCGGAGGCGCGCCTATTCTTCTTCTTCTTCTCCTCCTTCTTCTTCTTCTTCTTCTTCCTTCCTTCCTTCCTTCCTTCCTTCCTTCCTTCCTTCCTTCCTTCCTTCCTTCCTTCCTTCCTTCCTTCCTTCCTTCCTTCCTTCCTTCCTTCCTTTCTTCCTTCCATCCATCCATCCATCCTTCCATCCATCCATCCATCCATCCATCCATCCATCCATCCATCCATCCATCCATCCATCCATCCATCCATCCATCCATCCTTCCTTCCTTCCTTCCTTCCTTCCTTCTTCCGTGCGTTCGTTCGTTCGTTCGTGCGTTCGTTCGTTCTCAATTTCCCACTACCAAACCCTGAAAGGGTAAGTAGCAGAATGTAGTCCAGAGAACGGAATGCGTTGTGTCGTAGTTAACAGCTTGGCTGCGATATTTGCACCTTTCGGTCCAATACTCCGACTTCAGCAATCATTATTTGAGTACCGGGTTAGCATACCCTCTTCTATCCCTTCTCCTTAGCCAGTCTGCCCTGCTGCAGCTTGTTATCCAGGATCACCGCGGGGAGGTATAAAAGGGTCTTGGCAGCTATGGTTCGCTGGCCTTGACAAAAGCAGTCAGCTGTGGGTCGCTGACCACTGCAGCTCATGTGCTGCTCAGCATCTTGATCCCGCGCGTCTATTCCACCCCAGACCGTAGTCAATTGGGCGATATTAATTAAGACGCACAAATTAGTGCTTGGATGTAGGAGTGCGTCTCTATGTACCCATGCTAGGTTTGTTCGTTCCCAGAAGTCAGCCCAACCAAAGTGCAATGGAAGGGCCTCACCCTGGGGGCGCGTGTGAAAGTTGTGCAAGAGTGTGATTTTAGGACAGAGTCAAATGAAACAGAGTGACGTAAGCAGATAGAGGAAGGAGAGTCCAAGGCCAGATCTTGACCTGACCCTGACTCCCAGAGTGAGCCACTAGTCTGCTGTTGACCTGTTCTCAGACGCCCGATGAGATCTTGACCTGACCCTGACTCCCAGAGTGAGCCACTAGTCTGCTGTTGACCTGTTCTCAGACGCCCGTTGAGATCTTGACCTGACCCTGACTCCCAGAGTGAGCCACTAGTCTGCTGTTGACCTGTTCTCAGACGCCCGTTGAGATCTTGACCTGACCCTGACTCCCAGAGTGAGCCACTAGTCTGCTGTTGATCTGTTCTCAGACGCCCGTTGAGATCTTGACCTGACCCTGACTCCCAGAGTGAGCCACTAGTCTGCTGTTGACCTGTTCTCAGACGCCCGATGAGATCTTGACATGACCCTGACTCCCAGAGTGAGCCACTAGTCTGCTGTTGACCTGTTCTCAGACGCCCGTTGAGATCTTGACCTGACCCTGACTCCCAGAGTGAGCCACTAGTCTGCTGTTGACCTGTTCTCAGACGCCCGATGAGATCTTGACATGACCCTGACTCCCAGAGTGAGCCACTAGTCTGCTGTTGACCTGTTCTCAGACGCCCGTTGAGATCTTGACCTGACCCTGACTCCCAGAGTGAGCCACTAGTCTGCTGTTGACCTGTTCTCAGACGCCCGTTGAGATCTTGACCTGACCCTGACTCCCAGAGTGAGCCACTAGTCTGCTGTTGACCTGTTCTCAGACGCCCGATGAGATCTTGACCTGACCCTGACTCCCAGAGTGAGCCACTAGTCTGCTGTTGACCTGTTCTCAGACGCCCGATGAGATCTTGACCTGACCCTGACTCCCAGAGTGAGCCACTAGTCTGCTGTTGACCTGTTCTCAGACGCCCGATGAGATCTTGACCTGACCCTGACTCCCAGAGTGAGCCACTAGTCTGCTGTTGACCTGTTCTCAGACGCCCGTTGAGATCTTGACCTGACCCTGACTCCCAGAGTGAGCCACTAGTCTGCTGTTGACCTGTTCTCAGACGCCCGTTGAGATCTTGACCTGACCCTGACTCCCAGAGTGAGCCACTAGTCTGCTGTTGACCTGTTCTCAGACGCCCGATGAGATCTTGACATGACCCTGACTCCCAGAGTGAGCCACTAGTCTGCTGTTGACCTGTTCTCAGACGCCCGTTGAGATCTTGACCTGACCCTGACTCCCAGAGTGAGCCACTAGTCTGCTGTTGACCTGTTCTCAGACGCCCGTTGAGATCTTGACCTGACCCTGACTCCCAGAGTGAGCCACTAGTCTGCTGTTGACCTGTTCTCAGACGCCCGTTGAGATCTTGACCTGACCCTGACTCCCAGAGTGAGCCACTAGTCTGCTGTTGACCTGTTCTCAGACGCCCGATGAGATCTTGACCTGACCCTGACTCCCAGAGTGAGCCACTAGTCTGCTGTTGACCTGTTCTCAGACGCCCGATGAGATCTTGACCTGACCCTGACTCCCAGAGTGAGCCACTAGTCTGCTGTTGACCTGTTCTCAGACGCCCGATGAGATCTTGACCTGACCCTGACTCCCAGAGTGAGCCACTAGTCTGCTGTTGACCTGTTCTCAGACGCCCGATGAGATCTTGACCTGACTCTGACTCCCAGAGTGAGTCTGCTGTTGACCTGTTCTCAGACGCCCGATGGTGGTTTGTTTGTCCTAGAGCTGGTGGATTGGGGCAGGTTTGTTAGTCACGTGCGTGCTTCTCCTTCATTTTCAGTTGTACCGGTTGTGTGTGTGCGTTTTTGCTGTTCTATAAGACACTATGTGCACAGAAAGGGAACTCCAGGAGTTGGTAGATTTTGCAAACAAGCACGGTTCACAGTGCTGGCTGCTATACTCGCCACTCACTGCTCCGCTGCAAAATGAGACTCCAGAACAGGAACATTCACCATGCACGATTATTTTAATAGAATGCAAGGATCACTGGGAAAACAAACAGCACTAACAGCCCGCTCCCTCCAATCAATGCACACTCCCAGAGCTAAAATTTAAATAATGGAAGGAGTAAAATAAAATAGAGTGCAGACGGACTCTGACAGATGACGCATTACAGAAGAGTACATATACGCTAATTATCCAGCAGACAAGTTGACACATACCTCAGATGTCACACACAGCAACAAATGGCACACGGGACGGAAGAGCAGGAGGAGTAGTGATCAGCTAATAAATAGCAGTGTAGAAATAGGTAACCCATTCTATAGCCACAGGCAAGCTCTCAAGTAACCGGCGCCCAAATAGAAGCAGAAATGGCCATACAACACAAAATCCACGTGCACCAAGTTTAATATAGAGATCACCAGCTTATGTCACTGCGGCCTGACATACACAGCATGACAACACCACATGTACGTCACTACTGCCCCGAGCATGCATATTTTAGAAGAATGCGGCCCACCCCCGCTCTACTCGAGAATAACTTGGACGGGGGTAATTGAGAGCCTGGCAAAGACGGGAGATGCTAATGGCTAATCCAGTCTCTGTATGTAAACGTAAGCAACAAGTCCTTTGCAGAACGACGTTTCTTACAAGCGTCGACCTATTTGGCTGTTATACATTTCTGGACCTCTAGAAGTGCTTTTGACAGAGTCCAACCATTAATTAAATGTCTCCAAGAAATAGGTCTAGATGGTAAAGACATAAGACTGCTCAGTAATCTGTACTGGCAACAAACTGCTGCAGTCAAATCAGGAAAGTTATGTTCTCCAAGTATAGATGTAAAAAGAGGAGTGAGACAGGGATGTGTATTATCCCCTTGTGTTTTTAATAGTTGCATAGAACTAATATTCAAACAGACAGAGGCTTGTTATTGAAGAACTGGCAATGAATAACTTTTGATATATGGATGATACAGTTTTGATGGCAAAAAGTGAGCAAGAATTACAGGAGCTTGTGACAACAATATTCACAATAAAGTCAAGAGTTTGGATTAGACATAAACATACAGAAAACAAAGACTGTGGTACTTGGAATTAGCGACAAGAAGCATGTATGCAGATAAAAATAAAAGTTCAACTACTGGAACAGTAACAGCGTTTTTCCTATCTAGGAATTATTATAACGGAAGAAGGCAGCTGTGAAAAAGAAATCAGAAAGAAAATAGGTATGGCCAAGATGGTAGTCAACAACATGCGACACATATTGACATCCAAACAGATAAATCATTATTTGGAAATGAGAATTGTCAGGTGTTATGTATACTCGTCACTACTTTATGGCTCAGAAACATGGACACTGATCAACAAGTTGGAAAAGAGTATTGACGCCTTCGAAATATGGGTATATAGAAGATTGGGTCGCATTTATTGGAAAGAGAAGAACACAGACATGGAGGTATTGGGAAATGTGAAGATGAAAAGACAATTAATGTCAGAAATCAGGGTTAGACAGCTACATTATTTTGGTCATATAATAATAATAGCTGTCCATCGTTCTCGATGAGGACCGCCGACATCATCCTTGTCACAGATTTCCCTGTTGGGTGTGGGTGCGCATGTGGCTGAACAGGCCAATGCGAGCACGAAAACATCTGCTACATATCGGGCACACGAGGTTTGTAGAAGGGGATGGTGTTCCCGCTGCTCGGGATTTCCGCGTCTCGCGTCTGTTCTGGGCTTTCACAACACGGTCGTCTTCACTGGCAGCTACACCGGATTTGACTGCGCTTCTCCAGTCAGATCTGTTTTTCGCAAGACATTCCCAGGTGTCGATGTCTATCTGGCAACTTTTTAGTGAGTTCTTCAGACCGTCTTTAAAACGTTTCTTTGGGCGCCCTCTCTCTCTCAGCTCGCCGTAGAGAAGCTTCTTTGGGAGCCGCTCGTCTGACATACGGACGAGGTGTCCGGCCCATCCTAGTCGTGCTTTTTCTAGCAGTGCATGGATGGGCATGTTAGCCCTCGAGAGAACCTCGATGTCAGTGACACGATCTTGCCATCGGATGTGGAATATTCACCTCAGGCAATCTGTGTGGAAGTGATTTAACCTCCTTGCATGTCCAGAGTATACAGTCCAGCTTTCGCAAGCGTATAGTAGGGTTGGAATGTTGGTTGCACGGTAGACTTTGAGTTTGGTCTTGACGCTGATGCCACGACATGCCCAGACCATCGAGCGCATTCTACCAAAGGCTGATATTGATATTATTTTGGTCATATAACAAGACATACCTCCTTGTTGAAGACCATATTAGAGTGTAGGTTGGAAGATAGTCGTTCAAAAACAGACAACGTTTTAAGTGGGGGGATAACATTAGGAGATGGATAGGATAAAGCCTATCAGATTGCATCATTACGGCAAGAGTACACTGGTGATCCATTGCAACCGACCTTCGATACGGAGATGGCACTTGAACTGAACTGAAGTTTCTTGGCAGATGTACGGTTGTTTGCCATTACTTTTCGTACGCACAGGAGCGATCGCACTTAGAAAGAAAAAAGCACCTGATGTGTGCCGAATTGGTCACTCTCCATTCGGACATGGTGCTCTGAAATTGCGAACCGGGCGTTTCAACCCTAGGTCACCCTATCTTTTAGCCCCTGTCAAAATTATCGCGGATGGATTAACATGATTATTGTAATGTCATCTGTCCACCTGTGTTGACGTTTCAACCGTGGAGGCATAATCTTCTTTCGTGTGCAATCTTTTTACTTTTTCTATTTTCAATCCATTCTTCTGACGTTTTTCTTGAACACCAATACTAATTTTTTCTTAGTTCTCTTCTTGATATGCTGATGTTATAGACTTGCGCCTGCGGTAGATTCGGGCACATTTTTTGACATTAGTTCAAACCATTTATCTCTGTGTGTATGTTTTACGTTGTGTCCACTTTGTCTACCATTTAATGCATTGTTTAGTCCAGAGGGAGCCGCGTAGCGCAGTGGTTAGCGACCTGGCTTTCGCATCTGAGTAGTCATAGGTTCATTCCCCAGTTGAGGCGGAAATGTTTTTTTCAGACCGCAACGGCTCCTGGGTCGACCCAGCCTTAAATAGGTAGTGGTTCGGTCCGGGAAGTAAAAGCGGCGAGGGAGAGGAGATGGGTACCGCCCTCATAAAGCCAAGCCTTTAAAATGTGAGATCGCTAACACCTCACACCCCTAAGGCAGTAATGCTATGGGCTACTTTACTTTACTTAATTTAACTTAACTTTACTTTACTCTAATCCAGAAATGCAAACCTTTTTAAAGAAACATACACAGTTAAACCTGGTTGCTGACTAGATTTTCGTGTCTCCAGATATAGCCAAAAAGGTTAACGTCTGCGTTTTAAAAAAAAAACGCCCTTCATCAACAGCATTTTGTTTACAGCAATAAAAAAAAAGCAACAAACAAACCCATATGTTGACGTTAATGAAACTTAATTGTACAAAGTCTTGGCATTTATGAGGCGGCGGGACCAGTTTCCTTCCTCGCTATCTTGCCTTCCTCAACTTTAGCAGCCAAGTACCAATTTACAGATATGTAAACAGGATCCTAACTACTAGGTACGTAGCAAATCAGTTTTTCATTGAGAAAGTAAAGTCAAAGTTTGTTCCATAGTAGTTACACTACTGTCGGTGAATGACGTTGTTAAAGACTTCAGTATACTAAGTCACAGATTGTATGAGGTAGGGCGGCCAGTTCCGTTCCTGGCTGCCATTTACTTCCCTAACCTGATACCTGTTAATACTTGGGTCGACTGGAGCGTACAGTTGCAGAAGTTGAATTCTGTCCCGTTACCGTGAAAAGCAAGTACTCTACCTTACTACTTATGAGACAGTATTGAGATAAACACTCATTAACTGCTACTTTATTTGAACGCCTACACGGTACTCAACTGTAAATATGCTTTCTCTGAAGCCAACCCAAAGTCCAGGTAGCCTGTGGTCTGGTCTGGGGAGAAGAATGTGGGCTGAGAAAACAAGCCGGTTGTTGGTCGAGATTAATCGGTGTACATGCACCTCCATTTCCTGGCACAAAACACCTGCAAGTTAGCTAACTGTTGTCCGGCGGTGAAGACCTATTTGTCGGTATTATAGGTTTGTTTGATCTTGTCAGCTTCCTGCTTCTCTCCCCTTGATATTTGCCGTCCTTTGAAACATCTAGGCCGACCTGCTTTGTTCGAGCTGTCGTTCTGTTTTCAGTGGCAGAACGGGGAAGTGAACAGGGTCGTTCTAGTTGCTTTTTGTGGAGTTTCTCCACAGATTATAGCGGATTGTGGCGAGATGAAGAGACATGTATATAAATATATATCTAATCATATAACTGAAAAGCAAGTGGTCATTCTCACAAACATGCTCTCATTGTTAATGGCTCTCAAAAACCAGCACAAAAATGAACTCGCCGCTCTTGTAGAATCACTCGAACGCCTTCGACAGTGCTTAACAAAGAAAAGCATAGGCCAGTGGATATCAGCCCAGCCTATGAAGAAGAAGAAGAAGAAGAAGAAGAAGAAGAAGAAGAAGAAGAAGAAGAAGAAGAAGAAGAAGAAGAAGAAGAAGATATCAGCCCAATGCAACATTCCAGACAACGAACAGGCTGACAGACTCGCCAGAGAGATAGAAATGCTGCAGCAGAGTGGTAGAGAAATCACATATAATGTGACTGCAGCATTCATCAGGCAAACCTACACTGCAAAATTGAAAAAAAAAGACCACTCTGGCCACATAGAACATGATCCCTACCACCAACTCTCCAGGTGAGACCAGGTGATCATTCTCCCGCTACGCACATGACACAACAGACTGAGATGCCATCTGTGCAACACGTTCAAGATTGGCACTACGGACCATTGTGCCTGCGGCACCCCCCCCCCCCCCCCCCCCATGGTGGCAGAACATATTTTGCAGTCCTGCCCACTGTACACCGACAAAAGAATTAGCATTTGGCTAAGGTACAGAGCCTTTATTCGACTGCTGTTTTCGTTAGAGTAATTGAAGTCAAAGCCTGAAGACGAACGAGGAAGAAGAAGAAGAAGACATAACTGGCCATCGTTGTTGATGACGACCACCGACATCATCCTTGTTGTATATGTCCTGTCCTGTTTTGTATTGTTTCTGCACTGGCTGTCACGTGTCGGCCCGGTGTTTGCTGGACCGCAAGTGGTTTATCAGCCCAGTGCGAGGATGAGATGCTCTATTGCATGGTTTACTCTTCTGCTGGCGGTGAGGGTGGTTTCTCTGCTCTTTCGTTCCGGATGAGGCGTTTGGTTAGCGCTATCTGTTTACGGTGACTCTCTTCCCCAAACAAGACCATGGTTTACTGTATTTCTCCAGACCGATCTATTTTCCGCCATGCGACCTCTCTAAGTTGTCTTCATCTATGTGACAGCAGCTCAGATCTTTCTTCAGGCTGTCTTTAAATGGTTTCTTTTGGGCGACCTTCTTTTCTCTAGTCTTTCCTAAGCTCACCATGCAGGAGTACATATATATATATATATACATACATACATACATACATACATACATACATACATACATACATACATACATGCATGCATACATACATACATACATACATACATACATGCATGCATGCCTGCCTGCCTGCCTGCCTGCCTGCCTGCCTGCCTGCATGCGCGCGTGCGCACGCACGCACGCACACACACACACGCACACGCACGCACGGAGAGAGCGAGAGACGCACACAATAAAAATTAAAATGCATACTCTGTTTCGTTGTTTCTACGCTTCTACTTCTTGGGGGTATACCTTTCATGTTGTATAAACATGCACCGGAGTGTGCAGACAAGCAGTGGATTAGCCTGTTGTGTCTTTGCATCATGTACGGGCCGTCTGAGTGTGACCTTTGTGTAGCCCACTGTTCGGTAGCAATGGCATTACCTGACTCAATTCGATGTTCAGCTGCCATGATGTCTTTTGCATACCCACCAGACCTCCGACACCTCTAACGTACGTCTCCGTAGGACTATGTGCTCGATCTCGCCTTTATTGAAACCAGGATACGCTAGAAACTGGCCGAACATCTCAGTGATCTCGAGGTAAGGGTGTCTGTCGGCCTCGGGTGCTGGGTGTCGCGTGTTTGAATTACCATGGAGACCGGGATTTTGATGGCAGTTGGATATTCTGGTAAATATTTTCTTGATCTCTTGGATAGTGAGAATTGAGCACGTTATACATTCCTTGGGAGTTGGAAATCGAGAAGAGCATGCTTAACGGCCCCTGCCCGGACAAAATTCAAATTAAAAATATACCCAAGTTATTTGTTCATATCCCCCAGTGGTTTGTTAAGAGCAACTATAGATTGCGCCTAACTGACTGCGGGTCTACTTAGCTCTAGTGTTTGAGTCTATTAAGATGGACTCGCACACCGGTAAACCACCCTCCATGAAACTCGTTGCATACAGACTATGTAGAGTATTCTAAACCAGTATAACAGACGTTCATTTAAGTTGAGTCATTCCCCCGTTTCGCGCCTTCGTTTCATGAGAGCGAACTTCTTAGATATCAGATATAGCGACCTGCTAAGGTAAATACATACAGGAGTAAAATCTGGCTGGAGGCAGGTATGTAGGGGTGAGGGGTATGGGTTTGGCCGCGGTAGCTGTGTTCGGTATTGATCCTCTCTTACAGTGTTTGTGTGTGTGCGAGAGTATGTGTCTGTATGTATATGTCTGTGCGTGAAAGGGTATGTATTTCTTGTATGTGTATGTGTGTGTGTGTGTGCACACATGTATATGTATTCACGTATGCATATGTCAATCAATCAATCCAAACCGTTCAGTTCCCTGTGGAGCACATGTGCATGTAAATTTTATTGCTGTTGATCGGACAGAACGAACAGAGCGTGGCAGTAAAAGCCTGGGCTTGTCGTCCCTAGTGATCGCTGAAGCTGTTACCAGCATTTAGAGCCAGCCGATCAATATTGTACAGCTCACTCGGGTTCAACCTGTTCCCTGTTTGACGTGCGCTTCTCCGCGTTTTCATAAATTGTTGTCGTTCCTGTGTTACATTTGTTGTAGCTGTCTGTCGCCAGTGATTTACATTTTGGACCGTGGTCTGTGAGATGGATTTTTACCCACTTGTTCATCAACTAATGTTTGCCAAGTGCTCTTAAACCTTGGAAGAATGGATTCACACTGGGGATCTTCTTCTTCTTCTTCTTCTTCTTCTTCTTCGTACACTGTCAGACGTCAAGCTGAATTTTTACGAAGAAAGCTGCGGTCATCCTGAGGCTGTCGACACTGCCATAGAGCTTGTCTAGTGTTGCCACTGGTGATGAAGAAGAAGAAGCCGAGAGGAGCGGTGCATACTTGGCCACAGCGTCCAGTATCAGAATGGAGATCGAGGCAGTGACCGGCTCCGAGGTTGTTATCTGGGACCTCTTTAATTAGGGCCATAACCGTCTCTGACTTCGGTTGATGGCTTTGGCATGAGCGGATAGGCCTCGAACCTTCGAGAACGTTCGTCGACCTACTGTTCTGATCATGCCGGGGTGTACGGGAGGGAAGAAGCCGGCATCCTGCCCACGGGAGTACCAGCATTGGGGACGTTGACAATGGTTAGATGTGACGTTTTGAAGTTGATCAACGACCACCGTTTCGATGAAGACACTAACGTTGATAAACCAGCAATGCACGGATTGCCAAATTTGGAAATCATACGTGTCGTGTGTTCAGCAGATAGGAGAGCACGAGAGGACGGGGCAGACATGTGTACAACCAGCGAGCTGCATGGACTATCAGTATCTACGCTCTTTGCCATTTGCTGAGAGGGTCTAAACACCTATAGGTCTACCCGGAGTGCAGTGACGTCGATGCACAATAAAACAGAACATAATTCATGTTGTCTTTATGGATCAATATGATGAGCAGCGCATGAGCTGCATTGGTCAGCGACCCATAGCTGACAGCTAGCGTCAGGGCCAGCAAACCATAGCTGCCAAGATCCTTCTACACCTCCACGCGGTGATCCTGCATAACAGGCTGCAGGGGGGCTGACTGGCTAAGGAGAAGGGATCGAAGAGGGAATGCTAACCCGGTACTAAAAAAAATGCTTGCTGAAGTCGGATGTGTTGGACCGAAAGGTGCAAATATCGCAGTCAAGCTGTAAATTACGACACAACGCATTCCGTTCTCTGGACTACATTCTGTTACTTAAGCTTTTTCAGGGGTTGGTAGTGGAAGATTGAGAACGAACGAAGAAGAAGACGACGATGTTCTCTTTAGTCCTTGACTAACATATTTTTATCGTAACATCGATTATCATTTTGTTATTGCTCGCTTTACAGTTCCACCTAGTTTATCAGACTTTTATATTATTAACACCTATGGATGTTACAGAGTGCAGTGACGTTGATTCTTAACAGAACAAAACAACAGATCTTCATCCAATCTATTTTGTTTGTTCTATGTGACATCTCTGCTGAATAGTAATACTGTAAGGATTATTTAAACTCGCCTTCTCCGACAATGTGGTTTCCCAATTCAGCGCCTGTCTTGTTATTATGTTTTGTTTTCTATGTGACTTTGCTCCATCCTGTCCAGGCGCGGACTTTTCAAGCAGTTACGAAAGCCTTGTTGGTTGTTTCAGGACGTTATGTCAAGATTACTTAATGTCAGCTCGACACTATATGTCCGTAAATTCTCTCCCTGCGAGCAACAACTGTTCTGACCGTTATTCTGGGCCCAACCTGTCATCTAATAAGATGTAAGCCAACTAATATGATGTAAGCCATCTAATATGATGTATGGCATATAACGGAGACATCTGTTAGTGAAAGTTTGCAATATTGACCTAGTGTTTTGTAGATATACATGTCGTGTTTCCTAGTCATTAAGTGTGTTGTTTCCTTGTTAGTGCTGAACAACTTAAGCTTAATACATGCAGGGGGGGGGGGGGGGGAGGTGCTCTCTCTCTCTCTCCATATATCATAATGATGTAGCATGTTCTTGTCATTCCCAAGTATTCGTTGCCATACTTGGGCCATTGGCTTCTTGGTCTGTTTCTGCCTGACTTGTCCGGCACCATACCTTCCATTACCGTTCCCTCAAGACCGTTGTGTCTTTTGATGTGAGCAAAGTATTCACATTTTCTGGTCATGATTGCTCTATGAACCGGTTCTTCTCTATGCCCAATTCTTTTTCTTTTCGGTCCGCGGTATTTTGAGGATCTTTCAGTAACATTTCAACTCGGAAGGACTCGATTCTCTTCCTTGAAGGTTGGGCGACTGTCTATGTTTCACAGCCGTATGATACCACGGGATAAACACAGCTTCTCAAAATGTTCCCTTTTGTTGGTTGTCATCACGAATGAATTCAGCATGACCAACCTGCAGCGAAGTCATCTTACATAGAGGTTCAGACCTACAAGCAAGAGGTCGACACTGATGCCAAGGGATAGAGAGGATAAAAGAAACACTCAAGAAGCTCAACACGTACGACCCTACCACCAAGCCAAAACGGAGGTCGACTCATACCTACTCTCTGCGATACCGCAAGGGAAAAGCTTCACTTTATTATGGGTTAGTCTTCCACTGAAGCGTAGTGGGGAGCTGTAGGTCTCCTACTTGGGGCAGACGTGTTGCTGCGGTTGTTGAGGGCCCATGCTGGTGTAGGATGTCTTTCATTTTGTCTATCCATTTGCCTCGTGGTTGACCCCTTGCTCTGACCCCCTCCGTCCAATCACCTACTATTGTATTTTTGTAATGGCAGCCGATCTGGTTTTATTCTCATGATAAGGTCTAACCAACTTTTCTTGCAGTTTATGTTTGTATTCTCCAGAGGATGTTGTTTCAACTGTTCTTAGTCAATTTTTTTATTCTGTCTCATCTAGTTATGTCGATGACCTCTTTCAGGCATCTAATATCAAAGATTTCAATTTTCTTTTCCTGTGCTATTGACAGAGGCCAGATTTGGCACTCATAGGCACATAGTTGGTAAGGATATAGTGTTTATCAGTTGCCGTTTTGGTTTTATACTGATGTTCAGATATTTGATGACAATTGGTTGGTCACTGCACTTGCTCTTTGACATCTGTTTCGATTTCTTTGTCCAAGAGCAGTAGGACAAAACGTGTGTGTGTGTGCGGGCCCGTGCGTGCGTGTGTGTGTGTGTAGCAGGTCATCCCGTAATCGGCGAGGTCGTTGGGGCACACATGAAGACATCTCCACAAGGCCAAGCCATCCCTCTCTGTCAGCAGCCGCTGCCTGTACTTCCTCTGGTCGGAGATTGTTCCATTCTTTTCTGTTGTCCTCCCACCTCTTCGTCGTCTGCCTTGCACCTTTCCGTGCAGGAGTCTATTTGCAAGACGATTTGATCTCGATATGTGACGTACCAAGCGAGTTTCCTTCCTTTGACAATTGCCGAGAGGTCGTCAAACGGCCATATTGCTGTTGTAATTCTTTCTCACGTTACCTCATTTATAACTGATCGAGTTACAAATGAGAAAATATATATGTATAAAATATATGTGCATGTGGTGCGGTTTGAGGGGGTGGGGGCGCGGGGCGGAGAGCGTGCGAGCTTGAATAAAGTTGTAACAATTCGTATTGATGCAGAGTTTGTGCTTGTTTTATTTTGTTTTCTGACTTTCTGTTATTTTTCTCCAGCAATTGTTATATTTCTTGTTTATTCGACCTACAAAACACCCCAAACAGTTGATATCACTGACCCAAATTGTCTCACGTCCAACTTTTGTCAATTTGATGTTTTTCTAGAAAGCTACTTTATAAATCTGTCCTCGAGTATAGACTGTTCTATTATAACTCTATCAACAAGTATAAACTGCTACTTAATAACTATCATCAAGTATAGACTTTTACTTTTAATAAATATATCATCAAGTATAGATTGTTACCTTAAACTGTTATCATCCAGTATAGATTGTTACTGTAAACTCTTATCATCAAATATATATTGTTACTGTAAATTCTTATAATCAAATATAGATTGTAACTGTAAACTCTCATCAAATATAGATTGTTACTGTAAACTCTTATCATCACGTATAGATTGTTACTGTAAACTCTTATCATCCAGTATAGATTGTTACTGTAAACTCTTATCATCAAGTATAGATTGTTACTGTAAACTCTTATCATCAAGTATATATTGTTACTGTAAATTCTTATAATCAAATATAGATTGTTACTGTAAACTCTTATCATAAAGTATAGATTGCTACTGTAAACTCTTACCATCAAGTATAGATTGTTACTTTAAACTCTTATCATCAAGTATAGATTGTTACTTTAAACTCTTATCATCAAGTACATATTGTTACTGTAAACTCTTATCATCAAGTATATATTGTTACTGTCAATTCTTATAATCAAATATAGATTGTTACTGTAAACTCTTATCATCAAGTATAGATTGTTACTGTAAACTCTTACCATCAAGTATAGATTGTTACTTTAAACTCTTATCATCATGTATAGATTGTTACTGTCAATTCTTATAATCAAATATAGATTGTTACTGTAAGCTATTATGATCGAATATAAATTGTTACTGAAAACTTTAATCATCAAGTATAGATTGTTACTGTAAGCTATTATGATCGAATATAAATTATTACTGAAAACTCTAATCATCAAGTATAGATTGTTACCTTAAACTTTAATCATCAAGTATAGATTGTTACCTTAAACTCTAATCATCAAGTATAGATTGTTACCTTAAACTCTAATCATCAAGTATAGATTGTTACCTTAAACTCTAATCATCAAGTATAGATTGTTTCCTTAAACTCTAATCATCAAGTATAGATTGTTACTGTAAACTCTAATCATCAAGTATAGATTGTTACTGTAAACTCTAATCATCAAGTGTAGATTGTTACTGTAAACTCTAATCATCAAGTATGGATTGTTACTGTAAACTCTAATCATCAAGTATGGATTGTTACTGTAAACTCTAATCATCAAGTATAGATTGCTTCTTGACCAATCAGAACGACATTTCTGGAACAAGATTTGCCTTCTCTCTTCGATTCTATTCCCTCAGTCAAGCTGCGTGAGTGCAGTCATCTTCTATGACCTCCTAGGTAGAATACGCTCTCGGTCAGCTTTGATTCGCTGACCTTGATCATGATGCAAGCAGCCAGCTCTGAGTATCTGGCTACTGTCAGCTCATTCACTGCTGACAGCCTTTGGTCTCTGGTACCTGACCAAACTCTACTTAAACAGATATACCTGACCAGGACGTCGCGTCAGGGTGTGGCACAATATACTGACCAAGACCACTATCTCTCTTCCATGTAGAGTCCTTTGGAAACAGGCTGTTTTCAAGGTAGTCTGTCTGACGAGATGTATATCTACGTGATCTCTGTAGTAGTGAGCGTTCTTGATTTCTCTGTATGGTAGTCGATGATTAAATTGTGCCTTTTTGCTCCCATCTTTTGCCAGAGAATAAGCTCTTTCGTTTCCCGTGATTCCGCAATGGGAGGGTAGCCACTGGAGCACTATTGTTGAGGATATCTGGAGTTTTCCCACTTCTGATCTGATCTCCGATAACAGTGGTTCGTTGTTTGTTTTTTGTATTGTCTCTAATAGTTCTCTGCAGTCCGTGAATACAGCTATTTTTCTTGGAGGTTGCCTTTCTGTTTGAAGTATTCTCAGTGTTCGCAGGAGGGCCATCGATTCTGCTCTAAGGTGTGTATACAAATTTCCTGTTACGAGGGCCTTTTCTGTTATATTTCCTCTTTTGTGTCTTATGAATATGCCTCCTCCCCCGTTCCGGCATGCCCCCCTCTGCTGAACCATCTGTGTACACATGTGTCCATTCCTTGGTATTATATTTCTCCTCAATCATTGTTTGTGCTAAATTTTCATCACTTATATTTACAATATTCCGTCATCAGTCCACTAGACGCCGTGGAGAGGTGTGCCCTCTTTGTTTCATATTTTTTTGGCAGGTGAAAATCCACTGGTGATTTGCTAGGTCAATGCATCATCTGTAATCAACCGTTAGGTTGGTAGCCTCTGGGAATATACGATCGTATATTGTTAGGACTGGTGGTGGTGGAAGCACCAATTAGAGCAAGGTAGACCCTCAGCCTGTCAGGCTGCCACTCCGCTAACCACATATCCAAGACCCGATGTTGTAGCAGCACAGTCCCCTTTTTGCGACATATCCTCTGTGGGGCGAGAATCCCTAGAATAATTTGAGAGGACTTTAAACTTTTGAATTTTGCCCGAGCAGCGGCCGTAAAGCCAGCCTACTCTTTTCAATTTCCAACTGTCAAGGGATTTTTAACGTGCGCGCAACTGAACACGGGTGTCTGATCTCACTACTCAAAGATCAGGGAACATTTTTACCGGATGATTCAAGTGAAAAAAATGTCGGTCTGCACCCGATTTGAACCCGCGACCTCCAGCATCAGATGCGAACACCTTATCTCGAGATAAATATAATGACCACTAAAGTATACGGGCGAAACCATCTCATCAGGTATTCCTGACAAGTATGATCACGACTGTTGGTATCCCTATTGATGGTGTTCACCCGGCTGTAAGGATGATGAATAAAACCGCGGGTCGATACCATTTATTACAATCACGCGGCTCTATACCAGAACCCCGGTACAAACTTGATTTATTTGTTATAATTATTTTTGGCTCGAGGAATATTGTCTTTAGTTTTGGAGTTGGTCATCATCAATGTCTGTCGCTCCTTGGGGGGAGGGGGATCATAAGTCATTGCCAATCTTCTTCCGGTAAGTTCGATCTTGAGCTGTAAGTTTCAGTCTGTCTTAGATATCGTAGCCTCGCTGTAAATTATGAGACAAATTCACAAAGTCCTTTTCAGGACGAGGGCCGAAAGAGGAAGAAGAAGATAAAGAAGAAGAAGGTAAAGAATAAAAAGAAGAAGATTAGGTACACACTTAATACGAGTGGGTAGAGATATACAGAAAGACAGACATGCAGATGCATACATAGATGGGTAGCATGACAGACAGGTAGACAGACAAGTAGACACATATACAGACAGACAGAGACAGTGTAATTAGATAGATGGACGGGCGGATGGACAGACGGACCGACAGACAGACAGGCAGACATACATATAGGAGGTAGACAGACAGACAGATGCATAGATGGGTTGGTAGATTGACAGACAGACAGGCAGGTGCATAGATGGGTGGATAGATTGACAGACAGATGGACATGTAGGTATGTAGGTAGATAGATGGATGGATGGACGTATGTTGCTTATAAAGTACACGCAAATAATTACACGTTCAAAGCGATGCGTTTCCTCGATCGAATGCTTTCCAATGAACTTTTGTTATATAGATACTGCCTGTTCTAATGAGGACAGAAAACTATCAATGAATGTGACTCTAGCACTGTTCAAATCTCTGCCGAGCATCTGCTCCCACTACGTGTCCCAACATATAAACAAAAGAGACGGTATCTGTAACCATCATCAGAACCAATACTGGTAAAGCTTATTCGAGAAACCAAGAGTCTTAAGCTAGCCAGTGCTTCCTTTAGATATATTCAAGTTGGCGTTTGAAAGCGCGTGAAGAAGAAAGCCTTAATATTGTGTTGGGTAAAGTGTATTGGTACAGGCTGGTCTCAAAGAGATGGGATCACAGTGCCTGCATCCTGAATTACCCTCAGTCGTCTTGATTTATGTCTTGCTACTGGTTCAAGGTAGTTCGGGACCAGAGAGTAAGGTTGATGGCCAACGCAACTCCTTCCTCACTATATTCCAAATATAGCACAAGACAAAACTGACTGAAGGTGTCTCAGCATTGCTTGATGTGGGCAACTAACTTTAAAAGAGCAAGTCACTACCCGCACAAGCCGCATACACTCCACTATATAATTCAAGCAGCCTTTCCTAACTGCCAATTTAGCATGCCGCCCCGTCCTGCACCAACGCCGGGTAATCAAGCAGTTCGTAGGGCTACTGCGTGCCTGCCAGACGGCATTGGCATCTGTGCTTATGCGGATTGCACTATATAAGTTGGTCATCATTAAACTCGCATTCCTTCTCCACGAAATTATCTGGCTTTTCATCATCAGACGCGTTCTTTGTATTATCTTACTCGGTCAACAGTAGACTCACGTTTCGTCTGTACATCATTATCTTATTTATCGTCATCGTCCTTCCTCATCTCAACGTTATAATTTAACTCGGTCATCACCGGATTACGATTACTTCAGCGGGCCTTACATTTCCACATCCTTCATTTTGATATTTGTACTTCACCACCAACAACAGTTACTGGCGCGGCAAATTGCCAAGAAAATGGGGCTGAATATTGGTCCGCCGGGGTCTTTATGAGTGACAAGAATAGCACCACTGCCCTCCACAGAGAACATTTTGTAAGAGGCGGCTAACTGTGGAGCATGGCATAACACCGGTCATGGTTAGGTGGTTTGTTAAGAGAAGATGACGCCTAACAGGCTGCGGGCCTACTTTGCTCGTACGACCCTATTAAGGTGGACTCGCACATCGGTTAGCGACACTTCGCGGCAGTTGTACCCATTTACAGCAAGGTTGACTGGAGCGTGACGGTTGTGGGAGTTGAACCCCAGTACCTTTACCCCGAAGATCGTGTGCACTACCACTACGTTAATCAGACGCTTTCACCAAGACCTAGATATGAAATAAAAACAGAAAATAGGCCTGGAAAAGTATCAAGAATCTAAATACTGACCCGGCCAAACGTTCCCGCCCACACAGTGCAAGTTACACCCAACCAAACAGCCCACCAGTTTTGCTGAACGAGAAAACCATTAAATGAACAGAGAAAACCAAGATCCAGGGGGATTGTGAAAATGACAATGACATAATGGTGGACATTCTTCTCCGTGGAGGAATTTAATGATGCAATAGATCAAATTAAAAACAACAAAGCAACAGCCTCCTGATGTTTGGGGGACGGAGAGAATTTTAAAAGTTGGACCCGAAACCATCATGTGCTACGGCTTGTTAAGACATGACTTGTAATAATCCTGGGATTCATACAGGCATATGTATATTGTAACAGTAATGGTGTTGTGATGTGGGGGGAGGTAACACTAATGTTGTTTTGGGGGGATGTAACACTAATGTTGTGTGGGAGTGTAAAACGTGTGTTGTTGTGTGGGAATGTAACACTAATGTTGTGTTGGAATGTAGCACTAATGTTGGGATATGGGGATGTAACACTAATGTTGTGATGTGGGAATGTAACACTAATGTTGTTGTGATGTGGGGATGTAACACTAATGTTGTGATGTGGGGGAGGTAACACTGATGTTGTTGTGGGGGGATGTAACACTTATGTTGTGTGGGGGGTGTAAAACTAATGTTGAATGTGAATGTAGCACTAATATTGTGATGTGGGGATGTAACACTAATGTTGTGATGTGGGAATGTAGCAGTAATGTTGTGATGTTTGGATCTAACACTAATGTTGTGATGTTTAGATCTAACACCAAGACAGCGTATCATTGTTTCTTGATGCTGATACATTGATTCATAATTGTGCACTCAAATCAGGGTATATCCTATAGTGACACTTTTAGGATTAGTCTCTCTTAAAACTTTTAGACCACATGCCGCTAGATGCTTAGCAAAGCTGAAAACAAGAAGGTAGTTAGAAAAATCGATTAACAAGAGGCCATACAAATGCTAGAGAGTATACTAGTAATTGAGCTTCTGTAAATCAGCTTTTATTATTGAGTTTATTATTCATTATGGCAAGGAAATAGCTGTTTGATTGCTGGGACACGGACATAAAATCAATTTGTGGTTCAAGTGGAGGGTTCGCCTCGTAGGACCTTTGTAATTAAGGTAAGGAGCACTGGATACCAGCTGTCTGTTTCTCATATTGGCTAACCCAACTCCTGTTAGTTGTCGCAAAGAATCATCTGCCTATTTCTCAAATTGGGTAATCGAACCTCAGTGGTCACAAAGAATCACTGCCTATTTCTCATATTTAGCAAACAACACCGCCGCTAGTAATCACAAAAAAGCACTGCCTATTTCTCATATTTAGCAAACAACACCGCCGTTAGTAATCACAAAGAAACCCTGCCTATTTCTCATATTTAGCAAACAACACCGCCGTTAGTAATCACAAAAAAGCACTGCCTATTTCTCATATTTAGCAAACAACACCGTCGTTAGTAATCACAAAAAAGCACTGCCTATTTCTCATATTTAGCAAACAACACCGCCGTTAGTAATCACAAAAAAGCACTGCCTATTTTTCATATTTAGCAAACAACACCGCCGTTAGTAATCACAAAGAAACCCTGCCTATTTCTCATATTTAGCAAACAACACCGCCGTTAGTAATCACAAAGAAGCACTGCCTATTTCTCAAATTTAGCAAACAACACCGCCGTTAGTAAAAAAAATTGTATATTTCTCATGTTGTCTAAAACATACTGATCATGTAACATTTACTTCAAAGAACATCGTTCTCATAACAGCCGATCTGCAGGACTGCCGATGTTTGATCAGCTCTCCCTCCTCCACTACCGCATCATCCTCGAAATTGTGTGAATGTGCTGTGGACTAAAAAGCCAGAAAAATACGGAACTTAATGATTTAAGAGCAGTACTCTGTCAACTATGCCAGCAGTCCGCACCAAAAAGAGTAGTGGTACAGTGGGTTCCATCCCACTGTAACATCCAAGACAACGAGGAGGCAGACCGACTGGCAAAAGAAGGTGCAAGACTACCACAACCAGATTCTAGTGTGAACTACGAAGAGTCCAAAGGGCTTATTAGAGCCAGATACATGACCAAATGGGAAACAGAACATACTGGCTACACAAAAAATGATGCCTATTACCAGTTGAACAGAAGAGAGCAGGTCGTGGTCTTCAGACTCCGCACAGGCCACAACAGACTGAGGTACCATCTATTCAATAAACTGAAGATAGGTGGCACTGACGAATGCATCTGTGGTACAGGGAAAATGACCGCTGAACATCTGCTGCAAAACTGCCCGAAATACGAGGATCAGAGAAAGCACATGTGGCCATCACCAGTGGCAACACTAGACAAGCTCTATGGCAGTGTCGACAGCCTGAGGATGACCGCTGCTTTCTTCGAAAAAATACAGGTTTACGTTTGACAGCGTACGAAGAAGAAGAA
Source organism: Ariolimax columbianus (assembly GCA_036924085.1). NCBI lineage: Eukaryota > Metazoa > Mollusca > Gastropoda > Stylommatophora > Arionidae > Ariolimax > Ariolimax columbianus. Next base: position 48,354,677 of record JAVGWX010000021.1, read on the forward strand.
GAAGAAGAAGAAGAAGAAGAAGAAGAAGAAGAAGAAGAAGAAGAAGAAGAAGAAGAATGTGCTGTGTCCATCTCTTCTGTCCGCCTCTCTTGCCAGGTACAAGACCCTCCAGTATGGTTTGCCTGTCCTAGACCAATTTGACGTTTGATCTGGCGCTAGTATTTTAGTTTTCTAGTCGTGATATTGTTTATTAGCCAATTCTGTTCTATTTCCAGCTCCTTTAGGAATTCTGTGTTTTTCTAACTCGCTTTCCACGGTATTGTGATCTTTGACCGTTAGCATTTAATCTTCTTAGTGTTTCCGTTGCGTGGCCTAGAGGTGAAACTCGTTCGGTTTTCACAATCCCAAAGCTCCGTGTTCGATTCCCACTTGTGTCCAGTTGGGCAGACACGGGTTTTTTCTCTCGGGAAAGTGCTCCTACGCGTACGGAAAGTAATGGCAACCTACCGTACTGCACACTTGTCAAGAAACTTATAACAGTCAAATAGGTGGCGGTTGTAAGAAGCTACGTTCTGTAAAAGGAAATGCGACTTACTATAGTGTTTCTGTGGTTTTCCATTTCTCGCGTGACCATGGCTCGCATCTGTAAGTTGTCGCTGGGAAGATGCAAGTCCACAGGATCTTGATTTGTCTCGTTTTGTTAGTGTTCTGCTTGAACTTGTTTATGTTAGTTAACTTCCTCAATGACAATTCCTCTTCTTACGTCTATGTGATGATCTTTAGATCTTGTTCCTCGTTTGATTGTTTAACCGCCAGCAGTCCCGCAACGATTCTTGGTAGGACAACAGTTTCATCTGAGTATCTAAGTTGCATACACTGAACAGGTTGAAGAAATTATGGCAGAGCACCGACAAAAGTAAAAGTCTTGAGAGCCTGTGTTTTTCTGTGGCAGCTTATGGCTGCGAATCTTGGACGATTACCAAAACTTCCAGACAAAGAATCGAATCCTTCGAGTCAAAATGTTACAGCAAGATCCTCAAAATACCCTGGACGGAGAAAAAGACACGTAGACATTCGGCAAGAGGTGAGCATAGAGGAGAACTGGTTTATCAATTCCATTTTGGCTAGAAAATGTAAATACTTTGGTCACATCAAGAGACACAACAGTCTCGAGAGAACGCTGATGGAAGGTATGGTGCCGGGCAAAAAAGGAAGGTATAGACCAAGAAGACGATGGCACCAAGATATCCAGGAATGCCTGGGTATGACTGTGGCGGAGGCTTGAATTTTGGCAAGGAAAAGAGTTTCTTTCAGACAAACTGTGATATGAGCGACGTTCTATAAAGGACATGCTACATGATGATGATCTTAGTTGTGGTATTTAATTTGTGTTTTGTATTTGTGTTTGGGAATGTGTTCTCGTGTGATTGTGTGAGTTTATATTTGTTTGTGTGTGTTTGCATCGTTTAACCGACACAATAATCTGTTACAGTCCCATAACGCGCTTCGACAATACAACTTCCATGAGCGTATCTTGTTTTCTGGTATTGTATTTGTCCTTGTGTTTTGTGTCTGTGTGTTTGCATGTGATTGTGTGCTTGTATTTGTTTGTGTGTGTTTGGTTGTGTTTTATGTGTCTGTTTGCTTGTGTGAGTGTTTGTATGTGTGTGTCTGTGTTTGCTTGTGTTTACTGTGTGTGTTTATTGTATTTGTTTTTTGAATGTTTGTTTAGTGGGAGTTTGTTTCTGTGTATATTTGTATATGTATGTGTGTGTGTTTGTGTGCATTTGTTTAAGTTGTATGTGCACGTTTGTTAGTGTTGGTGCGTTCGGTGCTTGTTTTAGTTATGTGTTTTTGTTTTAGTTATGTGTGTTTGTTTTAGTTATGTTTGTTTGTTTGTTTTAGTTGTTTAAGTGTTTGTTAATGTTTGTGTTTGGTGTGTTTGGTTTAGTTGTATGTGTTTTAGTTGTGTGTGTGTTTGTTAGTGTTTTTTATGTTGTGTGTGTGTTTTAGTTGTTTGTGTGTATGTTAGCGTTTGTGTGTTTTGTGTTTGTTTTAGTTGTGTCTGTTTGTAGTTTTTCTTAGTATTTGTGTGAGTTTATGTCTGCGTTTGTGTAAATGTATGTTTGTGTTTGTATGTGTGTTTTTATAGGTCTATGTGCAGTTTGTATGCATGTATGTATTAGTTTGTGTTTGTGTATGTGCGCGCGTGTTTATGTGTGTGTATGTGTATGTGTTTGGTTATGTGTATGTTTGTGTGTGTTTTGTATGCTTATCTGTATGCATGTGTTTGTGTATGCATGTGTCTGTTTTTATGTATATATGTATGTGTTTGTATGTCTGGGTAAGTTCATGTGTGTGTGTGTGTATGTGTGTGTGAATATGTTTTTTTATACTTTGTTAATGCCATTTTGGCATGTAGCACAAGGCCATAAAGACAAATACTTCTGTATATATATAGTTCTGGCATGTAGCACAAGGCCATACAGACACATACTTCTGACGATTATGAGTGTACACGCTAGAGAGACCGGTAGAATAAACGCTACTGTTACCCGTTGATTGTGGTGGGATAGAAGGAGGAGAGGTGGAGGTAAGGCGGGAGGGGAGGGCTACGCTCTGATCAAACTGGAAACCCGGTAGCGAGCACATGTCATACTGGAAGATCGTGGTCATTGTAAGCCTGAACTTACCCAACAATCGCTAGATGCCAATCAACTCATTACATCACATGAAATCAGAATAGTTCTGCAATGGATCCATTGTCATTCAAATACACCTAGCGATGACAAGGCAGGCATACTAAGAATGGATCAAAGTAACAATAACATAACATACCAACAACCCTACATACAGTCAAACAACTACTCTAGACTACGAGCAGAGAGGCGTGAATGATTCGATGGGCAATGCGGAATGCTGGGAGAGAAATCTACGAACATATGGCCATCCCAAAGACATCAACCTCATGAAATGGAGAGATGAAAGCAGCATTCTCCGACTCCGCACTTAACACATGTAATTAACCCTTTACACCCTAAGCCTTAAAATAGGAAATACATATTCATAAGCGCAGGGAGATACTTCTTTGCCTTATTAATATACCATATATTGCTTATGCGATGTAAATGATATCCCAGCACAGAACAAGCAATGAACAGTTGCATTGAACATAGTAGTAGTGTTTCCGGTTTCCAAAGAACATACAATGGGCAGGTTAGGGTGTAAAGGGTTAACAGTAGAATCCAACTAAATCGTACTCCAGATTGCTGCCCGTGCACCCATATATAGGAAACTGTTAATCCCCATCTTTTTGAATGTCCTGCACTCGTCTGTGTTAGGAAAGAGCGTCTTCTTCCAAATCCAGACAAATGCAACACTTTGTACGGACAAACACTTGCATATACCACTAAACGGCTTTGGGCAAAGAAGCAGGGGCCTACATACTCTTGAATCAATAACCAGGGGATTCCAAATATCATTTGAAGGTGAACTCTGCGACTACATGCGTGTCTCTCTATACCACTCTCTCACAGAGCAGTTGGCTGTCTCTTATTTATTAACATGACATTCTCCACACACACTGACCTCTCGCAATCAAATATTCATGTTGTTTCTAGTCGATGATACCGTCTGAAGTGGCACAGCGGTTTGATAGACTGAGTGTTTGTCGCGGAAAATGTCCAACCCGTGGACTAGACAATCTACTTTCAAGGTAACGTGTTTCCTTACACAGGCTTTAACGGTTGGTCTCAAATAAAGGGTTTTGCTGAAGTCGGATGTGTTGGACCGAAAGGTGCAAATATCGCAGTCAAGCTGTAAACTATGACACATCGCATCAGTTCTCCGGACTACATTCTGCTACATAAACCCTTTCAGGGTTTGGTAGCGGGAGATTGAGAACGAACGAAGCCAAGCCAAGCCAAATAAAGGTTTGAAAGACTTCAGTTTGCTAAGCCACAGTTTGTGTTAGGCGTGCTGGTCAGGTACGCATTTACAGTTTTGTCGACTGGAGCGTGCCGATTGCGGAAGTTGGACACTGTAAACCTGCCGTTAAAAGTTAGGGCTCTACAACCACACATTTTAGAATTTGTTTCGTTTATTTCTCTGTTCCCCAAGGCGGTTTGCGTTGCACTATGTTTCTTTTAGATTTTGCGCCTGTCGGCTCAGTGCATCCGACCTCGGTATTCATTGTACGTAAGGGTCTGCTTTATCCTGTCCTGCATTTTCTAAGCCTAAATCAGACCAAACTGTCTATCTTAGGCTAATGGGGAGAAGAGACTAGCATCTAGTCGGGCATAACATGATGATCGGGCAATGTTAGTCAGGGTCAGGTACAATGTACAGACCAACGCCCCCACATGTCTTACATGCACTTCTCACTGGACAAAGGGCCTGTTTCATGCCCGTTTTGCTAGCGAGGGGGGGGGGGGTATCGACCTTATCCCCGTGGCAGTGAGTGACTCATGTGCAGCCAGTTGTAGCACAACCACCTGAGGGACTCCGGTCCAACTTTACAAGCACGCCGAGGATGTGAAAACAAGCTGGTGGAACCTAACGCTCTTTTTAGGGCACACACAAGAGTAAAGTTACTGCTCGTGGCCATTCAACAACAACAACAACAACGTTATAAACCTAACGCCCTTTTTAGGGCACACACAAGAGTAAAGTTACTGCTCGTGGCCATTCAACAACAACAACAACAACGTTATCAACCTAACGCCCTTTTTAGGGCACACACAAGAGTAAAGTTACTGCTCGTGGCCATTCAACAATAACATTATCAACCTAACGCCGTTTTTAGGGCACACACAAGAGTTAAGTTACTGCTCGTGGCCATTCAACAACAACAACAACATTATCAACCTAACGCCTTTTTTAGGGCACACACAAGAGTAAAGTTACTGCTCGTGGCCATTCAACAACAACAACAACGACAACAACAACAACGATATCAAGCTAACGCAAGGAAGTGGCTCTGAAACGTGTCCAAGGAAATTGAGAAAGACACCGCCCCAGAAGAACTGTGTTTGTTGTTAGTGCCACTCGTACTTGATTTAGGTGCTCTTGCCAAACGTTGTGGTGGGTTACAGTTGTTTTCCCCACATCCCGAGGAGTACCTGACAGGGTGGGCAAGGGGTCTTCTCGCTGTGGTGTAGTGACATTATATTCGTAGCTCCTCACTAAGTTTACAACTACGGGGATCGCAGTGCCGATCACCACTTCGTTAATCAGACTGCCTTAAAATAGCCTGATTTCGGGTAAAACTGCTTAGAGGGGATATTAATCAGTATGTTTCTCTTGCTCCTGTTTAATCTAGTCTGATCAGACGAAAGATGGCCTGGTGCGGGCACGTCGCGAGGTCAAACGGAATTCCCAACTCGATACTCTTTGGTTCCGTACCGGGACAGAGAGGGCGAGGACGTCCAAGGAAGAGTTGGGTGGACAACATCACTGAGTGGTCAGGCCTTCGTCCCGGTGAGATACGTCAGGCGGCGACAGACAGAGAGAGCTGGCGTGGGTTTTTCATGTCTTCATGTGTGCCCCAACGACCTGATGGGTTACGGGATGAACTGAACTGAACAGAACTGATCAGTATATTTTACCTGACCCTAATTAATCTAGTCTGATCAGTATGTTTTACCTGACCCTAATTAATCTAGTCTGATCAGTATGTTTTGTCTTACCGGACGTTAGTCCTCGAAAATTTGTTCCGGGTCAAGCAGGTGTTGAATGTAATGAAAGAGCTGATGGGGTTGGCAAGTACAACTATAATGGCGGGCGGGAGATCAATGGACCGAGCCGATATCCTAAACGCCGTTTGGGAAATCGGCTGGATGGAAGATTCGGGAGTTGATCCAGAATCAACATCCTTGGCGTTACTTGTTGAATTGGGCGGGAAACGAGGGATCCAAAGTCGGTCTGGTTACCCAACCCCGGACAGGAGCGGTGAGTCAACAAGTGCTGGCAGAGAGACAGAGGATGAGGTCTGAGCGCGTATGGAGACTTGTCCCGAGTGCAATGAAGATGATCCGACAGCTAGCTAAGTTGATAGTTGACGCGATACCCACGTTTTGTAATAAAGATAACACTTTGAGGAAATGAAACTATACGCAGTATCGTAACGACTAGTAAAGTAACTCATAGCTTTACTGCCGTAGGGGTGTTATCGAACTCACATTTCAAAGGTTTGGCTATATGAGGGCGGTAGCCATCTCCTCTCCCTCGCCGCTTTTACTTCGTGGACTGAACCGGTACCAATTTAAGGCTGGGTCGACCCGGGAGCAATTGCTGTCTAAAAAAAAACATTACCGCCTCAAATGAACCCAGGACCACTCAGATGCGAAGCCAGCGCGCTAACCACAGCGCTACGCGGTTTCCTCGTAACGATTACGTTATAGTTACAACGTATAGTTATACGAACACTAACGCCTATGAGCTACTTCATCTTCTTTTATCTCTTCTTCTTCTCTTCTTCTAATTCTCTTCTTCTTCTTTTTCTGTTCGTTTGCTTGGAAATTTGAAAATGATTGTGTGTATCTGCGATGACGTAAAAACTTGACAATCGTTAGTAGCTATCATACAGGACCTTACAGTTAGTCTTCCCTGTATATCATATTCTGGCCAGTTCTAAAGTATGTTCTCTGTAGCCTGTCCACACGTACACATAGTGCAGATTTGCCTTCTTCAGTTTTTTCATGAAGAGTCCCTCAATGAACTATTGTTTGCTGATGGTCATATCATCTTTTACCAAAACGAAGAAGACCATCTGAACCATCATCACCACCATCTGAACTAAATCCATTTCGCTTTTAACGAATATGACATGAAGACCAACACAGGCAGGACAGAGACTATGTGGATTTCACGTGAACAAATGCGAAGAAGTGTCCACATCAATGACATTGGTATACAGCAAGAACGGGAGTTCAAATACCTAGGTATTGTGTTCACTGATAATGGCAGAGTGGACAGAGATTGCAGATAGAATTCAGAAGGCGAACAGTGTCCACTATCAAATTGCACACTAGAGTACTACTTTCTGTTAAGAGGAAACTGATAAATACACTATGTATTCCTACATTATTACCAATCTCAATATTGGTCTTTACTAGCAACCCATAAGAGTCAGATCCAGAGCTGTGAAATGCGCTGTGTGAGAAGTGCAGCCGGAAATACAATTCGTGACGAAATCCACAACACTACGCCGAGGCAGACAGTGGAGACACACCCATGTAGTGCCTACATTAACGTCCAACATATCAAGTGACTGGCACTCTCAGGAAGATACACTCACGACACCACAAGCCTCCCACTTGGCGATGATAAGAACTCTACACATTCTACCTCTATGCGACGCCTTATGGCAGGAGCAGTAGGACACAAGAAGAAGAAGTGTTGTGTACATGTGGTTGCGGAGTCGGTTGTATCCTGTTCTTGGGCGCAACACAACAGTTTGCTCTTGTCTGTTTATCTTGTGTTAATCGTCTTGTGTAAATGTTGGTTGCGCTTTGATTCAGTCAATCGTTGTTTCTGGTACAACCGGTTGCTGGTCTGCAGCACCCTCCTTTGTCAGTCGATCTGCTCTCTCGTTTCCCGGTATTCCACAATGAGAAGGTATCCACTGCATGACATTCTTACGCTGGTTACTCAGTTTGGACAGCAGAGCCCGTAGCGTAATGATAGAAACAATGGCATACGACAATAGAAGTATTTATTGTCCTCGAGTAGCGTTGATTCGGTTAGCACTAAATTTACAGGGAACCTATAGGTAGTGAGGATAAAGCGTTAAACGGGGTATTGTTGTATTATTGTTGTGTTCTGCCGACATATTTTTGTAATGTGCTTCTTCAGTATTTGGTTCTATTTCGTTTCAGTTATAATTCGTGACATAACAAGAGTCACGATCCTTTTATCAAGACGTATAGACGTCTTCGCTTTTCGCCTGGCTTACAATTTCTTCAGAATGGTGTAGCAGACCTCAGTGCTCAGTCCTCATTAATCGCCTCTTACAACAAGACTGATAGGTTGTAGTGTACCTTTCCTTACTTCTCTTTCGGACTCCAGTAATATTAGCACGTTATTCATAATTTGCTTGATTTTTTTAAGTAAAATTCTATGGCTGTGAGGGTCTAGATTATGGCCGCCTCATCTATATATCTGAAAGTGCATATATTTGTATGTCTGAAGACGAGAGACATATCTGACTGAAATTTTAACTGAACATTGTATGGCCGACTTCTTCTTCTGCGTTCGGACTTTCTGCTCATGCTAAAACTTCAATCTTATTGCCAGGATGAAGTCCATTATTTTTCAGGTCTGAGCGGTGACCCCGTAGTTTTTTCCTCAGTTCTGCTGCATCTGGCCAGGGATGGCATCTTAGTCCTTCGTAGGCCAGGCATTCTTGAAGTAGGTGTTTATGATTCTAGACTCCTGTCTCACATGTACATTCATTTGTTTGCTACCGTGTTTGAATATTTATGTCGTTCCTTTCACAAATTGTGGGCATCAGATTATTATATGGATGCACGATGTACTGGGGTTGTGTTCCCTTGTAAAGTGAAGATAACGTCGCATTTCCCTTGTAAATGTTACATAAATTGGAGTTATCCTTGTACAGTTAATGAGAAAGTACTCTTTATATATATATATGCCATAACTGACTGCTGTCGTCAGGACCAACGAACCAGAGCTGCCAAGACCCTTCTACACCTCCACTTGGTGATCCTGGGTAACAGGCTGCAAAAGGGCAGACTGGATAAGGAGAAGAGATCGAAGAGGGAATGCTAACCGGGTACTACAAAAATGCTTGCTGAAGTCAGATGTATTGGACTTAAAGGTGTAGATTTCACAGTCAAGCCGTAAACTACGACACAACGCATTCCGTTCTCTGGACTACATTCTGCTACTTAAGCCCTTTTCAGGGTTTGGTAGCGGCAGATTGTGAACTAGCGAAGCCAAGTCGAAGCCATATATATATAGATATGACCCAAGTGGTCTGCTGGGGTATTTGTGAATGACAAAGACAAGAATAGCATCACTGCCTCACATAGAGCGTGTCGTAAGAGGCGACTAACTGGGACATGACATAACAGCGGCCATGATCAGGGTTATTTTTTTTTTAACAGCATAGATGGCGCCTAGCAGGCTGCGAATCTCCTTTACTCTAGTGTTTGAGACTATTGAGATGAGCTCGCACTTTCCGTATGCGATTGTCCCAACGGAGCGGAGTATTAAGCTGCTCGAGTCTAGCCCGCTAAGTAGGAAAACCTTCCTCTGACTACATCCAGCTTATACCAGAGCTGGGACATGCACATGGACATCTGCCCCTGTAGAAGTACAGATCGATTATGAACCTAAGATATGTATATATGAAAGTCTCGCCTTCCGTATAAAGTTCATCATCATCATTATCATCATCATCAAGTGCACTGCAGGTTGGTGTTTCCGATCATGGATTTCCACTTCCTGTTATCGCATGCGTCGTTTATCAGTTCCGCCGTTGATAGTCTCCCATACCATTCCTTTTGAGCTGTCCAATATTTTCTCCTTCTTTTCTCTCCTTCTGTCCATCTTCCTTGTGATTCTGCACGCTGTTATTCTATGTTCCAACCTGTCTCTTCTCATGACATGCCAGAAAAAGAGTTGTTTTCCTTGTTCTAGTTTCTGCCATAAGCTATCTCTATGCCTCTTCAAGTTCCACACTATTAGCGTTCTTTGTAGTCCATGGAATTCTCAACACTCGTCTCTATAACCAGTTTTCCGTTGCCTCCAATGATCCGTGTACATGCCTACTAATTGTCCATGACTCGCTGCCGTATGTTAGTACTGGTTCTAAGTAGAATCCAAGCACTCTCTTCCTCAATCCCATTGATAAGGTTTTGTTGCACACAATTCCCCGCATGCTCTGTAAGACTGATATTGCCTTGGTTTCTTCCTATTTCAAGTTCTTAGTTTTTAGTGGATCTGTACTTCTACAGGGACAGATGTATCTGTGCAGGCCCCAGTTCTGGCATGAGCTGAATGTAGCAGAGAGAAGGATTTCCTTCCCAGCGGGCTAAGCTCGAGCAGCGTATTACGCAGTTGCGTTAGGACAGGTGCCGATATGCGAGTCAATCTTAATAGATTCAAACACTAGAGTAAAGTAGACCGGCAACCTGTTAATCGCCATGTACGCTGCTCTAACCAAACCACCTAACCATGGCGTGTGTTGTGCCATGTCACACAGTTAGTCGCCTCTTACAACATGCTCTCTGTGGGGCAGTTTTGCTGTTCTTGACCTTGCCATATACAATAACCCTACGGACCACTCATGTGCATCTAAGATTTGACACAAATGTTTTCCATTGTCAATTGTTTAAAAGCCTTTTTCTGAGTTCATTAAACAACAAAAAAGAAACCGTTTTAACCTTTAAATGCGCATTACAAGAAGACCTTTTCCCGCTGTAAGATCATCCTTAACAGACTGTTTTTCCATGTACAATTTTCTGTGAAAATCACCCTTTTTATGTGAAGTTAATTTTTCCAAGACTATGACCTAGGGCATATAATAGATTATACAGGTAAAGTACGTTAGCAAGTCCAGGTAGTATTGAAAAAAGGCAAATGCAATGTTAGGCATGATAGAGAAGAAATATTAAACGGAGCAAGGAAGTGATTGTCAAACTGTATAAAGCATTAGTTAGGCCTAGATTGGAGTACTATGTACGGGTGTGGAGTCCGTATTGTAGAGGAGATATCAACATGCTGGAAAGGATACAAAGAAGAGCGACACAACTGATAGTGGAATTCCAGAATTACATTTATGAGGACAGACTCATAAAACCCGGGCTACAGTGTCTAGAAAAGAGAAGAATTCGAGAAAACTTAAAACAGGTTTGTACGATAAAGAAACGGATAAATTAGACTATAACAAGTGTTTTTGAAAATTCAACCAACTATGTGAACAAGAGGGCGTGGCTACAAATTAACAAAAGAAAGGTCCAGATTGGATTTTAGGAAATAGTTTTTTAGTCAGAGAGTGGTGAATGTTTGGAATGTATTGCCACAGGAAGTAGTGGAGACAGGGACAATTAATGCATTTAATAATAGAGTGTATGCGCATAGAATTTACAGCAATGAAATGTAAATGAAACTGTTTGTATACAAACTCAGCGGAGTCTTCTAAACCAGTATAAAGACGTTAAGTTAAGTATCATCTATGCAGAATCCAGGAAAGAAAAAAGTGCTTGTCTCTTGCGAGATGCATAATAAGCCGTTACTCAGTCTGCCTGCGTTGCTTGTGTCGTGAATGAATTATTTATTGTAGCAGGGTCAGAGGTAAACCGCCCGCCATCTCTATGCCTCTCACAGAACCTGCTGTCTATGTAAGCCGTCATTATCAGTCGTTTGGCAACAGAAGACCGTCTTATCTCGCAATCCCATGATCCTTTTCACCAAAATGTCGTGTGCGTCTATACGGATCTCCCATATTTCTCTTTCTCGAGCGACGTCTATCATTATGCCACTTCCGCCGCATGTTATCATTGTCTGGATATTGTGAAATAGTTATGCTGGTGGTTCTCTGTCCTCACTATTATCCAGATGAACATAGTTTCTCTCCGACACACGCACCTAAGGCTTGCATGGCCAATGCTTAGTAAAAGAAGATTAGGGAGTAATTAAGTCTAGTAATTAAGGGTCTGGGTGGTCACGAGGTAAGACTTCGGTCTCTGGTGCTGGGTCAAGGTGAGATGTTTTCACGTCGGCTTTATGATATTTTCCCGATCTCTTCCATGTAGAGTTATACACGAAGGACAACTCACAGATCCATTCAAAATTAAATCAGGGGTACGACTGGGTTGTCTACTGTCGTATTTCCTGTTTATCCTGGCAGTCGACTGGATTATGAAAGAAACAACAAATGAGAGAAATGGAATCCAGTGTACCCTGAATATAAACAGCTGGAGGACTTGGATTTTGTGGATGATATAGCCCTTCTGTTCCACAGCCAATGCAAAGGCTACTGGATAGACAGGATTATACCTCTAAACAAGTCGGTTTGAAGATGCATTACGAAAAGACAAAAATACTAAGGGTCAATTCAGCAAATACAGAACCAATTAGGCTGAGCGGAACGTCACTGGAACAGGTAGAGGTATTTACATACCTAGGAAGTATCATCAACAAGGAAGGAGGGACAGAACGATATAAAAACAAGGACACAAAAAGCAAGAGTTGCAGTCGGAATGTTGAAACCCATATGGAACAACAAGGAAATAAGAAGGAAGACAAAAATAAGGATTTTTAATTCAAATGTGAAGCCAGTCCAGCTGTATGGAGCGGAAACGTAGAGGACGACCAAAGGCAATGACTGGAGACATCAGGGTTTTGTCAACAGATGCCTGAAAAATATTCTTGGAATAAAATGGTTTGACAAAATTACAAACGACAGACTGTGGGAAATTGAAACAGGAAATCTTAGGAAGAAAGTGGAGATGGATGGGCCATACATTAAGAAAGCCCAAGGCCAGTATCACCAAGCAATCTACGTCATGGAACCCCCAGAGAAGGGTAGGCATAGGCAGACCAAGGGATAAATGGAGATGAGATCTGCAGGCGGAAGTAAAGAAAACAGGAAAAGGCTGGAAGGAAGGGGAAAAGCTTGCACAGGACAGAGCTGCTTAGCGAGGGTTCGTTGATGGCCTTTGCAAACCTGGGTGATAGAAGGCGAGAGAGAGAGAGAGAGAGAGACAGAGAGAGAGAAAGAGAGAAAGAAAGATGCTCCCATGATACGAAGGTTAGAAAGTAATTACGTCTAGTAATTAAGGGTCTGAGTGGTCACGAGCTAAGACATCGGCCTTTGGTGCTGGGTCACGGTGAGATGTTTTCACGTGGACTTTATGGTATTTCCCCCGATATCTGGGGAGTAGATATCGGACGCCCGTGTGCAGTGTCGCGCACATTACAAATCTTATCGCGGTTGAAAATAGACTTAACGGCCGCTGCCCAGGCAACATTCAAAACTATGTTAAAAATCTACCCAATCAATTACGGTATCCTCGCCGGTGCTCCGGAGTTCGTGCCTTGTGCTGAGATTCCCCAAAACTATGGAGACGAGCAGAGTACTTATGGAGATAAGCAGAGTACTTATAGAGATGAGCAGAGTACTTATAGAGATGAGCAGAGTACTTATAGAGATGAGCAGAGTACTTATAGAGATGAGCAGAGTACTTATAGATATGAGCAGAGTACTTATAGAGATGAACAGAGTACTTACAGAGATGAGCAGAGTACTTATAGATATGAGAAGAATACTTATAGAGATGAACAGAGTACTTACAGAGATGAGCAGAGTACTTACAGAGATGAGCAGAGTACTTATAGAGATGAGCAGAGTACTTATAGAGATGAGCAGAGTACTTATAGAGATGAGCAGAGTACTTATTGGTTAAATCGTGTTCAATGACGTTGATTCATAAACTAAACTAAACTAAGACTAATAATTTTGCCTGGATTAAACTTGGTCCTATACACCATAGTCGCAAGTGTTGAATGACAACATTCAAGTTACAAATATACCCGTTAACTGTACCTTTTCCCAGGTGGTTTATTAAGAGCAGCTATAATTAGCGCCCAACCGGCTGCGGATATACTTAGCTATATACGGAAAGTAATAGCAACCTACCGTACTGCACACTTGCCAACAAACTTATAACAGCCAAATAGGTGGCGGTTGTAAGAAGCTACGTTCTGTAAAAAACATGCGACTTACTTTTTAGTGTTTAAGTGTATTAATATGTACTCGCACATCGGTTAAACCATCCTCCCTGAAACTGGTTGTATACACACTCTGCAGTCTTCTAAACTAATTTAAAGACGTTAAGTTAAGTATATAGCCAAGTTGTGACACATTTTTTAGGCGTGTCTCGCTGGTCTAGTAATTAATCTATCTCTCTCTTGTGGCAAGACGCTTCCGTAATCCGGAGGTCCGGTATTCGAACTCCGGTCTGGTCATTACCGCGCCTTATTTAATGTTATTTGTTATGAATGTTATCTGAGTGTTATCACTTGTCTTGTGATCTTTGTGTACAGCTCGCTGACTCGACGTTTCCACATAGTCTCTTCTCTACCAGACTGTTTATTACTATCACCATTGATATTAGTCTGTTGAGATTCAGGGAATATATTTCTTTTAGTTGCCCACTACGTGATCTGCGTTTTCTTCCTATCCCAGAAGGTCGTTGGTTATTGTCTCTTGCATTCATGTGTCTAATTTGAAGTTTTGTGTCTAGACATTTCTTTCAACCCAGAAGGCTACTCCAAGCGTAATATGGTGTTGGTATGTGTAAATGGCGTGTGTCTAGTATATGGATGCACGTGTGTATCTGTTTGTAATTTGACGTATTGGCCAGTGTATGGATGTATGTGTGTGTGTGTATCTGTCTGTAATGTGGACGTGTTGGCCAGCGCATGGACACGTGTGTGTATCTGTTTGTAATGTACTCTATTATGGCAGTTTTGCAGTACAGTAGTTTGCCAATCCTTTATAAGCGTGGAGAAGTCGTCAGACCAAGAAAAATCGCTCGATTTATACCTCAGCACTACGTACACATCACCATTGTGTCTTTTTTGAGGGCCTGTTAAATTTGTATTTCCTAGTGTACTGACCAAGATCACACCTCTCTTCCATATAGCGTTCCATGGAAACAGGCTGTTTGCAAGGCAGTCTGACTAACGCGTTGTGGATTGACATGATCCCCGTAGTAGTGAGCGTCAGGCAGACGAAGTCAACGAAAGCACTTTATCCGCACGCTCGGGTTGAGAGAAAAGCTACTGCAACTTTTAGAGCAAGGTAATGCAAATGAAACTGGTTGTATGCAGAGTCTTCTAAGCCAGTATAACGACATTAAGTTAAGTTAAGTCACCACTTAACGTCCTTTTCAGGGCACACGAAAGAGTAAACTCAACGTGAGAATTTAACAGCAACAAGAACAACTTTACATTAGTTAGACCGCACTGCCAGTTGACTATTTGCTGAATAATTTCAGTGTGGCAGTGACCATATTCTCGCCTACTTCACGGGAGACTTCTCGTAACCCATTTAGGGCTACGTAAAAGGTTTCCCTTCCGATTACATTGAATAAACGTAAGGCTGCAACGGTCACATGGCGTATTCATTCCTGGGCCAACGAGACTACGGTTGCCATAGCAGCTGTATATCCGACCCAGACTGGTCTTTGACTTAGTTAGTAGCTGGTTTGCTGGTTGGTTTGGTGGTTGGTTGGTTGGTTAGTTGATTGGTTGGCTGGCTGATTAGCTGGTTGGTTAGTTTACTGTTTGGTTGGTTGGTTGACTGGCTTTTGTTGGCTGACTGGTTGATTGGCTGGCTGGCTGTTTGGTTGGTTGGCTACCTCGTTGCCTGTGTGGCTGATTGACTGATTGGCAAGTTGAATGGTTAGTTGGTTGTCTGGCATGTTATCAGGCTGGTTGGTTGGTTGGCTGACTGGATGGCTGGTTGCTTGCTTGGTTGGTTAGCTAGTTGGCTGGCTGGTTGGTTGGTTGGTTGGTTGATTGGCGTGCAGGCTGGCTAACTGACTAGCTAGTTGACTGGTTGGCTGGCTGGCTGGCTAATTGGCTGTTTATCCTGCTGGATAGCTGACTGGCTGGTTGGTTGGTTGGCTTACAGGCTGGCTAACTGACTGGCTGGTTGGTTGGTTGGCTTACAGGCTGGCTAACTGACTGGCTAGTTGACTGATTGGTTTACTGGCTCACCGGCTGTCTATCGGGCTCGATAGCTGGCTGGCTGTCTAGTTGGTTGGTTGGTTGGTTGGTTTATAACCGCTGAGGTTCAGAGATATGTGTAAGAGGGACATAAAGTAACTTGTAGTGAGTCTGACAGTATGTGGAAGCAAAGCAGCAAACCGATCCAAGTTTTGATGTATCCCGATGTGTCACCTCAGACTGGGTGAAAATAAGATCTTGCAACACGACGCGAAACAACAACGCTGCAAGGTGGAAAAAAAAAGTACAACTTAGTTGAGTTACATCATAAAGTCAGTGAATGGGGATGCTTTCACCATTATCAATCCACAAATACCATAATGGTCGATCTGAGGAGTCCGAGTCTCATCTCCTGGACCAGATGCGCCACGTCTGACGTCTTCAGCTCATCTGACTGGGGGCGTCTGAACGTCATCTATTCTCGGTGAACCTCGCCGTCAGGAGCTGGGCCGTCGGCTCAGTGGAAGCTGATTAGGAAACTGTCTCATGAGATGACCGAACCATCGCATCTTCTGTCTTGGCAGGTATTCAATATAGGAATTGAAACCGATCTTTAAACGAATGTCCTCGTTCTTCATTCTGTCTCTTATGGAGACGCCTGCGTACATTCTTAGGTAAGGTGTCCGCCTCGGGTGCCGGAGGTCGCATGTTCGAATCACGGTGGTGACCGCGATTTTTTTCACGTCGACCTTCTGGTAAAAATTCATTCACCTGATCCCTTGGAAGTGAGATCGGACTCCCTTGTTCAGTGTCGAGCACGTTAAATATTCATATGCAGTTCGAAATCGAAAAAAGTAGACGTAACGACGCCCAGACAAAATTCAAATTCAAAATCTACCCAAGTCATTTGTACCTTTCCCCAGGTGGTTTGTTAAGAGCAGCTATAGATGGCGTCTAACTGTCTGTAGGTCTACTTAGCTCTAGTATTTGAGTCTATTAAGATGAACTCTCACATCGGTAAAAACCAACTTCCCAGAAACTGGTTGTATACAAACTCTGTAGATTCTTCTAAACCAGTTTATGTCTGGATGTCACCGATAACAATCCCAACATGTACCGCATCATCACAATCGGGGTATCTCTAATGCAGCCCAGAACCAGTCGCATAACTTCATTCTGGTTGCGGTCCAACCTTTCACACTGTGTTCTTGATAGTGTGAGATGCCTAGTGCAGCCCAGAACCAGTCGCATACCTTCATTCTGGTTGCGGTCCAACCTTTCACACTGTGTTCTTGATAGTGTGAGATGCCTAGTGCAGCCCAGAACCAGACGCATACCTTCATTCTGGTTGCGGTCCAACCTTTCACACTGTGTTCTTGATAGTGTAAGGATGCCTAGTCTGTAATCGATGACAGACAACACGTTAAGTTAACTACCTCATTTCACAGGTGAAGATTTTGATCTCACGTGCTTTGGACAAGGACCATGCTTGGCTCTGGTAGCTCAGAGATTGTAGCAATATGCGGTGCATCAGTTGCAGCTTCGTTCCCAGACTAATGTGGGAATGTGTGAGCATCCACTCGTTCACTCCAAGTTACAATCCCAACAAAGTCTGGTTTTATTGTTAAGTTTCTTCTTGAGGTCAAGCTGTATCCATCTTGTCTTTGAAGCCTTAATCTCCAGCTCTATTAGTTATTATCGGGATCATCGCCACATACGTCTGTCTGCGTTTGCAATATCATCTGACACACTACGAGGTATGTTAAAAAAAAGTATCGAACATTGAGCTAGAAAAATACAATTACTTACCTGGAGGTTCGAAACGATAATCCTTTTCAAAGTGCTCTCCATGGGACTCAACACACTTCTCCCATGATGTGGGGAAGAGTTGGGAAGGGGGGGGGGGGGTCCTGCATGCGGTTGTGTTATGTTGGGCCTCCTCTCCCCTCCCCCCACATCGTTAGCCATCATGCAAAGAAACAGTCTGCTTCTAGGGAGATCTGTGTAAATTTGGTGTGGGAGTTGGTCAGTGTGTTTTACCTGTCCCTGACTACCCATGTCAGATCAGTATGTTTCATCTGCCTCTAACATAGTCTGATCAGTATGTTTCACTTGACCTAGACTAACATAGTCTGATCAGTATGTCTCACCTAACCCAGGCTAACATTGTCTGATCAACATGTTTCGCTTGTCCCAAACTAACATTGTCTGATCAACATGTTTCACTTGTCCCAAACTAACATTGTCTGATCAACATGTTTCACTTGTCCCAAACTAACATTGTCTGATCAACATGTTTCACTTGTCCCAAACTAACATTGTCTGATCAACATGTTTCACTTGTCCCAAACTAACATTGTCTGATCAACATGTTTCACTTGTCCCAAACTAACATTGTCTGATTAACATGTTTCACTTGTCCCAAACTAACATTGTCTGATCAACATGTTTCACTTGTCCCCGACTAACATTGTCTGATCAACATGTTCCACTTTTCCCCGACTAACATTGTCTGATCAACATGTTTCACTTGTCCCCGGCTAACATTGTCTGATCATAATGTTTTATCTGACCAACCTTACTCTTCTCTCCCCACCGTACCATTGACTTGATTATTACATACCACTTTCCATTCGGCACTTTGTGTGTGTGTGTTTTCATTTCTAGTTAAAAAGAGTCCATTATTTGGCTATGTAAGCTTAGATTGCGTTTATAGTACTCTATCAGTTGGTCTGTATCCGCTTAACAAGTCCCAATCGTTTTGGTAGTATGGATTGGTTATCGATTATCTTTAAAGAGTAACAAACTTGGCTACTAACCACTACAATTCTCTTGCTGTGTTAGCTAATGGAGTACCCGATTACACCGATTAGAGACAGATCGATTCGTCCTGATTACTTTCATAGCTTTAACGCATAAGTCTTTTTGACTCTGATAATTCTAAGCCTCATACCTTTAGGGACATATGTGGATCTACTGTTCCATCCATGCATGCGTCACGTTAGTGAAGGTGGCGTTATCCCGGCGTAGGCATCGTATGTTGAGAAGAATATACCAGGGGGCTTCAAATAAAAACCTTTAAAATGGGATAGAATTTAGAAAAAACCATGCATTTGTATTGTAATTTGATAATGATGTTGCTAAGGATAGCAAGAATGTCCTGCACCTACCATCACGTTGCAGAAGAACAGCGTAACGTCATAATTGCAGTAAAAAGATGACTGCTCCACTATCGACATGCGTGTTTTATTTAGCAGCGAAGGGGGAAACCTTTAGAATTTCATCGGCGAATGGAGTCAAGTTACGGTGGTGCATGCCTTTCACTCCAGCAAGTGTATGAGTGGAGTAGGAAGTTCTAAAACGGGGTGAGTTCTGTGATAGACTGTTCCAATCGGGTCAGGTACACCCAGTAGTGGTCCTCAGAGTCGATTGCAGCCGTAAAGGACAATCACCAACCAACTGCGAAGGAGAGGCATGCATTGCCGTACTAGACATACTGACAAATCCTTCTACGCTGAAGCTTTTCCAGCATTACTTAAACGCTGGGATAGTGCATAAACGTTGTAGGAGATTATGTCAAAAAATAAATAGCAAATTGACTACTTGTAAATATTTTTCTTCCTTACCAAAAACAAAAAGGGCCCTGACTTGGAACTCCCCTCGTATTTATGTTTATTTTAGATCGTGTTGTTAGCTCTGATATCACAGCCGCTATTTTTTTTTATTTTTTATTTTATTTTTTATTTTTTTTGCGTTTGCCTTATTTATCTATTCCCCAAGGCGTGTGTGCGTTACACTGTGTTTTTATTTTGCGCCTGTCGGCCCAGTGCATCCGACTTCAGCACGCATTTTATGTAAGGGTCTGCTTCCTCCTGCATTTTTCTAAGGGTTTGCTTCCCCGGGGTAACGGCCGGTGCTGTGATGGGGATCGAACCCAGCACCTTCTGGTTGTGAGCCGTGCCACTTAACAACTAGGCCACGCCGTCCCCGCTGTTGTTATTTAATTGGCAGGCCTGGTCAGAACACTTTATTGCGAAAGTAGATGATAATCCCTGAAAACGTCCGATATGCTCTATATCACTCTCCCCTTTTTGCGATCTCTGTGGCGGATCCGTCTATGTGCACACGTGTCCAGGATTTGTTCAAGTAGAAATATCATCTGTGAGTTGACGGGCTATCTGAGACTTCGTTAATTAGGGCAGTTACCGCTGTCGATGTTTCCCAAGCGATGATTAGTGCGTTAGTGGAAAGCATCAATAAAGACATAAAGGTGTCACGAGGTTTATCAATCAAATGTTCTGAGCAAGATGGGGTTTACGGCAGTGAAAGAGATGACATTCTGGCTTGGTATGAACCCAATGGTATGAATGCTTGGTGCCGCATTCCAGTGTCACTGAGGTCGGCTAGCTCTTCCCTGGAAGAGTGAAAAGTGAAATTAGTAGCTTGCCGATTAAAGTGAGCTCACAAGCCAACCATACCTCCTCGGGATACACACTAGGCAACTAGAACCGTGAGGCTCTAGGCTAACGAGACAATGGCTCGCCTGGGGAGACGGGCTCCTTCAGGTTACTTGCAGATGTTGGTCCACCGCAGCTTGGAGACGAGATGGGCGCCACCAGGTGATTTCAAGCCTAAGATTCACACATGAGGACAAAATCGAAATCTATTATACCGGATCGGTCGCATCCCGGGTCAGAAAGGGTTGACGTGGGATTTTCATGTCTTTATGTGTGCCCCAACGACATGATGGGTTACGGGACTGAACTGATGAACCCATAGCGAGGACATCAAATATAGATAAGGGTTCCAACTGGGCGTAATCAATAATCGCACATTAGGTGATGACGTTCCAATCGATGTTCGGCCAGTTCAGACTGTAGGGCCATGATCGTCAAACGGTTGTTGTTGTTGTTGATGTTGTTGTTGTTGTTGTTAAATGCTTACAAGGAGTAGGGTTTCTCTTTTGTAAGCCCTGAAAAGGACGTTAAATGGCGTAGCTTTCCACACATCCCGAGCGTGCTGATGAAGGTGGACCGCGGCCCTACTAAGGGAATCACGTTGATCTCTCACATCGTTAGGTAGGCTGTCATGCAAACAGCCCGTTTCCAAGAAGGGATGAGAGGAAGCCGAGGTGAGCGTCATGACCAGTATGTTTTGCCTGACCCTGACTAACATGTCTGACCAGTATGTTGTGCTTGACCAGACATTAGTCTTCTTTCCCATCGTCAAACGGTCGCACTCGAGCAACTGGTAGCTCGCGACGATTTTTTTTCGGCAGCTCGAGGAAAATCCAATGGTCCTTCAACAGGATGAGAACGGCTAGAGCGTAACTGTGATGTGAGACTTAAGGGTATTGTGACAGCCTCAGAATCTATGTGGCCTGGTGTCTCAACAGAATGAGAACGGCTAGAGTGTAACTAAAGGGTATTGTGACAGCCTCAGAATCTGTGTCCTGTTGTCTAAACAGAAAAGGACCACATTTGATTCCACTTGTGCTCAAAGGGAAGGGATTGTTCTGTTCTACCTCCCTTTGTGAGTCTTTGTTTTCCACAATGAAAGGTGTTAAAAATAAGTACAGAAACAGGCTGACAGACGGACAGGCTGACAGACGGACATCTTGATAACTGTATTCGAAGGGGATTGGTGAACTACTCACGTAAACAAAAGTGTGGAACAGACTGAGTATCATCATTCTAACTGAGTTATATTGTAAGTTATTTTTGTGGCGATCATTTTGCTTCACTTTCGAGCCCTTCTATAGATCTAGAATCATAAAATAATGTTATGTTTATTTGTGTGTGAATAATTTATTTCATTATGTTATGCTGTTATTGCGAAATTGATTTTGCCATTTCTGGTCTTATTGTACGTTATGCATTTGTACAGTGTTAATACAAGGTGCCGCACTCGATACTGTTGTCCCTAATAACCTTTACACCAATGAACATAATTTAATCAAATTTGACATGGGCGTACCTTGGTGTGTGATTTGTAAGTGGTCGCAACTGGCCTCAGGATGCCTGCGTGTTACAGGGGCGGGTCCAGCAGAGAGAGGCGTATGATAGGACGTAGCAGGAGTGTGTACAAACGACGAACTACAAAAGTCTTCAGTATCTATACACTTCATCATTTGATGAGAGGGACTGAGCACCCATGTGTTTGCTAGACGTGCAATGACATTCGTTCTTAACAGAACATAACCTATGGCCACTTGCTACAGAGATTGATCATCTGGGGATTTGCTGTGAGTGACGTTTTGTTCTTTCCTCGTAACAAAGCAATCTTTGTTCATTCGCATTACTGTCCAGTTATGATAAACACATGGCTGCAAAATTCACTCTCTAACGCTTTCTGTCTTAGATCGTCTGCTTGAGTTACTTTTTTTTATATTGTAATTGATTTTACTTCTTCCTCTTCCATTGTTCTTTGCGTGTTCTGTCACCACACCACTCATTTCTTCCCCGTACGGGTTTGAGCCTAGAGCTTATATATATTGGCATCTGTCGAAGACGGATGTGTCAGACCCAAAAGTGCAAATAACGCAGTCAAGCTATAAACTTGCCACACAACGCATTCAGTTCTCAGGACTATATCCTGCTACCCGCAAAGCCCTGTTCAGGGCTTGGTAGCGGGAGATTGAGAACGAACGTAGAAGAAGAGGATATTGCCACGACTTAGGGTGCCAAACAGGGCTGCGTACTGACCCCGACCAATGTGTGAGGCCTGAGCCGTCTATACTCGTCATGTCGGGAAATGAAACCACTTCCACATGCACTCTCGGGGAGGAAGACTAACATTTGCCCAGGCAAAATATACTGATCAGACAAGTTAGTCAGGGTCAGGTAAACCATAGTGGCCAAAACCCTCACCTCTGCTTCCTGGTAGCTCTCCCTGGAAACGGGCTGTTTTAATGGCAGCCTAGCTAATGAGGTGAGGGATCGACGTGATTCCTGTAGTAGTGAGTGACACACAGATGAAGCCAAGCATAGCACAATCCCCTGGAGGACTCCGATCCACCTTGATAAGCACGCTCGGGATGTGAGGAAAGCTACTGCAATCCGCCACTAAACTTCCTTTTCAGGGCGCACAAAAAATTAACCTACTCATTGTGGGCATTCGCAAACAACAACAACAACAACAGGCACTGCCTGCAGAAACTACTGAGGATTCGATGGTAGAATATGGTGTCAAAAACAGATGTGCTAGCGCGATCTGGCATGCCCAGTATACACACCATGATATGTAAAGCACAGCTGAGATGGGCTGGTCATGTGGTACGCAAGTCTGAACAAAGTCTACCAAAAGAGTTGCTCTATGGTAAACTGCAAAATGGCAGGAGAGCAAGCGGTGGACAGCGGAAATTGGTACAAGGACACGCTTAAGAGATCACTGATCCAGTCCGGTATTAACCACGATGACTGGGGAAGAATCACCACCAATCGTACAGACAGGGGCAGCACTATTGCAGAGGGTGTTAAGAGATATGAGGCATCGAGAATAAATTAGGTCGTACAGAGACGATCGCTCCGAATGTCTGCTCACATCTCCCCTTCTCGAACCCTGGTGATAGGGGTGTCCTATTTCATTGTACTAAATGTAACAGACAATTACGCACCCGGATTCACTTATTTAGCCATCTTCAAACTCATGTGGACAGTGAATGTTGAGCAAGTGGTCCTCATCGATAATGATGGACGCGCAACACACTTGCCCCGACCTATTATGCATGGCCGTCGACTGGCTTCTTGGCCGCCTCAGCGCGCACCAAGAGGTTATAGCTTTCCTTCAGTCAATCGTCACTGATCTCGTTTACGTGGACGACATTGTTCTGTTCGACACAGACAACTCTGCAACGTTCTATAGAAATTCTAGACAGCTAAACTCCCTTCCTAGGCCTGTCAATATCCTAGGC
The DNA here is from genome assembly GCA_036924085.1 of Ariolimax columbianus. Lineage (NCBI taxonomy): Eukaryota > Metazoa > Mollusca > Gastropoda > Stylommatophora > Arionidae > Ariolimax > Ariolimax columbianus. The sequence goes on from JAVGWX010000021.1 coordinate 48,378,231, forward strand.
CAAAACCAAAGTTCAGTACCTTATTTCCGGCACAGTAATCCATGGTATTGAAATTCAATGCCACACCGCGGAGTGCTCCAAATAATGCATCTAACTCGGTAGCATAATATCATGGGATGAACGCAATGGTTCCAATATGTCAAGGCGAATCGGACTAGCTGTGCCTGCTATGCCCGACCCCGACGTGTATGGAGGGACTGCAAGATCTCTCTTGAATCTAAAATCCACGTCTACCAATCCTGTGTGGTCCTAGTCCTGCTTTACTGTTCCGAAACCTGGACATTGCTGAAACATGACATGTCGAGACTGGAGGGATTCTACATGAGCAACCAGCGGCGTATCCTAGGCATCCGATGACATGACTACATCTGCAACGTGGTCTTTGCTCAAACAGGCCTCCACCCAATCTCAGAAACACTGGACCGTCACCGAGTGTCTTTGTTCGGTCATGTCGTACGGCTTGACCAGAAAACCCTGGCCCACACGATACTCCAAAGGTCATTCCTCGGCGCCAAAACTCTTCCCCCCGAAAGACTGTGGAGACGCAGAAGAGGTCGTCAACACTGGACCGTCGCCGAGTGTCTTTGTTCGGTCATGTCGTACGGCTTGACCAGAAGAGGTCGTCCCAGCACTGTATTGCTTCACCAGATAGCAACCTCTTGCTCTAGGCGGAGACTGGGGCCATTCCACAGCAGTGGGTCATAGATGTGGCCGACCGACGCAACGGGCGACAGACGTCTAAGCGAACTCATTATTATTATTATTCTGAAATATATTATATCATCATCTAAATAAATTATATTTCCGCCTCATGGTGGTACGGTTCATCTAAATTACCATAAATTAATGATCGAATTTGCTGTACAATGGAAGATCTGATAGTGGCAAATGAAAGAACATCCATGCTGGCTGCATTTTGGGCTCATACTATGTGAGGCTGGCGGACACTGAAATCATCGACAGGATGCAACAAGATGTCCGGAGTTCGCGTATGAATCCGGATGGTGATTACATTGAAAAATAACGACACATCATCTCAACGACATTCCAAGCTTAAAGAAAATGTATAACTTATGTGTAAATCTTGCAAATTAATTAAATTATCTCATCAAAGTCAAAACTTTTCAAAGCTCTCTCGTAAATTGTGTCAATATTTTTAACAACGGCACGGTTAATCTTAATTGCCATCTTAATTATCGTTAATCTAAACTTTACGATCTTAACAATGCGTACAATTGTTAGTCTAAATCGCCGTATCTTAATGACAATTAATATATCGCAAGATGTTTTGATGGCACAGTTAATCTAAATTCCTATCTGAACCATAACTTTCATAAGCCTTGCTTATTTTCGTCATAACAACGCGTCTGTTTCTGCCCTTGAAGCACATTACAATATCACTTATCAAACACTCATGCTGGTCCCAACTTCCCCGGCCATCGACTTTGAGAGCACTTTTAGCCAAATGAATCTTAATTTCCTCCCTTTCCTGTTTATCATTATTTCCCCTGCCTATAAGGATGACAATGTACATTTCATTCTATCCCTTGGTGTATTTGTGTATGGAGCAACTCATATTATTACGCCCTTGTTACGTGTAATCGTGTGTTTACGCGCTGGCTTCTCAAGGTGGGATTGGCCATGCGCCAGAATTAAAATGTGCATTAAACATCATTCGTTGTTCCTCATTGCTGTAGTGATTAAAAATTACAAGCAACCGTGTGGGTCATCTTGGTCTCTGGCGAAGAACATATACTGGTAATAGTGTTGTTGCATCTGTGGTTGTGCCTATGTTGTCCTGGCATCCCGTTTGCTGGTTAAGTTGACATTCCGTTTGCTGGTTAAGCTGGAATCCCATTTGCTGGTTAAGTTGGCGTCCCGTTTGCTGGTTAAGTTGGCGTCCCGTTTGCTGGTTAAGTTGGCATCCCGTTTCCTAGTTAAGTTGGCGTCCAGTTTGCTGGTTAAGTTGGCATCCCGTTTGCTGGTTAAGT
>JAVGWX010000021.1:48385221-48450221 GCA_036924085.1 Ariolimax columbianus
CTCGCAGCAAGCCCCGTTGCCAATTTCGTCTGTCAATCAATCTCCCCCTACCAAAATCGGAAGGCCAGTGGTCAGTTTCTACCTGTCCACATTCCTTACCCCAACTCTGTTCTCCTTCGCTGAGACAGTGAGTGACCTTGACATGCATTCATGTAGCTTTAAGCTTTAACATGTTCAGGCATCCTAAACTCCCCTTGCTCCGGCGGGAACTGTTACATTACCTCCCTAAACTACAGACCGAAACATGGATGGTCATTTTTTCCATCTGGCAAATGACCACCATTTTCGTCTCTACTATCCAAAATGTAAACACTACTCCTGTTTACAACTTCACTCACATCGTACATGCATAAAAAGACATGTCATTTGATACATATAAACTTTTTGTAATACATACACAATCAATACAAGCAGAAGAAAAACACTGGCTGGTCGTTTTTACAACACAACACTTTTACATCGTTTTGCAGTCAAATACACCCAAGTCTGTCCCTGCGGGACCTTTAACTCATCAAAACAGAAACACCTTAAGGAATTCTCCTCACTCATTGAGGTAAACATACCTCGCCCTGTTCCCGTGCCTTCCTCTAAGGACACGAACCTTCATTGTTACACTCGACCAGTTCAGGTCAATTTTCTCAGGCGGTCTCATTACACGCCTGGCCGACGATTCACTTCATACTAACTCCTGTGAGGCCACGAATTTACGTGGGTTATCCTCAGGCTAGTTATCACTGTCTTTCTTGACAGCTATCCCCTCTCAAAGAAAACAGCAAAATTCTTTATGTTTCCCACAAAAACGATATTTGACAACATATGTCATAGTCAATATTAAAACTTCTGATCAATATAGTCTTCTCTGCAAAGACTCCACATACATGTGATTCTGGAACTCGTGGTGACTTGTGCTTGCGGAGGCCTACAGTCTGGATGAGATATACTGCTCTGTAGATCACCTAAATAACCTGTATCAAATACCTGTAAACATGATGATTCAACAACAACAACAAAAAAACAACAACAAAATAAAGAAAAATTCAATGCATACTATATCGACCATACAACCCACTAAAAATGCAAGTAATACCATTAGTCAAAATCCAAATATCAAAATATTTACACACATAAACATGACCAAGTGCCATCAACTTTCACTCCTGCTCGTGCCCCACAGATGAGCACCTGTTAATGCCCCCTTTATAAGATACTAAACTATGACTAAGTTCTACTAGACTATGTCACTAAACTATGACTAAGTTGTAACTTAATCAGATACTAAACTATGTCACTAAATCAGATACTAAACTATGTCACTAAACTATGACTAAGTTCTAACTTAATCAGATACTAAACTATGTCTGAGTCAAAAGTCAAAAACCGAATCGTCCACCTGTCGAATTACGTCATGCTGTAACCCTACTAGTCCAGGTGCAGTCTTTGTCCCGAGGAATCAAAACCGAGTGTTGTGATCTAACTATTTCACCGTTGTTTCCCCAAATTCCCCGCATCAAAGCTACCTGGTCAGCTATTAACCGAAACATCACGTCCACGTGTTACCCTGCGTCGCGTAATCATTACCTGGCGCATCCAGCTATCCTGCGTCTCTTGTCCGTTCTGTCCGTTTCTCTGGTCGGAAATGTCCCTTTGATCTCGGTCAGTCTTCGCTTCAGACTGACCGTCCGCTCATTGTCTGGCGTGTACTTCAGACAACGAATTCAAAGGAATTTTTAACATCTGGTCATTCCTCCATCTCTATACCCTACCCCCTAATTATCCAAATCTCCGTTTCCCAAGGATAACGGTAGATGAAACAAATTTTATGCAAATGCATACATTAACTGGAGTTTCACAGATAGCCCATGTGTGTAAGTACTCCACACGACTTTACCTAATTCCATTTCTGATTTCCATGTTTTTGGCTAGCGTCAGTAAACATTGCATCAACCGTTCCTTATCACTACTGCTTATTTTAACCAAACTATGCGTTGCCCCATCAGCTGTCTCTGATTGCTGCGCGATTTCCTCCTGTAAAACGCCCATCGTCTGGTCTGTTTGTTTCTCGGTTGTTTGGTTCGTACCTACCGGTTCTCTGGTAGTGTTACGTACACTTACATCGTCCGCTACTTCAGCCTTCCGTCCATCTGTATTCACTATTTGTGGGAAAGACCTTTCACACTGTTCGTTTGACTGTTGGCTTATCTCGAACTGAGATCTTTTCATCTTTGCTTCGATGACTGGTTCGCTGTCCTGGCTGTGGTTAACCTGTCTTTCCCTTTTCTTCGTTTTCCTTAGAAACTCTGTTCCTCTTTTGTTGGCTGCTGTTGGTGCGTCCGTTTCGCATTCCAACTGTGCGTCATTCCCACTTCCTTCCTCGGTGGCCGAAGGGTTGTCCCTTCTTTCGGTCTGTTCAACAACTTCTCCCGCATGGCTAGGACCTGGCTTGGGTGGGCACGAAACCATAGCTGGTCCTGCCACCATTCCTCCTCCTCTCCTTTCTTCTTTATCTGACGAATCTCCGACTATTACCTTGTTCGATTCTTCGTCGACTTCAACTAATGTTCTACCAGGCTTCACCACAAGTTCCTGGTAAACTTGGCCCCTTTCAGCACGCCCGACCAGGTTAATCGACGTAATATCCTCTTCCTGAATTCTAGGCCTACGCTGTCCGATGCGGTAACATTTTATCTGGACCTCTGAGCGAACGTTTGTTTCGTTTGCATTGCGTAACCTGCCCTTCGTCCCTAACTTTTCTGGATACACAAAACCTGTATCTCTTTCTTTCTGTCCATCCGCCTCGTGCTCAAAGTCTCTTTGATAGCTCCTGTTCTGCCTCTCCATCTGTAACCGTGCAAAAGGCCTCTTGTGGGCTAAGAATCTGCCCGATTCAAACTTCTGCCCAACCATTCCTCCTCCTCTTACTTGACTTGGCCTCTGCACCTGGGTCAAACTCCTACGCTTTTCGCAACCTCTTTCCAGTCGTCCACACACGTCCGTCCTGAGATTTCCACCTCTGTCCCTCCACGGATCGGAATGTGGAAGTAGTACGGGCTTCCTACTCACTTTCCTACCACTCTGTCCCCTTCCACAATACTGGACCCTGTTTACTTCTGTGATTTCTTTATTTCGTCTCTCCTTCCTAGCTGGTTTGAAAGCTCCGTTTTCAAACTGTTGCAACAGCTGTCGCAGCTTCCATTGGAGGTCTTTTTCCTGTCTTTCCAGCCGAATAACTCTGCTTGTTAGTTCTCTTAGCTGGTTTTGTAGTTGACTTTTGTCCTCCCACTTATCGCTGACTGTAGCTCGTGCCATGAAAGGCTTGTTTTTGACAAACAGTCCTCCTCTTCTCCAGGAACTGTTAATATTCCGAAGAATATTAGGGCATCCGATAGACAAATGTCCAAAAGCTAGACAATGATAACATTGTTTAACATTGTCCAACCTCGACATATTGAATAAACCCGTCTGGCCCACTCAAAAAAATTATAAGACTGTCAAGTACGCACAAAGTCTTGTCAATAATACAACAATGGGTGGAAGAAAAATGTCACACTTACCAGTCAGATGATTGGAAAAGCTGTCTATGGTACTAACACTCTAACCACTAGCTACTCCTCTATTCCTAACTATACACACAAGTTATATTTAACTGCGACACTTGTGTTACACAGGCAAATAAAGATCTGTAGCTACACACGCAGTATATTTATAAATCTACCACGACTATCCGTGGTCAACAGGCACCAAAATAATAATAACGTGTAGCAGATCCCACTGTTTGCCTTGGCCGTGATCTAACTTAGAACATTCTCACACTCATCCACATCATCATGACCATACTCAGTAAATGACATATCAAACAGCAGGTGGCATATTTATTATATCATACTCATATCATACAATGAGTAGAGAAATTACAAACACAATATAATACATATCTTAACTAAACATTCTACTAAAACGGGAATTGTAAGCATTAGCTATTGATGGAATTCCCAACTATCTAAAAACCCAGTTCTATTGCCTTGCAATTACATCACACACACATCGCCTTAACTGCGTCTTCAACACACCTTATCAAATACTCTTCCTCACTGAAATCCCCTCAGGCGGGCGATCTCGACATACTCGTTCACAATGTGTCCTTGCTTACAAACACACTTTCACATTATCTATTAATGCAAAACTCACACACCTATTTGAGCGATCCTGTTCTATCACTAAACATTCGTCCAACCGTCAATCAATCGCTCCTCTATCTAAGTCGGTGAGTTAAACACACTATCTACATTCAGTCTCTCTCTCTCCTCCATACAGCCGCTCTCTCTCTCCAGCCCCCCATCTCTCATCCAGCCTCTCGAGCTCAACTTTGTCTCGAGTTATATATCCTCAAGCAAGGCCAGAGCTTGACCAATCGATCTCAGGTATGGTCATCTCAATTCCAATTGGAACGAAACACTTTGCACACCTGTCACTCATTCTCTCGCAGCAAGCCCCGTTGCCAATTTCGTCTGTCAATCAATCTCCCCCTACCAAAATCGGAAGGCCAGTGGTCAGTTTCTACCTGTCCACATTCCTTACCCCAACTCTGTTCTCCTTCGCTGAGACAGTGAGTGACCTTGACATGCATTCATGTAGCTTTAAGCTTTAACATGTTCAGGCATCCTAAACTCCCCTTGCTCCGGCGGGAACTGTTACAGTTGCTTATGGCGAGGGAAGAGATGGCGACAGCATGAGACTTGTTCTGTGAGATGTTATGTTGTTTAGTGCGAACAATGCGTATGTTTACTACTTCGCGCGCCCTTACAAGGGCGTTGTTGTTATTGTTTAATCCCTGCAATGAGTACCATACAGAGAAATCAAGAACATCATCAGGAATCAGTATATACACCAATGGAGAGAAGACAGAAATATAAGCAGTACACCAACTCAAAAGAAATTAACGAACTACCTTATTTCGCCTGAGAACTAGACACTGCAGACTACTAGAACATCTGTTCCGACTGAAGAACTCATACACCGACGAGGGCCCATGTTGAACACAATGCCAGAACCCTGAGCATTTTCCAATCTATAGGGAAATGAGATGCCAGACCTGGTCAGAGGGTGCGGAGCTGAGACAAAAGCTGTGGAGCAGCCGTTCCGACCTGGTGAAGACTACAGATTTCATCATGGCGACTGGACTGCAGATATAGCATGACCAAAGCTCTGGGTCAGCCGGTCCGACCTGGTGAAGACTACAGACTTCATCATGGCGACTGGCCTGCAGATATAGCATGACCAAAGCTCTGGGGCAGCCGTTCCGACCTGGTGAAGACTACAGACTCCATCATGGTGACTGACCTGCAGATATAGCGTGACCAAAGCTCTGGAGCAGCCAATCCGACCTGGTGAAGACTACAGACTCCATCATGGTGACTGGCCTGCAGATATAGCATGACCAAAGCTCTGGGGCAACCGTTCCGACCTGGTGAAGACTACAGACTCCATCATGGTGACTGTCCTACAGATATAGCATGACCAAAGCTCTGGGGCAGCCCTTCCGACCTGGTGAAGACTACAGACTCCATCATGGTGACTGGCCTGCAGATATAGCATGACCAAAGCTCTGGGGCAGCCATTCCGACCTGGTGAAGACTACAGACTCCATCATGGTGACTGACCTGCAGATATAGCATGACCAAAAAGACCCTGAACGTAAAGAAGAAGAGAAGACTCTTGTGCTCACAGAAAAGGCTTACGTTTCGGGTTGTAGTAGCTTTCCTCACATCCCAACAATGCTGATAAAGGTGGATTGTAGTCCTCTAGGTGGTTCTGCTATGCTTGGTTTCATATGCGTGACGCTCACAACTACGGGGATCGCGTCTTTGCCACATCTCATCAACCATACTTCCTTGAAAACAGCCTGTTTCCAGAGAACGCTAAATGGAAGAGAGATTATTGTTTTGGTCAGTATATCGTGCCTGACTCTGACGGGACGTCCTGATCAGTATGCTGCTGTGCCTGACCCTAACGGGACGTCCTGATCAGTATGCTGCTGTGCCTGACTCTGACGGAACGTCCTGATCAGTATGCTGCTGTGCCTGACCCTAACGGGACGACCTGATCAGTATGCTGCTGTGCCTGACCCTGACGGGACGTCCTGATCAGTATGCTGCTGTCCCTGACCCTAACGGGACGTCCTGATCAGTATGCTGCTGTGCCTGACCCTGACGGGACCTCCTGATCAGTATGCTGCTGTGACTGACCGAACTAGCGTTCTCAGCTCCCTGACACGGGTGTTAATTGGCGGGTTGCAGTAGCTTTCCTCACATCACGCGTGTGCTAATACGGGTGGACTGGGGTCCTTCATAATGTCGTGCTATTCTTGGCTTCATTTTATGTGACGCTCACTACTACGATGACCACGCGGATCCCCACCTCGGCGTCCAGTCTGCCATGAACGAGTCTGTTTCCAGCATGGTGGGGATTTGGTCAGCATGTATCAAGTGACCCTGACTAACATTGTCTGATGAGTATGTTTAGCCTGACTATACGTGTCTCGTCTCCCCGCGTAATGTGACGAGTCTTCGTTTTCTCGCGCATCTTATGTTCATTTGACGCTGCAACTTGCACTTACATAGATTCAAACGGGAAACGATTTGCTGTGTGCCACGACCAGTTCCGATGACCTGAGTTATAAAATCCTATGATGTGTAAGTTTGGATGACTTTAATCAAATAATCCCATGCTGTGTAAGTTTGGGTGATCGTAGTTAAAGAATTACATGATGTGTAAGTTTGGGTGATCGTAGTTAAAGAATTCTATGTTGTGTAAGTTTGGATGATCATAGTTAAACAATTTCATGTTGTGTAAGTTTAGATGATCGTAGTTAAAGAATTCTATGTTGTGTAAGTTTGGATGACTTTAGTCAAAAAATTCCATGTTGTGTAAATGTGGATGACTTTAGTCAAAGAATTCCATGTTGTGTATGTGTGGATGACTTTAGTCAAAGAATTCCATGTTGTGTAAGTTTAGATAACTTTAGTCAAAGAATTCCGTGTTGTGTAAGTTTGGATGACTCTAGTCAAAGAATTCCATGTTGTGTATTTGGATGACTTTAGTCAAAGAATTCCATGTTGTGTAAGTCTGGATGACTTTAGTCAAAGAATTCCACGTTGTGTGTTTGGATAATTGTAGTCAAAGAATTCAATGTTGTGTGTGTTTGGGTGATCGTAGTTACAGAATTCCATGTTGTATAAGTTTGGATGACTGTAGTTAAAGAATTCCATTTTGTGTAAATGTCGATGACTGTAGTTAAAGAATTCCATGTTGTGTAAGTCGGATGACTGTAGTTACAGAATTCTATGTTTAGATGGTTGATCGACTTTCCTTTACAAGACGTTGTTCGCATTCGTTACTGATATCCGCGTTTTTACGTGAACCATATCGCAAAGCGGCAATCGTGCACTCACTCACAACTTATCTCTGGCATTTTTACAGCGCCGTTAAGAGCATTGCTTACTCCAACGCTTCCTCCTGGAGGACAGAAGTGGACTTGCTCTCTTAAGGTGAATGAGTGTGGCTGGGAGGGAGACGACAGATGGTGGTGGTGTGTGTGTGAAGAATTTCCTTGGGGAGTATAGAGCAGTAATTCTCAAAGGGTACTCCTGGAAATATGGCTTATGAAAGACCATTCAATAGGTGGTTTGCGACCTTTCAAGATGCAGTTCTCGACCGTTTACCTGGTAGTTAACGACCGTTGAACGGATGTTCCATGATCTTTGAACAAGCGGTAAATGACCGCCCAATAGGTAGTTCACGACCGTTCAGCAGGTGGTTCGCGACCGTTAAACAGGTGATCCACGACCATTCAGCAGGTGGTTCGCGACCGTTGAACAGGTGATCCACGACCGTTCAGCAGGTGGTTCGCGACCAATGAACAGTTGATCCACGACCGGTCAGCAGGTGTTCCATGACCGTTGAGCAAGAGGTAAATGACGCCACAATCTCTCTCTGTAAGTAGCATTTCCTTCGCAGAACGTCGTTTCTTACAACCGCCAACCTATTTGGCTGTAATAAGTTTTGCAGTCCGGTAAGCTGCCATTACTTTTCGTACGCGGAGAATCGATCGCACTGAGTTTAAAAAAAAAAAAAAAAAAACCGTGTCTGCCAGACAGTACACGGTGAGATTTGAACCTGGAACGTTTTCATTGTGAAACGGGCATTTCACCACTAGGCCACGCTGTCTTGACAGCACAAAAGATGGCCCACCACCATACAGTACGCGGTTGGCAGCCATATTGTGAGTTTACATCGTCTGAAAGTACAACCTGTTTGACAGAAAATGATGTTAGGTCACGCGGGTACAACGTGACGGTTATGGTACTCCATCGTTCGTCTTGTCGTCTGACTATATGACCTGCCCAGCGGTGTTTTGAATGGTTGACCTGCTGTAGGACGCAATGGGTGTTGTGCAATTCTCCAGATGTCGCTATTGTGTAGTTCGTTTTGCCACTGTTGTCTGAGAGTTATGTACACCAGGCAAGAATGCGTGTGCTGTTCTCAGTTTGTTCCCTGCTGCTATTTGTTAGAGATACGGTTTCGCTACCATAGTAGAGCGCTGGCAGGACTACCGGGTCGAAGATGTCCGCACGTAGTCTGGTGTCTTTTTTTGGCGTCTGTAGCTATCATGGTGAAGTTGAAGGCTGCTCATCCCACCCTTTTCCGAATGGTGATCTCAGGTTTTATGTTGTTCTCCATGTTGAGGAGCCTTCCCAGATATGGAACGGTTGCGCATAGCTCTGGTTGTCCTTAGATTCAGGGCTAGATCTGCTTTCCTGCACCGTGTCTAGTGGTCGAAGCATCTCTGTCGCTTCTAGGGACGTCTCTGTGATGAGGACGATGTCGTTTGCGAATCTGAGATGGTTAGCCGTCTTCCGTCGATTTTGATGCCGTAGTTACCCCAGTCGCAGTGCGTCATCGTCAACTCCAGGCATGCAGAGAATAGGTTCGGCGAGATAGGGTCTCTTTGCCGTACTTCCTTCTCGGTCGCGACGGTGATGGGTTGAGTGAATGGACGGACGACGGTGGTGAATGTTTTTGACAAAAAGAGACCTCGGGGACGGCCCCCAACTAGCTGGCGAGATTCACTAGACAAGCACAACATACACGACCTCACAACAAACAGACTACTTTCCCACTGGACGACACGCGCCCGCGACAGAAACGACTGGAACCTGAGTTGGGACCCGCTCAAGGGTGACCACCCCTTGAGGAAGTACGGGTCGAACTAAGAACTAAGTAAGGTGGACAAGTGCTTTTGTCAACAAGTCCATTTATGAATTGTTAATCTCTCTCTAGTTCTCTCTCACTTTCTGTCAATATCTAACACAGCACGCTCTTTCTCTATCTCTATTTCTGTCTCTCTCTCTCTCACTGTATCACACCCAGATCTTCGATATCCGTTGACACGTTTCTCAGTTTTTTTCACAAGACCACTATCTCTCTTGGACCGAGTGGTCCGCAGCGTTCTTTGTGTATGACAAGGACAAGAAGAGCACCACTGCCCCACTGAGAGCATGCCGTAAGAGGCGACTAACTGTTTGACATTGCATAACACCAGCACTGGTTAGATGGTTTGTTAAGAGCAGCATATATGACGCTTAATAGGCGGCGGGTCTACTTTGCTCTAGTGCATTAAGACGGACTCGCACATCGGTTAACGACCCTCTGTAACACTTGTCTCAACGCAGCGGAGTAATAAGCTGCTCAAGCCTAGTCCGCTAAGCAGGAAAACCTCTTCCCGGCTACATTCAGCTAACGCCAGAGCTGGGACGTGCACAATGGCATCCGTCCCTGTAGATCTACAGTTCGACTCAGACTAAGACTATGTTCTGAAAACAGGCTGTTTTGTTTTAAGCAGTCTGGCTGATGAGGTGTGGATCGACATGATCCCCGTAGTAGTGAGTGTCACGCATATGTAGCCGAGCACAGCACATGCACCTGTCCACCTTCATCAGCACGCTCTGGATGTGAGGAAAGCTACTGCAACCTGCTACTTAACGCCCATGTCAGGGCCTCAAAAGAGTAAACCTTACTCATCGTGGGCATTCCGCAACAACAACCTTTTAGCGATCTGCAACATGAGACACAATCACATCTGACGTCAAACTTGTTGACAGACTAACAGGGAGGGTCCCCAGGGCCACGTGGCCTAAGTGTCATTATTCTCTCCCCGGTTTCTTGATTTGTCTGTGTAATGTAGTTCAGTGTGTGTGTGTGTATGTATGTGTGTGTATGTGTGTGTGGGTATGTGTGTGTGTGTTCGCACGCACATTTCATAGCCCATTGAATCAGTTCCAGATTTAGATGATTTCAGCTATTTCCTCAATGTTTTATATATTTCAACACGATCATTATCATGCATCCCGTCTGGTTCCACTTGGAGCATAGGCTCGTAATAAATGTTATCCGTCTGCTGCTATTCAGATCTCTCATTACCGGTTCCACGCACGAGAGACCTCTGACATTGCTCTTGGCCAGGCGTCCCTTGGCCTTTCCACGACTAACCGTTTTCCGGGTGTAGGAGATGAGGACATTGCGTATGTTGAAAACGTGGTGTGGGGTGGGGGTGGACTGAAGGGTCGGTTCGCCCCGGACAGCACTTCTGGTCTGCTGTAGCCAAAAGAAAAGTATTATTCTGTCAGGATTGTACGAGAAACCAACAATTATTTGAATTATTTGCTACTTTTTACTACTAAATTTTAAAAAAAAATGGAGATATGACAAGACTGTTAAGTTTCCGCACCATACAATAATTAAATTTTTTTAGAAATGTAACGATAAAACGCTCACTTCCCCAGCATGTGATGACTAATGATGACATGTGAAACTAAATGCATTATATTACTACTCCAAATAATTACAGACAATTTGGAAACCTTTTTTGTTTTTTTTTAAGCACGTGCATGTGATCAGTATTACTGCAATTTTCGTTAGCAACCATTATTTACACCTGGTTACCGGTCACTGCAGAGCCAAACAATGGAATGAAGTAAGTAAGTTGCACAACGCAGGCGCAGATGGCGACATCATCAGACTGTCCTCGTTCTGACGATGTCATTTGTGCTGAATTTGGATTACAGTCATAATAAAGTTGAGCTGGACATCAAAATCGCTGTCTCGTCTTGAGTTACCGGGAACTAGTGGCGAGACATACAATCAAGACGACTGGAAGTAGCTCAAGGTGCAGACATTCAGGTCGTACAATCGTATAATCCGTGAGACCAGGGGACTTAACTTAACTTAACGTATTGATACTGGTTTAGAAGACTCATCAGAGTCTATAGGCAACCAGTCACATTTGCATTACCCTGCTTTAAACGTTATGTACATCCAATCTATTCTTAAATGCATTAACTGTCTCTGCCTCCACTACCTCCTGTGGTAATGCATTCCAATCATTCCCACTCTCTGACTAAAAAAATATTTGCTGATATCCAATCTGGACCTTTCTCTAGTTAATTTACATCTGTCCCCTCTTGTTCTCGTTGCTGGTTGTATTTTGAAAAACTTGTTACAGTCTAATTTAACCTTTCTGTGATTATCTTATGAACCTGTATTGTCACCTCGAATTCTTTTCTTTTCTAGACACTGTAGGCCGGTTTTTCAGAGTCTTTCCTCGTAACTGTAATTCTGGAATCCCACTATAAGATTTGTTGCTCGTCTTTGTATCCTTTCCAGCATGTGCATATCTCCTCTACGATGAGGATTACACTCCTGTACATAGTACTTCAATCTAGGTCTAACTAATTCTTTATACAGTTTGACGAAACATAGACGTGTAATGAAGGCCCCCTTGAACTGTTGTAGCTTATTCAAGAATGCAGTCTTTGAAACTCTAAACTCTTTTGGAGTTCCAAATATTGTAATACCACAACGAATTTTCCTCACAAATGCTGTTAGTGTTGTTAGCTGTGAGAGGAGTTCTTTTCTAAATGAAAACTCTTGGTCTTCTTCGTTCGTTCTCTATCCCCCGCTACCAAGCCCTGAACGTTCTCAATCTCCCGTAACCAAGCCCTGAAAGTTCTCAAACTCCCACAACCAAGCCCTCAATGTTCTCAATCTCCTGCAACCCAGTCCTGAACGTTCTCAATCTCCCACTACCAAGCCCTGAACGTTCTCAATCTCCCGCTACCAAGACCTGAAAATTGCTTTGCAAGTAGCAGGATGTAGTCCTGATAACGGAATGTTTTACATCATGGTTTACAACTAGATTGCGAGATTTGCACCTTTCGGTCCGAGATTCGACTTCAGCGGGCATGTTTAACTAGTACCGGGCTGCCTTCCCTCTTCGATCCTTTCTACTTTAGCCAATCTGCATTCTTGGCAGCTCTCGTTCGCAGGCCCTGACGCTAGCAGTCAGCTATGAGTCGCTGACCGCTGCAACGCATGCGCTTCTCTACGTCTTGATCCCAAATGAAACTTGAAAATTGATAAACAATTACTTTTGAACTACAATGAGTACCTTGCGAGATTTTCTCATACTGTCTATAGAAAAACAACTGACGGACGAAATAGACTTCAACAATATCACCGACAATTGTGCTTACAGGAAAGCAAGAAAAATAGGATTGCATATTGTTGAAATTACATTTTTGACTTTCTTCCCCCACCCAATTGGTCGTTTTGACTTTTTGTTAAAGTTTGTGTAGTTTATTGAGAGAGGGGGCAAACAGGGACAAACTCTAGCTACGCCACTGGGTGACGGCATCTTCCAAAAATGTTTCTCTTTTTGGCGTTCTTATTGAAAACAATACTGATACGTTGTGTCTTAGCTTACAGCAAAGCCGCGATAACTGCTCATGTTAGTCCGACACAAGCGATTTCAGCTAACTATTTCTTTTAAATATCGGTTTTGCCTTCCCACTGAGCTTCCCTTGACCAGACTACATTAGTTACTAGTGCGGTCTGTTTTCAGTGCCGCCACTGCAGAGTGGGGGGGTGGGGGGGGGGGAGTATGGTCTTGGTCAAGTAGCCAGCTACGGGTCGTTTCATTTGACTCTGTCATACAATCACACTCTTGCACAACTTTCACACGCGCTCTCAGGGTGAGGCCCTTCCATTGCACTTTGATTGGGCTAGCTTCGGAGATCGCACAAACCTAGCATAGGTACATACAGACGCACACATACATCCAAGTCTTGGTTTATGTGTCATAATATCGCCCAATTGACTACGGTCTGGGGTGGAATAGACGCGCCTCCGCCAGTAGAAACTAGTGAGGTAAACACATAAAATTAAAAGCAATTTTAAAAAAAAGCTGGCTGCAGTCAACCTTTTTACGTCTGCATCTTGCGTCCATCCCCTCAATCACCATCAAAACTGTTGAGCGAAGTAGATGGCGCTCGGTCTCAATCACCATCAAAACTGTTGAGCGAAGTAGATGGCGCTCGGTCTCAATCACCATCAAAACTGTTGAGCGAAGTAGATGGCGCTCGGTCTCAATCACCATCAAAACTGTTGAACGAAATAGATGGCGCTCGGTCTCAATCACCATCAAAACTGTTGAACGAAATAGATGGCGCTCGGTCTCAATCACCATCAAAACTGTTGAACGAAATAGATGGCGCTCGGTCTGAGTCGCGGAGTGCAGGAGTCTTGGCTAGTACAGTCCGAGTCAAAGCGGACGTCGTCGGACGTACGTGCAGCCAGCAGACGTCAGTCAAGCACGGGTTCTCATTGAAATCTGACGTAAGAGCAGATGAACGTATGCCAGGTAGTCTAAGTCAAGCTATTATTTTGTTAATATTGTTTTAAAAAGTTACGAGCTCTGTTTAAAAAAAATGATTTGAAAAATGTAACGTTATGTTTTTTTTTAGCCTTGTGCATTTTGATCTAAGAAACACACATTTTGAAATTGCTGTATAAAGGTGAACAAGACGGAACTAAAACAAGTCGACTCGTTTCATTACTTGGCCACCCACATCAGTTTTAATTGAAGATGCACTTATGAAATAAAGAACATAATCATCATGTAGCATGTCCTTTGCAGAACGTAGCTATGACTACAGCCGATCTGTAAGACTCGATCTCTAGCCAGAACTCTCGCCTCTGTCGTTGTCATCTACAGAACTTCTGTGATGTCGTATGTCCATCTTCTCCTCTGTCTGCCTCTGCCCCATTTTCCAGACCCCATACACTCCAGTATCGTTCTCGCCACATGCCATTATGGCGTTTGATGTAGCCAACATATTTTAGCTTTCTTGATCACATATTGTTTACTAACCATTTTTCCTGGATATCCAGTTCTTGTGGGATATCTCCATTTTTATTTTCGCTATCCATGGCATTTTGTGCACAATTCTTTAGCATTTTAGCTCAAAAGATTCAATCCTTTTTACTAAGTGTTTGTGTGGTGGTCTACCCTTCACATCCGTACGTTGCCACCGGGAAGATGCAAAGTTTGCAGGATTTTTATGTTCGTCGTTTTATTAGAATTGCAGATTTTATTCAATATCCGCATTGCCATAGCTAATCTCCGTCTGATGTCCTTCAGGCGATCTCAACTGTGGCTTATAATTCAACCAAGGTACTCAAAACTTGAAAAACAGAATAGCGAAGGCATTCTCAGTCTCCCAGAGTATGAAGGGAATCTTCTGCAACAAAAGGCTATCACTGGATTTAAGGACGAGAGTTCTTGGATGTTAGGTGGAACCAATACTGGCATTCAACGAGTCATGGACAATCAGCAGACACATACAGGGGACGTTGGAGACAATGGAAACGGGGTGTTAAAGAAACATGTTGAGAATGGGAAGGTACAGTTCTTGTGAATGGGAGGCGAGGGGACGTGTTTCGCACATCAGTTGGTGGGAGACAGGGTTGTACACTCTCTCCAACTCTTTTTTCAATATATTCCTTGAGGGAATTATGAATGAGGCACTTGGAGGTCACGTTGGTACTGTCAAGAAAGGGGGCCGAACGGTTACCAACTTTCGTTTTGCAGATGACATAGACGGGTTGGCTGGTTCAGATGCAGAACACTAGGAATGGGTCAGAAGGCTCGATGAAACATCTCTTGACTATGGTATGGAGATAAACGCTGGAAAAACCAAATTAATGACCAACAACGCCGAGGGCTTCAACAGCAGGATAAAAGCTAATGGCCAGGAACTCGAAGTGGTTGACCGTTTTAAATATCTAGGGAAGATTGTCAGTGATGAAGGATCAAAATGTGAGGTGTTGGCCAGAATAGCACAGACAATAGCGGCGCTTGCACGGGTAAATAAAATCTGGCAAGATAAACGGTTAGCACTGTGCACGAAAATCAGATTAATGCGTACACTGGTCCTGTCAATATTCCTCTATGCTTGTGAGACATGGACAGTTAAAGCTGACATTCAGCGAAGGAGACAGGCCTTGGAGATGAGATGTTTCTGAAGACTTTTAAACGTCACTTACAAAGATCGAGTTACAAATGAGGAAATACGAGATAGAATTACAACAGCAATAGGGCCTTTCGAAGACCTCTTGGAAACTGTCAAAAAAAGGAAAACTCGCTTGGTACGGTCACATATCGAGATCAAATGGACTTGCAAATACGATCCTGCACGGAAAGGTGCAAGGCAGACGACGACCAGGCCGTCCCAAAAAGAGGTTGGAGGACAACATAAAAGAATGGACCAATCTCCAACCAGAAGAGGCACAGGCAGTGGCCGCTAACAGAGAAGGGTGGCGTGGGGTTGTGAGGATGTCTTCATGTGTGCCCCAACGACCTCACTGGTTACGGGAAGACCTGATTTGACCTGAATAAATATAAAGGTTGCTCAGAAAGTAATGCCCCGCATTTTTTGTGCAATCCCAGAATCAGGATTGCAAAGTGAAAATTTACAGGTTGCAACACCGATGTATCTCACATACAAGTGCACAATTGCAGTCTTCCGACAGATAGCACTGCTGTAGTAGTTCGTTAAAAAAGTGTGAAAATGCATTACAAACGAGCTGTAATTTATTTTTTGGTGGCGAAGATAGAATATTTCTGTGCTGTGTATTGAAGCTGTGCAGCCGATACGAGCGTCTTTGAACAATGGGTTCCGAAAGTTTAAGCTTCAGGAAGTGGAGAAACAGAGCTGACAGTTCCGAATCTGAAATAAGCTGATAGTTCCATGAACTGCAAATCGAATAACGTGGTTCTTGGTCACAACGACAGCTGCTGGCAACAATCAGTACAAGGCGGCCATCATTTTGCGGGCATGTCATGAAAAGAGGCAGGTTGGACCACACGGTGAGAACGGGCAGAATCGCTGGCACTAGGAGGCAGGCAAGCAGATCAAATATTGGACGGCTTGATTAGAGGACGTGGATGTCTGTGATCGCCAACGTCAACCGGCAGGGCACTTTATGATGATGATGATGATGCGTTTCCATTTCATGACCCGTATTCGTTTATGCCGTTCATAGAGATTCCTCCTGCTTTGGACCATCAGTGGATGTTTTGGCGGGCCGTAAAGTAGACCCTGTTTGTGTAAGCGGTCAATCAAGTAGCCCGCTTGTGTTTTGGTGGTATATGACGTGGACCGCATGTATTTCAGTGGTCCGTGAATTTACCGTATGTGTTTTTGTGGCTATGCGACGTGGACCGCATGTGTTTTAGCGGTTCACGAATTAGCCCATGTGTGTTTTGGTGGCTATGTGACGTGGACCGCATGTGTTTTAGCGGTCCACGAATTAGCCCATGTGTGTTTTGGTGGGGCATTAAGTTGCCCTCTTTGTGCTGGCTGCCCATGAACTGACTCATGTGCTTTTGTGCTTTCCATGAAGTGGCCCGTGTGTGGTGTGTGCCATCCATAAGGTAGACCGTAGCATCTAAGAACGTCCGTACTTTGAGACTCACTGATCTAGAAATATCGCATTGCGCACACAATCACAACTGGCTGGCCTCGACCCTGATAACGCGGCGTCTGCCAGCAGGCTTGACGTGAGTAAAGCAGCCACGGTGTTTGTTGAATTGTGGGAAGAAGATGCCCGATAAACATAGAGCTTGTATCAGGCCTGCCTTGGAACACTTAGCCTACCGTTAATTAGTTTGTACTACAAGGGCACGAGCAAGATAAGGCAGCGGCTTTGCGCAAATAGGCTAACGTCAGTAGTGATGCTATGTCTTTCGTGCAGCAAGCACTTTCGTCATCTAGCGGTCCGTGATGCGTCTTACGTCACTTCCTCGTGTGTGTCAGGTTGTGGTTGCGATTGTTGTCGGTACTGTGTTAGCAGACGTGACAGCAAACACCTGTTGATAGCAAACTGTATAGACGGCTTGGCTTCGTTTGTTCTCAATCTCCAACGACCAAGCCCTGAAAGGTCTTTAAGTAGCAGAGTGTAGTCCAGAGAAGGGAATGCGTTGTGTTGTAGTTTACAGCTTGACTGCGATATTTGCACATTACAGTCCTAGGTAGAAGAGTCTTGGCAGCTCTGGTTCGCTGGCCCTGACGCTAACGGTCAGCTTTGATTCCCTGGCCCTGACGCTAGCAGTCAGTTCTGATTCGCTGGCCCTGACGCTAGCAGTCAGCTTTGGTCCGATAATCACCGCAGCTCGTGCGCTGCTGAATCAAACTAGATAGATGAAAATGATGACTCAACCAACAAATAAACTATGATTTTATGTAATGACGTGCCCCATAATAAATTCTGGTTTTGGATAATGACGAACCATATAATAAACTATAGTTTTGAATAATGACGTACCTCATAATAAACTATGGTTTTTGGGTAATGAAGGTTTCCAAAATAAACTATGGTTTTGTGTAAAGACGTTCCCCATAATAAACTATGGTTTTCGATAATGACGTTCCCCATAACAAACTATGGGTTTGTGTAATGGCATGCCCCATGATCAACTACGGTATTGTGTTACGACGTTCCCCATTTTAAACTATGGTTTTGTGTAATGATATCCCCCGTATTAAACTCTGATTTTGTATAATGCCGTTCCCCATAATAAACTATGGTTTTAGATAATGACGCCACAATAGACTTAGGTACCACCTATTCAACAAATTGAAGATAGGTGGCACTGACGAATGCCCGTGTGGTACCGGGAAAATGACCGCTGAGCATTTGCTGCAAAACTGCCCGACAAACGAGGATCAGAGAGAGCAGATGTTTCCATCACCAGTGGCAATACTAGACAAGCTCTATGGCAGTGCCGACGGCCTCAGGATGACCGCGGCTTTCTTCGAAAAAATAAAGATTGATGTCTGACTGCGTACGAAGAAGAAGAAGAAGAAGAAGAAGAAGAAGACGAAGATAATGACGTGTCCCATAATAAACTATGGTTTTAGATAATTACGTGTCCCATAATAAACTATGGTTTTTGATAATGACGTGTCCCATAATAAACTATGGTTTTAGATAATGACGTTCCCCATAATAAATTAAAGTATTGTATAATGACGTGTCCCATAATAAACTATGGTGTTGTATAATGACGTGTCCCATAATAAACTATGGTTTTAGATAATGACGTTCCCCATAATAAACTATGGTTTTAGATAATGACGCTCCCCATAATAAACTATGGTTTTAGATAATGACGTTCCCCATAATAAACTAAAGTGTTGTATAATGACGTGTCCCATAATAAACTATGGCTTTAGATAATGACGTTCCCCATAATAAACTAAAGTGTTGTATAATGACGTGTCCCATAATAAACTATGGTTTTAGATAATGACGTTCCCCATAATAAACTAAAGTGTATAATGACGTGTCCCATAATAAACTATGGTTTTAGATAATGACGTTCCCCATAATAAACTATGGTGTTGTATAATGACGTGTCCCATAATCAATGACCTATCAGTGACGTATATGACGTCACGGATATCAGAGTCAAGAATGAGCATCATCAATCAGCAGACACCTTAACTTACCTTCACATCGCTCTTTCCAGGGCAAGTGCCATTGCCTCTGAGGTCAGCAACGGAATCTCCGCTGCCAGTGCTGGTTTTGTAAATCTTTGCGACAGCATTTGGGATCGGAGGGGGTCTTAGCCGTGAAACGAAACTTAGTCTATCGAGCCCTAGTGCTCACCACCTTTCTGATCGAGCCCTAGTGCCCACCACCTTTCTGATCGAGCCCTAGTGCTCATCACCTTTCTGATCGAGCCCTAGTGCTCACCACCTTTCTGATCGAGCCCTAGTGCTCACCACCTTTCTGATCGAGCCCTAGTGCTCACCACCTTTCTGATCGAGCCCTAGTGCTCACCACCTTTCTGATCGAGCCGTAATCCTCACCACCTTTCTGATGGCAATCTCTATTCTGAAGAAGGCCACGCTTCAACCATGGAAATCTCTAAATTCGAAAGAAGGTCATGCTTCAACCATAGCAATCTCTAAATTCTGAAGAAGGCCACGCTTCAACCATGACAATCTCTAAATTCTAAAGAAGGCCACGCTTCAACCATGACAATCTCTAAATTCTAAAGAAGGCCATGCTTCAACCATGACAATCTCTAAATTTTAAAGAAGGCCATGCTTCAGCCATGGCAATCTCTAAATTCTATAGAAGGCCATTTTTCAACACCCATGTAAACTCATGGAAGTTCTTTGGCACGACGTAAAACAACCATCTGAGGCCCATCAATTGCTCAGAAACGCCGGATATCCAAAGCTGGAAGATATCGGGCTGTGTGAAAGTGCAGAACAACCGTCACTCACATATCCAGCTCTAACCATACATCTTGTTTATGTGGAACGGGTTTCAATGCCAGAATTGAATTTTACGTGATCCAGATGCTGAGCAGTGCGTGAGCTGAAGCGGTCAGCGACCCAAAGCTGGCTGCTAGCGTCAAGGTCATCGACCCAGATCTGCCACGCCTCCACGGGGTGATACTTGGTAAAAGGCTGCAACAGAGCAACAGGACAGACTGACTAAGGAGAAGCAGACGAAGAGAGAAAGCTAACGCATGACCCAAAAATACCAGGCTGAAGTCGTATGCGTCGGACCGAAAGGTGCAAGTGTCGCAGTCAAGCTGTAAATACGACACACTCCATTCCGTTCTCCGGACTACATCCTGCTGCTACTTGCAAATTCATCTTAAGGGCTTGGTAGCTGGAGAATTAGAGCGTTCAGGGCTTGGTAGCTGGAGAATTAGAGCGTTCAGGGCTTGGTGTCAGGATATTGAGAACGTTCTGAGCTTGGTAGCAGGAGATTTAGAACGTTCAGGGGTTGGGAGTGGGGGATTTAGAATGTTTAGGGCTTGGTAGCGGGAGATTGAGAACGTTCAGGGCTTGGTAGAGGGAGATTGGGAACGTTCAGGGGTTGGGAGTGGGGGATTTAGAATGTTTAGGGCTTGGTAGCGGGAGATTTAGAACGTTTAGGCCTTGTTACAGGGCGACTGAGAACGTTCAGGGCTTGGTAGTGGGAGATTGAGAACGTTCAGGGCTTGATAGTGGGAGATTGAGAACGTTCAGGGCTTGGTAGTGGGAGATTGAGAAAGTTCAGGGTCTGTTAACGGGAGTTTGAGAACACACGACGAAGAAGAAGAAAAACCAGGATTATACAATTACCTCTGGACTCGCTGTTGAGCTACATACAACACAACATGTCTGACAGAAGTTATCATCGCTAGCTATGAACGGGTATTATTAATCTGTTTCGTATAATGTTAGTTTTTCATCGAAATTAATAATGATGACAGCATCAGACGGGTTTGTCTTGATGATGTAACTTACGCTGTATATAGATTATAGTTGTTAAGCAAATACGCTGGTTATCAACCTCACTCTCTCGTCCCAAACTACCTTGGAGCGGTAACAAAACTATCAGTCGAGCGAGTCGACTCGAGGTGTAACTCGAGGAAGCGTTAACCATTGTCGTCCTCCATATTTGTCTTTACCGTTTCAATTTAGTCGGAAAATTATTTTTTTTCTGTATTATCATTCTAAACTTGTTAACTCCATGTAAAACACGGGTCAACGTTTGAGTTCCCTATGAAGAATTAGTTCTCAAATTGCACTCTCCTTCCTGAGTCATATGTTCTAGCTCTCTTCACACCCTCCCTATCTCGTTTCTATTTAATCTGCAACACGTTATTAGCGCTCTGACCAGAGTACCTCCTTCTGCCTAGTGGTTGAGGTATAATTTACTTATGGCTAGGAAAGGAAGACAAAACATACAGATTACTCAAGATCAGGTAAAACAAACTGTCCAAGAGCCTCACGTCGGCTTCCTCCTAGCCCTCATGGAAACGAGCTGTTTTCATAGCGACACGCAGATGAAGCCAAGCATAGCATAACCGCCTGGAGGATCGCGGTCCACCTTCATCAGCACGTTCGGAATGTGCGGAAAGCTACTGTAACCAGGTACTTAACGCCCTACCCAGAACGCACAAAAGAGTAATCTTACTCACTCTGGGGATCCAATAACAACAACAACAATGTTTCATTTGCCTGATTACAAATTAAGTGCCACCAATTCTTTCATATTAGCTCAGTTGACCGTGTTAATTGGTGCTGCGTTCTCGTACATTGGCAGCGTTATACTGCTGTTACTCACGACTGCTCATTGAGCATGTACATACGATATGAGTGTCATGCTCTTCGCCGAACGTCGCGTATTACAACCGCCAACCTAATTGGTAGATATAAATCCCTTGGGTTGGGGGGAGGGGGGTTAACAGCCTAACGACTGATCAGGCAAAATATGCTGATCAGACTTGTTATAGTCCGGCTTTTAATTCATAAACAAGGCCTGAAGCAATTTTCTACTAAAATGCATGTCAGATCCAAATTGTTTTTTCGCACAGTCTTAGAAAATCCATGACGCTAAAACTGATTTTATTTAGTCCATAGACGTTAAGACATTTGCACATCGGCGAATTCTTTTGATCTTTTAGGACCATTGCAAAGAAATGGCATTAAATTTAAGATTTTACAGTACGCAGTTGAATTTCTCAGCATTTTGTTCATATGCGTATCTCCTTAATGTATTCATAGATCAATTGATTGCTTGTGTTGCCATTTATGCACAATCGTAAAAATGACACCACTGCGCAACAGTTAGTGTAACTCTTCAGTCACCCTTAGACCCCTAAGGCTGTATCAACAGATAATGTTACGTTGTGTAATGCATTTGAATATTGCAATGTATTTGTTGCTATTGTGTGTACACCTAATTGTTTTGATAAACATACTGAATATACTGAATGTCTATTTTTGAAAGGTACTCACGTGTCAGCACTTCAACATCACACATTTTAAAATATTCTGATCTGTTCGACAGCTTGTCCTTTGACTTTACCCCACACAAGCGCTGATGTTAATTTTAGTTTTAGGAGACCAACAATTT
This sequence comes from Ariolimax columbianus, assembly GCA_036924085.1. Lineage (NCBI taxonomy): Eukaryota > Metazoa > Mollusca > Gastropoda > Stylommatophora > Arionidae > Ariolimax > Ariolimax columbianus. The sequence goes on from JAVGWX010000021.1 coordinate 48,407,545, forward strand.
GATTTTTCGTCAACAGTTTAACAATTTTCAGTTTTATGACATCTCCGTTGAAATCATCAAATTTCATTTTCCTTCCATGTTTGATTTGAGTGCACTCCGAGTCCTGTCCAATCCAACGGCAAAAGGATGATATATCCAGATCAAAGAATATATATATCGAGTATATATAAATATATATATATATACACACACGCTAGAGAGGGGGCAGTCAGTTGTTGGCGTTTTGCCGCACACGTTTGAACTCTGCATCTTGACACATCTTGTCTTCCCCTCCCTGCAGACCAACACACAAAGCCTGCTTCCAGCCAGGTTTGTCTTTGGCAAGTTCTATCTAGTTGCAGGTTAAAATATCAAACGCCTTCAGGTCACGCTTGCAAACATCTTTGTAGTTTGGAGCAAACATCTCAGTGAACGGTGGACCATTCTGCACGAAAATCACACCGAGACTCCAGGTACACCCTGTCGGCCAGCTTTCGCAGCCTGCTTAGGATAATGCGAGCATACACTTTGCCTATGGTGTTGAGGAGCGATATTCACCTGTAATTTTTGCAGTATCATCCGTCACCCTTTTTCTTGCAAAGGGTGAATATGCTGGCGTCTCATGTCCTGTGATACAGCCACATCTGGCGTATACGTCTATAACTATTAGACCGTTTCACATGAATGACGTTTGTTGTTTTCCGCATTCGACAAAGTGTCTAATTAGTGCACGCACGGGATAATCAGGAATTTGTATTTACTTAGCTCATTTGTAGGTCAAAACATCTATTTTTAAAACAGCACGTCTGTGTACCTTAAATATGTTAAAATTATATCCTGTTCACTGAGGTTGCATTTGATATAGACTAACGAATGGTTTTCTTTTAAATACATCACATTTCTTAAAGAACAATATATTTCCATATCGTCATGTATATTCTAAGACTGCCTGCGAAAAATCATTTGAATCTGACATGCACTTTAGTAGAAAATATTTTGGACTTGTTCATAAATTACAGCACGGACTATAGTCAGGCAAAACATACTGATCAGACATGTTAGTCTTGGTCAGACAAAACATACTGATCAGACATGTTAGTCTTGGTCAGACAAAACATACTGATCAGACATGTTAGTCAGGGTCAGACAAAACATACTGACCAAGACCATCAACTTGACTTCCCCGCATCACTTCCTGGAAACGGGCTGTTTTCATGGCATCCTGGCTAACAAGGTGAGCTATCGACGTGATCCCTGTAGTAGTGAGCGACACGCAGTTGAAGCCAAGCATAGCACAACCACCAGGTGGACCCTAATCCACCTTCATCAGTACGCTCGGGATGTGAGTAGAGCTAGCGCAACCCGTCACTTGACGTCATTTTCAGGGCGCATAAAAGAGTCTTATGTCTTAGTCGACTTGTACTTCTACAGTGGCAGATGCCCCTGTGCAGGTCCCAGCTCTGGTATGAGCTGCATGTAGCCGGGAGGAGGATTTCCTGCTTAATTGGCTAGGCCCGAGCAGCTTAATACTCCGCTACGTTGGGAAAAGTGCCACGGAGGGTGGTTAACCGATGTGCGAATCCATCTTAAAAGACTGACACTAGAGCACAGTAGACCCGCAGTCTGTTAGGCGCCATCTATGCTGCTATAAACAAAAAACTTAACCATGATCGGTATTATGCCATGTCACACAGTTGGTCACCTCTTACGACATGCTCTCTGTGGGGCAGAGGTGCTATTCTTCTACTTGTCAAACACAAAGACCCAGGAAGACCACTACCAAAAGAGTAAACATACTCATTGTAGGAATTCGCAAACAACAACAACAATAATAAGTCCCGTGGCAGGTAGGTTGCCATTACCTTTCGTACGCGGAGGAGCGTTAACGCTGAGAAAAAAACTCCGAATCTACCAAACTGGACATTACGGGATTCGAATAGGGTGCGTTGGGATTGTGAAACGGTCTTATCAACTCGACCTCGCTGCCTCACTCATTGAGCATAGCCTAGCTTATAACAAATGTATCCCTATAGCAGCAGTTTGTCTCAGCAGTCGGGCCTTGGCATGTTTACTGGAAACGTGGCGCCAAATTTCTCACGGAGATAACGTGACGTCAGAAGGTTCGTTGATACCAGAAGAAGGCCTCTACTCACGCTGGATGTGTAGTCTTAAGTGTAGCAGCCATCGTCTTCGGTGGCCATTGACTGTAGTCGCCTAGTGGTTCTAGATATTTGAGCGGTCGGATCAATGAGTCATTTGGAGGACCGGTAAGCATATTTCTTCTTTCTCATCCATTTGTGATCGTTTTGGTGAGTTTGAGTGTGTGGAGGCGTTAATGATATGCGTGCGGGTATGTTGTTGTTAATCGTGACGCTGCGTGGCTAAGAGGTGAAAAGTCCGTTTCACAATCGCAACGCACCAGGTTCGAATCCCGTCGTGTCCAGTTTGGCAGACACGGATTGTTTTTTTTCTCGGTGCGATCGCTCACCAGTTTATGGACAGTAATGGCGACCTCCCGGACTGCACATTTGGTAAGAAACTATTACCAGCCAAATAGGTTGGCGGTTGTGGGAAGCGACGTACTGCAAAGGAAATGCTACTGACAGGTTGATGAATGCCCACGATGAGAAGGTGTTCTCTTTTGTGCACCATGGTAAGAGCATTAATTGGCTGGTGGCAGTGGCTTTCTTCACAACCCAAGCGTACGGATGAAGGTGGGCATGGTGTAAATATACTTTTCTGTATTTCATGTATCAGCGGAGAGGAGACAACGTCTGGTGAGGCTAAACATACGAATTGGCAATGTTAGTCAGGGTCTGACGAAATACACTGAATAAAACTTCATCTCACTTCAAATTGGCGTTCGGGATCAAGATGCTGAGCAGCGCATGAGCTGCAGTGGTCAGCGACCCATAGCTGACTGCTAGCATCAGGGCCAGCGAACCAGAACTGTCAAGACCCTTCTACACCTCCACGCGGTGATCCTGTATAACAGGCTGTAGCAGGGCAGACTGGCTAAGGAGAAGGGATCAAAGAGGGAATGCTAACCCGGTACTCAAAAAATACTTGCTGAAGTCGGATATGTTGGACCGAAAGGTGCAAGTATCGAAGCCAAGCTGTAAATTACGACACAACGCATTCCATTCTCTGGACTACATTCTGCTACTTAAGCGTTTTTGGGGATTGGTAGCGGGAGATTGAGAACGAACGAAGAAGAAGAAGAAAAAATTATCGTTCCTTGGAAACATTATATTTTCAAGCAGTCTGGTTAACGAGATCTGGATTGGCGTGATTCACGCAATAGTCAGCATCACGCAAATGAATTCATGCACCTCCTGGACGACCCAGATCTATCTTCTTCAGCACGTCCAGGATGTGCTAAAAGCTCATCACTGAATGCCATTTCCAGGACACACAAAGTAGTGAACATACTCGTTGTGGGTGATCAACCACAACTTCATAGTTGCAAAGCCAGTAGACGTAGAGGACAATTTCATGAAGGATGCTTAATGCCATTTTCAGAACAGACTGATTAAGGCCATTCTTCTTCTTCTTCTTCGTTCGTTCTCAATCTCCCACTACCAAACCCTGAAAGGGCTTAAGTAGTAGAATATAGTCCAGAGAACGGAATGCGTTGTGTCGTAGTTTACAGCTTGGCTGCGATATTTGCACCTTTCGATCCAACACATCCGACTTCAGCAAGAGTTTTTGAGTACCGGGTTAGCATTCCCTCTTTGATCCCTTTTGCTTAGCCAGTCTGCCCTGCTGCAGCCTGTTATCCAGGATCACCGCGTAGAGGTGTAGAAGGGTCTTGGCAGCTATGGTTCGCTGGCCCCGACGCTAGCAGTCAGCTATGGGTCGCTGGCCGCTGCAGCTCATGCGCTGCTCAGCATCTTGATCCCTTATGTACATTCAACAGCAACAGCATCATGGTTTGCATACCCAGTAGACGTAGAAGACAATGTGATAACGGATGTTAAAATCTTTGTCAACGGTCTGGTCCTGTCCGAACCTAGCATCACGGAAGTGACGCTGTCCTAATCAAGCTTAGGCCATCACCCACAGAGTCTGATCTGCTCTCAGTTTGGTTCCTTATCTATGTTTGTCATTCAAACGTCAGTTTCTGACACAAAGAACAGTGGAGTCCTTTTGTTTGAAGGTGTCACGATCTTCTTGATGGCCCGGAAAGCCGATTTGTCTGATGAAGTTCGTCATTTGAAAACAACACCAATGCGATGACAGGTACTGACACAAATACTGTTGTCACGCCCTTTGCATTTGTTCAGTTGCACGACTTCTCTCACGTCCAAACTTTACATTTCTTTGTGCTTTCACATTCAAACATCCTTCCGCCATTGTTCCAAGTAGGTTAGCCTAGTCGATCATTGATTTTTACATCTGCTTGTGTCTCTAATTACGTTCATAAATTCTATTTGCTGACTCATTCTTCTTCTTCTTCTTCTTCTTCTTCTTCTTCTTTTTCTTCTTTATCTTCTTCTTCTTCTTCTTCTTTTATCTTCTTCTTCTTCTTCTTTATCTTCTTCTTCGCTTCTTCTTCTTCTTCTTCTTCTTCTTCTTTATCTTCTTCTTCGCTTCTTCTTCCTTCTTCGTTTCATATTCTTCTCTTCTTCCTTCTCAGTTTCTTCTTATTTGTATTATTATTATTATTATTATTATTATTATGTTGTTGTTGTTTGATGCCCACAATGAGGAAGTTTACTCTTTTGTGAGCCCGAGAATGGTGTTGAGTGACGGGTTGCTGTAGCTTTCTACACATCCGGAGCATACTGATGGTGGATCGCGGTCCTCAATGCGGTTGTGCTATGCTTGACTTTATCTGCGTGGTTCTCACTACTACGAGGATCACGTCGATCCACATCTCGTCAGCCAAACTGCCTTAAAAACAGCCTGTTTCCAGGAAGGACTGCGGGGACGTCAAGGTGATGGTCTTGGCCAGTACATTTTGCCTGTCCCTAACTAATATGTAACCAGTAACTATTCTAGAACAACCAATCGCTACATCATATGATCACCAGTAACTATTCTAGAACAACCATTCGCTACATCAAATGATCACCAGAAACTATTCTAGAACAACCATTCGCTACATCATATGATCACCAGTAACTATTCTAGAACAACCTTTCACTACATCATCACATGATCACCAGTAACTATTCTAGAACAACCTTTCACTACATCATCACATGATCACCAGTAACTATTCTAGAACAACCATTCACTACATCATCACATGATCACCAGTAACTACTCTAGAACAGCCTTTCACTACATCATCCTATGATCACCAGTAACTACTCTAGAACAGCCTTTCACTACATCATCATATGATCACCAGTAACTACTCTAGAACAACCTTTCACTACATCACTTGATCACCAGTAACTATTCTAGAACAGCCTTTCACTACATCATCATATGATCACCAGTAACTACTCTTGAACAACCTTTCACTACATCACTTGATCACCAGTAACTACTCTAGAACAACCTTTCACTACATCATTTGATCACCAGTAACTACTCTAGAACAGCCTTTCACTACATCATTTGATCACCAGTAACTACTCTAGAACAGCCTTTCACTACATCATTTATAATATCGTTATTTTACCAACCATCTTGTTTGACCAACCATCTTATTTTACCAACCATCTTATTTTATCAACCATCTTATTTTACCAAACATCTTATTATATCAACAACCTTATTACACCAACCTCCTAATCATATACCATCTCAGATCTCCATTATATATCTTCCTCTACTCGTGTCTAGCTCTTCGCCGTTTCTGTTATTATATATTTCAAAGCCTTTCACTACAAACTTGTAGTTTATCAAGTTGTTCATGTCCTTTTTTCCATTCATTATCGTTATCTGTGATCCTATAGTATTTATTTTCTGCGAGAGTTTCCGGATGATATTTTTATCTGTCCATGGATACATGTTATAACATTTCGGACATTTTCCGTCCCGCCTCCATGTAATCGCCATGTAAGCGACTCAAATTCATACAACAGTTCTTACCTACTAGAACCATGTTTGTTATTTGATTAGATTTGTGCGACACTGAGACGGATATCTTATTGTACATAGCAGTGCGAGGCTACTGTGTCAATTACCTACTAGAACCATGTTTGTTATTTGATTAGATTTGTGCGACACTGAGACGGATATCTTATTGTACATAGCAGTGCGAGGCTACTGTGTCAATTACCTACTAGAACCATGTTTGTTATTTGATTAGATTTGTGCGACACTGAGACGGATATCTTATTGTATTAAGCAGTGCGAGGCTACTGTGTCAATTACCTACTAGAACCATGTTTGTTATCTGATTAGATTTGTGCGACACTGAGACGGATATCTTATTGTATTAAGCAGTGCGAGGCTACTGTGTCAATTACCTACTAGAACCATGTTTGTTATTTGATTAGATTTGTGCGACACTGAGACGGATATCTTATTGTATTAAGCAGTGCGAGGCTACTGTGTCAATTACCTACTAGAACCATGTTTGTTATCTGATTAGATTTGTGCGACACTGAGACGGATATCTTATTGTATTAATCAGTGCGAGGCTACTGTGTCAATTACCTACTAGAACCATGTTTGTTATCTGATTAGATTTGTGCGACACTGAGACGGATATCTTATTGTACATAGCAGTGCGAGGCTACTGTGTCAATTACCTACTAGAACCATGTTTTGTTATTTGATTAGATTTGTGCGACACTGAGACGGATATCGGAGGCGTCTTTAACAGGGGTAGTCATAGTTTCAGACTCGTAAGCTATACTTGAGAAGATACAGGAGGGCTGGCTAAGGCACGAGTGGATGGCAGCTGTGAAGACATCAAACCTGGGGGGGGGGGGGAGGGCTAGTGTGGATCTACTGCCCTGGTCATTCTGGGGTTCACGGCTATGGAAGAGCTGACGTCCTGGCTTCACGTGAACCACTTACGGGTACACTAGATATGGATAGGAGTAACATTTTGAAGTATGTCAACGACCCGCCCGTTTAATGAGAACATAGCAATAGATGGATCAAAATTTATAGACTGCAGCTCTTTGATATCGAACGAAGTTGAAACAAAGGGGAATTGTACCGCAGGCATGGAAAGATGATGTACTTATACCAGGACTAAAGACACAAAAAGATAGAACAGATCCAAATGGATACAGGCCCACCAGTGTACTAAACTGTGTAGGTAAACTGATGGAGCGTATGATAAACACAAGACTGATGTGGTACCTGGAAGAAAAACACATATTAATTCCACAGCAAGCAGGATTTAGACAACACAGATCCACTGAGGACCAGATCACTCTCATAGCACAGGAAATAGAGGATGCCTACCAAGAGAAAAAGCATACAGTAGTGGTTTGGGTGGATCTAGAGAAGGCATTTGACAAGGGGTGGAAAGAGGGACTTAAAGTCAAGCTACGAAGAAGTGAAGTTTCTGGAAAAATGTACAGATGGATCAGCCAGTACCTCGAAAACAGAACAGCTAGAGTTCAAGTACAAGGGCACATGAGCAAAAAGGTAACACTGGAGGAAGGAGTACCCCAAGGGGGAGTACTGCCACCCACACTTTTCCTGGTGTATATAAACAACATCACAGAGAACATACCAAGAAGAGTCCACAGCTCCATGTTTTCAGACGATCTGGCTATGTGGACCTCTGAAAAAAATCTCACCGTAGCAAACAATCGGATGCAGCAGAGGCCCCAACATCGTTGGAGGAGTGGGCGAACTCATGGCTGGTCAAAATAAATGAGGAAAAAACAACATGTACGATATTCTTGCTTTCAAATAAACCACAGAACACCAAAATAAGTCTTAACGGCAAATATCTGCGGCCAAACGACAACCCAAACTACTTGGAAGTCACATTTGATCGGCGCATGACACGGAAAAGTCAGATCGAGAGAAACCGAATGAGAGCCAGGCAAAGAATGGCAATCATAAGGAAACTTGCTGGCACAAGCTGGGGAGCAGACGAAAGAATACTAAAGAAACTGTACACTGAAAGAGTGAGACCAGTTCTCGAGTATGGCATTGCGGCATGGGCAACAGCAGCAAAGGCGAACTTCGATAAAATTAGCAAACTTCAAAACCAAGCCATGAGAGTTAAAACAGGAGGCATGAAGTCAACGCCAATTGTAGAACTTGAAAAGATTACAAATCTGCAATACATGACCGACAGAAGAGACTGCAGAGCCCAGCAGCAAGCAGAGAGACTCAGAAGACGGACAGACTATCCAATGCATCAGAGACTACATAGATTTGAAAATGGGAAACTAAAGCGGAGAAACTTTGTGCAGAAATAGCCAAAGCAAAGATGAGCGAAGACCCTATGAACACCATAACAATACCAACGTCCATCCCTACTGTACGTAAACCCACATGGAAGCAGCACATCATTCCGGAGTTGGTAGAACATATACCAGGTATTGGAAACAAAAACAGCCAGACTGAAAAAGAAAAAAGAGACATAACCCTGAGGTACATAACGCAAAACTACCCAAGCATGGACTGGACCCATGCATACACCGACGGTTCTGTAACAAACACAACACAGAACGGAGGGGCAGGGGTATTCCTGAGCCTAACAAATGGTAGAAAAATAACACTGTCAGTGGCAACTGGAAAATACTCTAGCAATTTCAGAGCGGAGGCAGAGGCACTGAAGGCTGCAGTAAAAGCAATGCTGACAAGCGAAAGCAATGAAAGCCAGATAGTCCTGTTTACAGATGCCCTGGCCGTAGTTACAGCACTAAAAAGCCAGAAAAATACTGAACTTAATGATTTAAGAGCAGTACACTTGTCAACTATGCCAGCAGTCTGCACCAAAAAGAGTAGTGGTACAGTGGGTTCCATCCCACTGAAACATCCAAGGCAACGAGGAGGCAGACAGACTGGCAAAAGAAGGTGCAAGACTACCACAACCAGATTCTAGTGTGACCTACGAAGCCTATTACCAGTTGAACAGAAGACAGCAGGTCGTGGTCTTCAGACTCCGCACAGGCCACAACAGACTGAGGTACCACCTATTCAATAAACTGAAGATAGGTGTGCACTGACGAATGCACCTGTGGTACAGGGAAAATAACCGCTGAACATCTGCTGCAAAATTGCCCGACATACGAGGACCAGAGAAAGCACATGTGGCCATCACCAGTGGCACCACAAGACAAGCTCTATGGCAGTGTCGACAGCCTCATGATGACAGCTGCTTTCTTCGAACAAATAGAAGTTGACGTCTGACAGCGTACGAAGAAGAACGAAGTTCAAGAGCACTGGGACGCAAGAGTGTACAGAGCAGAAGTGTGCACAACCGAACACGCTGCAGGAACCGTCAGTATGCCCACCCTTCGCCATTTACTGAAGGAGACAGACTACCCATGGGTGCGCATGGAGTGCAGGGAAGTCGATTATTAGGAACACGAACAGGATTTGTTTTCAGACAAATTTAATATTTCTGTTTCGCTTCTCCTGTTTTGCGTCAGATTATGAATAGATCACTTGTACGAGCCCTACTGTGTATCTCATGCACAGTGGCATTCACGGCCTCAGACATTTCCGTAAGCCACATTTTCGTGGTCGGTCTTGAATCTGTTGTTTCTAAATAGCGTTGCTTGTTTTTTGGTGAAGGTTTTTTGAGAGTAAGGGGGTGTGTGTGTAAGTGTGGTTCTGTGATGGTAGTCTTGTTACGTGGCCAAACCATGTTAGTTGCTGTCTTTTGATATAGTCTAATACTGGTGTTGTTCCCACCGGTCTCCTGCTGTCATCGTTTCTGATCCTGTCTCTTCTTGTTACGCCCAATATTTTTCACCAGCATTTCATTTCTGCTGTTACGATGTGTCGTTTTTCATGTGATGTTAGTGTCCAGTTCTCAGATGAGCAGCCTTATTGTGGGGACGGAAATCGTGTGGTATAACGCTTTTTTTTGGTAGTTAACAGTCCAATGATCTGATTTGCCTTATTGCGTCTGTGTTGGATTTCCGTTGTGATTCTCCTTTAAAATTGTACTTAATTTAACATCTTTATACTGGCGTAGAAGCCTGCAGAATATGTATACAACCAGTTTCATTTACATTTCCTTGCTGTAAATGCTATGCGCATTGAATCTATTCTTAAATGCTTCAATTGTTCTTTCCCTGTACTACTTCCCGTCTCAATGTTTTCCAAGCATTCACCACTATCTGACTAAACAAATTTCGGAATATCTAATCTGGACCTTTCTTTAGTGCATTTGGAGATATGCCCTCTTGCTCTTGTAGGTGGTTGCACTTTAAAAAAAAACCAACTTGTTATAGTCTAATTTATCATTTCCTGTCATTATCTCATAACCCTGTATTAAGTCACGTCGAATTCTTCTCTTTCCAAGACACTGTAGACCGGTTTTTTTTCTTTTCTCATAATTGTAATTCTGGAATTCCACTATCAGCTTTGTCGCTGTTCTTTGCATCCTTTCCTGCATGTTTATATCCCCTCTATGATAAGGACAACACAGTACTCCAATCTAGTTCTAACTAATACTTTATACATTTTGACAATCACTCCTGCTGATCATGTCTTTCATTTACATCTTCCTATTGTATAATTTCTGGCCCACGGCATAGCAACCAGTTAGTTATCAACTGGTGTGTAGCAACAACGAATCTCTCCTCCTCACTTGGTCTGCTTCCACATTTCGTATTGTGTCAGTGTACTTGACTTATTTTCCCGTTTCTATGGTTTTTGGATATCTCAAAGTCTCACTTTCGCCTTCCTTCCTGGATCTCTTTGTTCGTTGTTCTTTCAGGCTAGGGATGTAGTTGTCATTGGGGATTCTCTGAATGCCTGCTTTAACTTGAGTTATCTGCTTTATTTTTAATGTCTCTTTTACTTCTAAGTGTTTATTTGCCACATCTTAATTTTCTTTTGCGAGGCGGTGTTGGGTTGGGTTAGGAATAGAATCTATTTATTTGCGTAAATATTGATTCTCCATCTTCTTTCTTCTTCTTTTTTATTCTTCTTCTCATTCTTCTTCTTCTTTATCTTCTTCTTCTTCTTCTTTATCTTCTTCTTTTTTTTCTTTTTGTTCTTCTTCTTCGTCTTCCTCTTCTTCTTGTTTTACTTCTTATTCTTCTTTTTCTTCTTTTTTTCTTCTTCTTTTTCTTCTTTCTTTTTATTTTCTTTTTCGTTTTCCTCATTTTCAATTTCTTCTTCTACTTAATAGTCATTGCCTCTGTCTTCTTGTTTGTCTCTTACATCTTGTTTTTTTATTTCTCTTCTTGATCTTCAATATTGTTATATTAATTCTTGTTTGTTCATCTGGTGCCCCTTCATGAATCATTTTCACACATTTCAGTGTTAGGATGACTTCTTTTACACGGAATGTACAACTCACTACATGCAAACACACTCGCACACATACACTCACACACATACACTCACACACTCACACACATACACTCACACACATACACTCACACACTCACACACTCACACACATACACTCACACACTCACACACATACACTCACACACTCGCACACATACACTCACACACATACACTCACACACTCACACACATACACTCACACACTCACACACTCGCACACATACACTCACACACATACACTCACACACTCACACACATACACTCACACACATACACTCACACACTCACACACTCACACACATACACTCACACACTCACACACATACACTCACACACTCGCACACATACACTCACACACATACACTCACACACTCACACACATACACTCACACACATGCACTCACACACATACACTCACACACTCACACACATACACTCACACACTCACACACACATACACTCACACACATACACTCACACACTCACACACATACACTCACACACTCACACACACATACACTCACACACATACACTCACACACATACACTCACACACTCACACACACATACACTCACACACATACACTCACACACATACAGTCACACACTCACACACACATACACTCACACACATACACTCACACACTCACACACACATACACTCACACACATACACTCACACACTCACACACACATACACTCACACACATACACTCACACACTCACACACATACACTCACACACTCACACACACATACACTCACACACATACACTCACACACTCACACACATACACTCACACACTCACACACACATACACTCACACACATACACTCACACACTCACACACACATACACTCACACACATACACTCACACACTCACACACACATACACTCACACACATACACTCACACACATACACTCACACACTCACACACACATACACTCACACACATACACTCACACACATACACTCACACACTCACACACACATACACTCACACACATACACTCACACACTCACACACACATACACTCACACACATACACTCACACACTCACACACACATACACTCACACACATACACTCACACACTCACACACACATACACTCACACACATACACTCACACACTCACACACACATACACTCACACACTCACACACACATACACTCACACACATACACTCACACACTCACACACATACACTCACACACTCACACACACATACACTCACACATACACTCACACACTCACACACATACACTCACACACTCACACACACATACACTCACACACATACACTCACACACATACACTCACACACACATACACTCACACACATACACTCACACACATACACTCACACACTCACACACACATACACTCACACACATACACTCACACACTCACACACACATACACTCACACACATACACTCACACACATACACTCACACACACATACACTCACACACATACACTCACACACATACACTCACACACTCACACACACATACACTCACACACATACACTCACACACATACACTCACACACTCACACACATACACTCACACACTCACACACACATACACTCACACACATACACTCACACACTCACACACACATACACTCACACACATACACTCACACACTCACACACACATACACTCACACACATACACTCACACACATACACTCACACACTCACACACACATACACTCACACACATACACTCACACACTCACACACATACACTCACACACTCACACACTCACACTCACACACATATTATCATTACTTCAACTGCTGCTGCCATCGAAGTCCAGACTACTACAAACAACGTATAAATGAATGAGACCATTTTTCTGTTTCATGGTAAATGTTAGGACGTCCGAGACCATTCTTCTCTTGAATGGTAAATGTTAGGACGTCCGAGACCATTTTCTGTTTCATGGTAAATGTTAGGACGTCCGAGACCATTCTTCTCTTGAATGGTAAATGTTAGGACGTCCGAGACCATTTTCTGTTTCATGGTAAATGTTAGGACGTCCGAGACCATTCTTCTCTTGAATGGTAAATGTTAGGACGTCCGAGACCATTTTCTGTTTCATGGTAAATGTTAGGACGTCCGAGACCATTCTTCTCTTGAATGGTAAATGTTAGGACGTCCGAGACCATTTTCTGTTTCATGGTAAATGTTAGGACGTCCGAGACCATTCTTCTCTTGAATGGTAAATGTTAGGACGTCCGAGACCATTTTCTGTTTCATGGTAAATGTTAGGACGTCCGAGACCATTCTTCTCTTGAATGGTAAATGTTAGGACGTCCGAGACCATTTTCTGTTTCATGGTAAATGTTAGGACGTCCGAGACCATTCTTCTCTTGAATGGTAAATGTTAGGACGTCCGAGACCATTTTCTGTTTCATGGTAAATGTTAGGACGTCCGAGACCATTCTTCTCTTGAATGGTAAATGTTAGGACGTCCGAGACCATTTTCTGTTTCATGGTAAATGTTAGGACGTCCGAGACCATTCTTCTCTTGAATGGTAAATGTTAGGACGTCCGAGACCATTTTCTGTTTCATGGTAAATGTTAGGACGTCCGAGACCATTCTTCTCTTGAATGGTAAATGTTAGGACGTCCGAGACCATTTTCTGTTTCATGGTAAATGTTAGGACGTCCGAGACCATTCTTCTCTTGAATGGTAAATGTTAGGACGTCCGAGACCATTTTCTGTTTCATGGTAAATGTTAGGACGTCCGAGACCATTCTTCTCTTGAATGGTAAATGTTAGGACGTCCGAGACCATTTTCTGTTTCATGGTAAATGTTAGGACGTCCGAGACCATTCTTCTCTTGAATGGTAAATGTTAGGACGTCCGAGACCATTTTCTGTTTCATGGTAAATGTTAGGACGTCTGAGACCATTCTTCTCTTGAATGGTAAATGTTAGGACGTCCGAGACCATTTTCTGTTTCATGGTAAATGTTAGGACGTCCGAGACCATTCTTCTCTTGTATGGTAAATGTTAGGACGTCCGAGACCATTTTCTGTTTCATGGTAAATGTTAGGACGTCCGAGACCATTCTTCTCTTGAATGGTAAATGTTAGGACGTCCGAGACCATTCTTCTCTTGAATGGTAAATGTTAGGACGTCCGAGACCATTTTCTGTTTCATGGTAAATGTTAGGACGTCCGAGACCATTCTTCTCTTGAATGGTAAATGTTAGGACGTCCGAGACCATTTTCTGTTTCATGGTAAATGTTAGGACGTCCGAGACCATTCTTCTCTTGAATGGTAAATGTTAGGACGTCCGAGACCATTTTCTGTTTCATGGTAAATGTTAGGACGTCCGAGACCATTCTTCTCTTGAATGGTAAATGTTAGGACGTCCGAGACCATTTTCTGTTTCATGGTAAATGTTAGGACGTCCGAGACCATTCTTCTCTTGTATGGTAAATGTTAGGACGTCCGAGACCATTTTCTGTTTCATGGTAAATGTTAGGACGTCCGAGACCATTCTTCTCTTGAATGGTAAATGTTAGGACGTCCGAGACCATTCTTCTCTTGAATGGTAAATGTTAGGACGTCCGAGACCATTTTCTGTTTCATGGTAAATGTTAGGACATCCGAGACCATTCTTCTCTTGAATGGTAAATGTTAGGACGTCCGAGACCATTTTCTGTTTCATGGTAAATGTTAGGACGTCCGAGACCATTCTTCTCTTGTATGGTAAATGTTAGGACGTCTGAGATCATTCTTCTCTTGTATGGTAAATGTTAGGACGTCTGAGATCATTCTTCTCTCGTATGGTAAATGTTAGGACGTCTGAGACCATTCTTCTCGTGTATGGTAAATGTTAGGACGTCTGAGATCATTCTTCTCTCGTATGGTAAATGTTAGGACGTCCGAGACATTCTTCTGTTGTATGGTAAATGTTAGGACGTCCGAGACCATTCATCTATTGTATGGTAAATACTGCCCTATTTCGTTGCCTAACCTTTTTTTTCTCCTAGCACACACGAAAACTGAAATCATGTCACGGGCCACAGAATTCGACTTTGCGGGCCGCGAGTTTGAGACCCCCTGATAGACAACAAATCCTGTCATTTCAATGCGAAAACTCATCCAAGTAGAACCAACCCACGTATTGCTGACCACCCACTGAGACATCACTGTCGCCCGCGTGCCACATACATTCAACTCGAGACATCCATTAACGGATATGCAATACACAGATAACAGACATGGAACGATATGACGACGATTCAGATTCACGCTCCACACGAAGCATTGTGTCACTGCTACAGATCACCCCTTTAGAGGAAGCCTGTAACAGAGATGTTGCACCGGTGATGTCCGTTTTGCGTGATGTGACGTCTACCTCCAAACACGACTCAATTTTGCCGCCTTTTACATCATGTTTTGAAGGTTTCTTTCAACTGCATCCTTATTTCTTTAAATTTATTATTATTATTATTATTATTTTATTATTATATCACGGATGTGAGGAAGCAGAGAGAGAGAGAGAGAGAGAGAGAGAGAGTTGGACGGAGTATGTGATAAAACTACATACAATCGCTAGAGATAATGGAGCAAGGAGAGGGAGGGAGGGAGAGATAGATAGATAGACAGTGAGAGAGAGAGAGATCGATAGATAGATAGATAGATAGATAGATAGATAGACACATAGATAGATAGATAGATAGATAGATAGATAGATAGATAGATAGATAGATAGATAGATAGATAGATAGATAGATAGATAGACACATAGATAGATAGACACATAGATAGATAGATAGATAGATAGATAGATAGATAGATAGATAGATAGATAGATAGATAGATAGATAGATAGATAGATAGATAGATAGATAGATAGATAGATAGATAGATAGATAGATAGATAGATAGATAGATAGATAGATAGATAGATAGATAGATAGATAGATAGATAGATAGATAGATAGATAGATAGATAGATAGATAGATAGATAGATAGATAGATAGATAGATAGATAGATAGATAGATAGATAGATAGATAGATAGATAGATAGATAGATAGATAGATAGATAGATAGATAGATAGATAGATAGATAGATAGATAGATAGATAGATAGATAGATAGATAGATAGATAGATAGATAGATAGATAGATAGATAGATAGATAGATAGATAGATAGATAGATAGATAGATAGATAGATAGATAGATAGATAGATAGATAGATAGATAGATAGATAGATAGATAGATAGATAGATAGATAGATAGATAGATAGATAGATAGATAGATAGAT
The DNA here is from genome assembly GCA_036924085.1 of Ariolimax columbianus. Taxonomy (NCBI): domain Eukaryota; kingdom Metazoa; phylum Mollusca; class Gastropoda; order Stylommatophora; family Arionidae; genus Ariolimax; species Ariolimax columbianus. The sequence continues at coordinate 48,424,247 of JAVGWX010000021.1, forward strand.
AGATAGATAGATAGATAGATAGATAGATAGATAGATAGATAGATAGATAGATAGATAGATAGATAGATAGATAGATAGATAGATAGATAGATAGATAGATAGATAGATAGATAGATAGATAGATAGATAGATAGATAGATAGATAGATAGATAGATAGATAGATAGATAGATAGATAGATAGATAGATAGATAGATAGATAGATAGATAGATAGATAGATAGATAGATAGATAGATAGATAGATAGATAGATAGATAGATAGATAGATAGATAGATAGATAGATAGATAGATAGATAGATAGATAGATAGATAGATAGATAGATAGATAGATAGATAGATAGATAGATAGATAGATAGATAGATAGATAGATAGATAGATAGATAGATAGATAGATAGATAGATAGATAGATACATACATACATACATACATACATACATACATACATACATACATACATACATACATACATACATACATACATACATACATACATACATACATACATACATACATACATACATACATACATACATACATACATACATACATACATACATACATACATACATACATACATACATACATACATACATACATACATACATACATACATACATACATACATACATACATACATACATACATACATACATACATACATACATACATACATACATACATACATACATACATACATACATACATACATACATACATACATACATACATACATACATACATACATACATACATACATACATACATACATACATACATACATACATACATACAACATACATACATACATACATACATACATACATACATACATACATACATACATACATACATACATACATACATACATACATACATACATACATACATACATACATACATACATACATACATACATACATACATACATACATACATACATACATACATACATACATACATACATACATACATACATACATACATACATACATACATACATACATACATACATACATACATACATACATACATACATACATACATACATACATACATACATACATACATACATACATACATACATACATACATACATACATACATACATACATACATACATACATACATACATACATACATACATACATACATACATACATACATACATACATACATACATACATACATACATACATACATACATACATACATACATACATACATACATACATACATACATACATACATACATACATACATACATACATACATACATACATACATACATACATACATACATACATACATACATACATACATACATACATACATATATAAAGAGCGCGAGAGAGAGAGAGAAAGAGAGAGAGAGAAGGAAAGACAGACGAAATAGTGATGAAGACTACGAAACCACGGTTAGAGAGGACGACAGATAACGAGCGCCTGGTATGTGTGCCAGCGCGTGTGTGGGTGTCCATATTACAGATTTGTGTACGTGTAGCAGAGTGAATACTCTCGTCATAACTCTGCCTCTCTCTCTCTCTCTGCTTCTCTCTCTTTCTCTCTCTCTCTCCATGATCGACCCGTTAGCTGTAGTGATATTATGCATTGTTATCACATACTCCGTCCCTCTTAATAACCCCCCCCCCCCCCGCACCCCCACTCCATTTTCCTCTCTCTCTCTCTCTCTCTCTCTCTCTCTCTCTCCATTATCGGTCCATTAGCTAAAGCGGTTTTATGCAGTTTTATCACATATTCTCGTCCCACTCTCCTCCGTATGTCTCTCCCACTTTCTCTCTCTCTCTCTCTTCCTCTCCCCCTCTCTCTCTCTTCCTCACCCCCCTCTCCTCTCTCTCTCTCTTTGCTCCATTATCGATCCATTAGTTATAGCGATTTAATGCAGTTTTATCACATATTCCGCTCCACTCCTCCCTCTCTTTCCCCCTCCCTCTCTCTTCTCTCTCTCTCTCTCTCTCCCCTTCTATCAACTCTCTCCATTATCGACCCATTAGCTCTAGCGATTTTATGCAGCTTTATGACATACTCTCGTCCCGCCCTCCTCCCAGCTTATCTCTCTCTCTCCCGCTCCCTCCCATTGTCTTCTTCACGCAGATACATAGACAAAAACAAGAGTAATTATTTCTCACAATGCAGCGTGTCTAGTACACACATGCAAGAAAGAGAGAGGAAAGAGAGGAAACTATGCATCCATACTTCGCACATGAACACAATCATACAACATGACACAGACGACCAGACGTCACTGCAGATACTATTGTTGCTGTAGTCAAACGGTTGGTGATTTTCATCCTCACTATTAGCGTTAGTGGGTAACCATCAATGCTGTTATTCCCTTTCTGGTCATCCCAACCAACATTACATTGTTGTATAAAAGGAACTGGTAAAATGTATTGATGTATTCATCTTGTACTGCACCATCGTTAAAATAGCTAGGAGCAGTGGACATAATCTCCATCATCGTCAATGGTTGGTGTAGTCGTAGTCGCGTTCATCACTGGTTGAAGTAGTTGGGATCTCCTTCATCACTGGTTGAAGTAGTTGTGATCTCCTTCATCACTGGTTGAAGTAGGTGTGATCTCCTTCATCACTGGTTGAAGTAGTTGTAATCGCCTTCATCACTGGTTGAAGTAGTTGTAATCGCCTTCATCACTGGTTGAAGTAGTTGTGATCTCCTTCATCACTGGCTGAAGTAGTTGTGATCTCCTTCATCACTGGTTGAAGTAGTTGTGATCTCCTTCATCACTGGTTGAAGTAGTTGTAATCGCCTTCATCACTGGCTGAAGTAGTTGTGATCTCCTTCATCACTGGTTGAAGTAGTTGTGATCTCCTTCATCACTGGTTGAAGTAGTTGGGATCTCCTTCATCACTGGTTGAAGTAGTTGTGATCTCCTTCATCACTGGTTGAAGTAGGTGTGATCTCCTTCATCACTGGTTGAAGTAGTTGTAATCGCCTTCATCACTGGTTGAAGTAGTTGTAATCGCCTTCATCACTGGTTGAAGTAGTTGTGATCTCCTTCATCACTGGCTGAAGTAGTTGTGATCTCCTTCATCACTGGTTGAAGTAGTTGTGATCTCCTTCATCACTGGTTGAAGTAGTTGTAATCGCCTTCATCACTGGCTGAAGTAGTTGTGATCTCCTTCATCACTGGTTGAAGTAGTTGTAATCGCCTTCATCACTGGTTGAAGTAGTTGTGATCTCCTTCATCACTGGCTGAAGTAGTTGTGATCTCCTTCATCACTGGTTGAAGTAGTTGTGATCTCCTTCATCACTGGTTGAAGTAGTTGTGATCTCCTTCATCACTGGTTGAAGTAGTTGTGATCTCCTTCATCACTGGCTGAAGTAGTTGTGATCTCCTTCATCACTGGTTGAAGTAGTTGTAATCGCCTTCATCACTGGTTGAAGTAGTTGTAATCGCCTTCATCACTGGCTGAAGTAGTTGTGATCTCCTTCATCACTGGTTGAAGTAGTTGTGATCGCCTTCATCACTGGTTGAAGTAGTTGTGATCTCCTTCATCACTGGCTGAAGTAGTTGTGATCTCCTTCATCACTGGTTGAAGTAGTTGTGATCTCCTTCATCACTGGTTGAAGTAGTTGTAATCGCCTTCATCACTGGTTGAAGTAGTTGTGATCTCCTTCATCACTGGTTGAAGTAGTTGTAATCGCCTTCATCACTGGTTGAAGTAGTTGTGATCTCCTTCATCACTGGCTGAAGTAGTTGTGATCTCCTTCATCACTGGTTGAAGTAGTTGTGATCTCCTTCATCACTGGTTGAAGTAGTTGTAATCGCCTTCATCACTGGTTGAAGTAGTTGTGATCTCCTTCATCACTGGTTGAAGTAGTTGTAATCGCCTTCATCACTGGCTGAAGTAGTTGTGATCTCCTTCATCACTGGTTGAAGTAGTTGTGATCTCCTTCATCACTGGTTGAAGTAGTTGTGATCTCCTTCATCACTGGCTGAAGTAGTTGTGATCTCCTTCATCACTGGTTGAAGTAGTTGTAATCGCCTTCATCACTGGTTGAAGTAGTTGTGATCTCCTTCATTACTGGTTGAAGTAGTTCAAATCGCTTTCATCACTGGTTGAAGTAGTTGTAATCGCTTTCATCACTGGTTAAAGTAGTTGTAATCGCCTTCATCACTGGATGTAGTATTTGTGATCTCCTTCATCACTGGTTGCAGTAGTTGTACTCACCTTCATCACTGGTTGCAGTAGTTGTACTCACCTTCACCACTGGTTGCAGTAGTTGTACTCACCTTCATCACTGGTTGCAGTAGTCGTAATTGTTACGTCCGTCTGTTAAAAATATTCATCTTTATCATTAGCACAGATGTCAGTATTTGTTATCGCATCAACATATGATAGCAGGTAGTCGTATCTCCGTCATCATCAATATTTGAGCCATATATAACCAACAACATAGCCATCTTCATTAGAACATCGACACCTGTCACTTTCTGTAAAGGACACTACCTCTCTTGTTACATGACATGAAAACAATGTCTCATGTTATAATGTTTTTTGTAAATCCACTTATTTGTGTTTATTCCATGTCAAATGCTGTGGAGAAAATAAATCAAGAGGAACTGCTGTGGCACTAAAAACGCAGATACAGGTATTAAGATAAACTGATGTCATCATGATCTGGACATAAGGAGAACGAGTTATCTCTCTTTTATTGCTTTATCACGTCTGGTCGAGGGCATTGTTTTAACAAACTTTCTTTCAAATCCTAACCGTTGCTACAGGAACTTGGTTTGTGTGAATGATAATGTAGATCAGAAGGTAAATGACACGTATTTGAGTCATCTAAACTAGAGGGGGTATATCCCAATATGTGCTATATTTCCGTACCTTTGTGACAAGTTAGTATTTAGAAAACTACGTTTTCGGTTCAAGTTGTTATTTATATTAAAACATGTTTTGTTTTGTGGAATAAAGGAGTGACATTTTGATAGATTAATAAGTGGCTCTAGCAGAAGTTGTGTACACAATTTCAGCTGTCTAGGTTATGGGGACGTTGATTAAAATAGGAAAAATAGAAGTCCACGCAAAGGTACAATGGTCATGTCCGGACAAAAGCTTGTAAAAGAAAAGTCTATTGACTATATCGCTGGTGAGGAAATAGACCAGGTCACGCACTTTGAATATCTGGATTCCAGAATTGACAAAAATGGCGCCTACTCGAATGAAATCAGTAGAAGAATAGCCATGGTAACGCAGAAGCTAAACAGCCTGAAGAAATTATGGCAGAACACCAACAAATCGACAAAAGTGAAGGTCTTGAGAGCATGTGATTTTCCTGTGGCAACATGTGGCTGCGGATCATGGACGATTACCAATATTTTCAGACAAGAATCCTTCGAGTCAAAGTGTTACAGAAAGATCCCCAGAATACCCTAGACGGAAAAAGACAAAAATAGACATTCGGCAAGAGTTGAACATAGAGGAGAACTGGTTTATCAATTTCAATTTGGCCAGAAAATGTAAATACTTTGGTCACATCAAGAGACACAACGGTCATGAGAGAAAAGTGATGGAAGGTATGGTGCCAAGCAAAAGAGTCAGGGGTTGTGTTGTTGTTGTTTCGAATCCCCACAATGAGAAGGTGTACTCTTTTATGTGCCCTGAAAAGGACGTTAAGTGGTGGGTTGCAGTAGCTTTTCTCACATCCCGAGCCTGCTGATGAAGGTGGACCGTGGTCCTTCAGGAGATTGTGCTATGCTTTGCCTGATCTGCGTGTCGCCCACTTCTACGGAGATCACGTCGATCCCCCGCCTGGTTAGCCAGACTGCCAAGAAAAACAGTCCGTTTCCAGGAAGGCTGTGAGTACATTTTGCCTGACCCAAACAAACATGTCTGATTAGTATGTTGTGCCTCCCCAGGAGGCAAGGGTAGACCAAGGCGATGATGGCACCAAGAGATCCAGGAAGGCCTGGGAGTACATTGTGCCTGACCCAAACAAACATGTCTGATTAGTATGTTGTGCCTCCCCAGGAGGCAAGGGTAGACCAAGGCGATGATGGCACCAAGAGATCCAGGAAGGCCTGGGAGTACATTGTGCCTGACCCAAACAAACATGTCTGATTAGTATGTGGTGCCTCCCCCAAGAGGCAAGGGTAGACCAAGGCGATGATGGCACCAAGAGATCCAGGAAGGCCTGGGTATGACTGTGACGGAGACTGGAATTTTGGCAAGGAAAGGAGTTTCTTTCAGACAGACTGATGGGAACGATGTTCTATAAAGGAAATGCTACATGATGATGAACATCATCATTGATTATATATGTTAGGCATTGTTTTTATGACTTCCTTATCTACTACGGACAAATACTCCACAAAGAGTCAATCGAAGAGAAAGTTCATTTCCTCTTACATCAACTTTGTATATGATCCCTCTCGTTTCCCGGCATTATCCGGTATTACCCGTTCATGGCAAGTTTGTCTGGCTCACACCATCTTCAGCGTTAACATCGATGACATTATATAGCCTGAACCGGCCGTGGCATTCACGTGAGAATGTATCAGCCACGCTCGATACTACCATCAGTGTATCGGCTGATCGATCACAAATTGCGTTTCGGTTTGACCAGTCCTTGATAAAGACGAATATTGGTTGAAACGGCTGTCCTCGTTTGTGTTTGTTGTTTTGTAAACTTGGTTTCAGCCATCGCTGTTGCGAAGTCAGGATTTGTTTCCGCAATCTTTCCCAAATTACACGATTTGCCTTCATTGACAATTGTCAATATTAGTTTTAAATGGCCGTGTTTGTCTGGACTAGGCGAAACACGATTTTATGACAACGAGGTTGTGGCATGTACAATCTGGCCTGTGTAAAGTAGGGTAAAGCATTCATATACGAGACGTGTTCAAGTGAAACCGGACCTAACTGCATCAAGTGAATATACGTACTATGCGCATGATGACGTCACTTCTGACTCCTAGTTTCCATCCACAGCAGACCGCTGAAAACATGGTGGGTCTGATACGGAATCCGTCCAGAGTTTATCAGCGAGCGGTAATTCGGTTTCTAACAGCTGAAGGATGTCGACCAGTTGACATTCATCGCAGAATGCAGGCAGTGTATGAGGATAAAAGTGTGGCGATCGTAAACTCTGGCGACGGTCCACCCGAATTGCTGCATCGATTTTGGCGATGGCATCTTCTGGCACAACGATATGCTCATGACCTGGTCTCGGAAGATCTTTCGTTAATTCACATCCTTTTTTAAACAATTTTGTCCAGTTCTTCACTATTGTCTTGGACACACTTTTGTCACCATACACTGCACACATTCTGCGATGAATGTGTTGTTTACACCATAAGTGACATCACCGTGCGCATCGTACGTATGTTCACTTCGGGCAGTTAGGTCCGGTTTCACGTGAACACGATTCGAGTATGTATGTATGTATGTATAATATATATATTTCATGGAAACGATAACAGGTAAAAAAAAAAAAAGATCACAGTAACACCATTGATAGAGCAATGTCCTGTCTTCCTAAAACTCTTTTTCAACAAAGTCACCACTCTTGGCCGTACATTTTTTCCAACGATGATCATTAAACATACATTGCGCGCTCGTGAAACTCTGCACCAGCTGAGGAGGCCCACTGTTTCACAGCTGCCACAACTGCGTCGTTTGCTAGGAAAATGTTGCCCGAGCAGATGGAAGTCAGAAGGCGTCAAATCAGGACTACATGGTGGTTGTGGTAGGACATTCCAGCTAAGACTGACAATGTGCTCAACTGTCTATAAACTCGATTGGGGCCTGGCATTATCGTGTTGCGTTAGATAGGATGTCTTCTTCTCTAACGTGACCCTGGAAATGTGAGCCTTCAGCTTAGTCAGCGTCCCAATGTAACGGTTAGGGTTTATGGTTTGTTCAGGTTCCAGGAAATCAAAAAGCATTGCCCCTTTCCTATACCGAACGACAGTGCACATCACTTTGCCCTCTGAGAGTTGCATCTTGAACTTTTTTCTCAATGTGGATGCACGCATCGTCACTCAGTGGACTGCCGTGTTGACTCAGGATCGTAGTGGTGGCACCACGTCACATCACCAGTGATGATGTGATCCAGGAAACTGCCACCTTCATCCTCATAATGGTTCAAGAGATCATGACAAACTTGCATGCGATCATAAATATAATTTTCTCACACATCTTTCATCATAAATGTAATTTTTTCCACTCAATCTTTTATCATAAGTGTGATTTTTTTTACGGTCAATCTTTTATCATAAATGTGATTTTTTTTTCACTTAATCTTTTATCATAAATGTGGTTTTCCCCACTCAGTGTCTTATCAAAAATGTGATTTTTCCCACTCAATCTTTTATCAAAAATGTGATTTTTCCCACTCAATCTTTTATCAAAAATGTGATTTTTCCCACTCAGTCTTTTATCAAAAATGTGATTTTTCCCACTCAGTCTTTTATCAAAAATGTGATTTTTCCCACTCAGTCTTTTATCAAAAATGTGATTTTCCCACTCAGTCTTTTATCAAAAATGTGATTTTTCCCACTCAGTCTTTAATCAAAAATGTGATTTTCCCCACTCAGTCTTTTATCAAAAATGTGATTTTTCCCACTCAGTCTTTTATCAAAAATGTGATTTTTCCCACTCAATCTTTTATCATATATGTGATTCTCCCACGCAATCTGTTTTCATATATGAGTTTATCCCTCTCAATCTATCATCATACATTTGATTCTCCCACTCAATATGTTATCATATATGTGATTTTCCTACTCAATCTTATTATATATGTGATTCTCCAAATCATTCTTATCATATATGCGATTCAGGGGACGGCGTGGTCTAGTGGTTAAGTGGCACGGCGCACGACCCGAAAAGCTGGGTTCGACCCCCATGACAGCACCGGCCGTTACCCCGGGGAAGCAAACCCTTAGAAAATGCAGGAGGAAGCAGACCCTTACATAAAATGCGTTCTGAAGTCGGATGCACTTGGCCGACAGGCGCAAAATAAAAACACAGTGCAACGCACACCGCCTTGGTGATTAGAAAAAATAAGGAGAACGCAAAAAAATAAAAAATATATGCGATTCTCCCACTCAATATGTTATCATATATGCGATTTTCCGACTCAATATTTTATTATATATCTGATTCTCCAATTCAATCTTTTATCATACATGTGATTCTCCCTCTCAATATTTTTTATCATATATCTGATTCTCCAACTCAATTATTTATCATACATGTGATTCTCCCTCTCAATATTTTATCATATATCTGATTCTCCAACTCAATTATTTATCATACATGTGATTCTCCCTCTTAATATTTTATCATACATGTGATTCTCCAAATCAATCTTTTATCATACATGTGATTCTCCCTCTCAATATTTTATCATACATGTGATTCTCAAAATCAATCTTTTATCATACATGTGACTCTCTCTCTCAATATTTTATCATACATGTGATTCTCCAAATCAATCTTTTATCATACATGTGATTCTCCCTCTCAATATTTTATCATATATCTGATTCTCTAACTCAATCTTTTATCATACATGTGATTCTCCCTCTCAATATTTTATCATATATCTGATTCTCCAACTCAATCTTTTATCATACATGTGATTCTCCCTCTCAATATTTTATCATATATCTGATTCTCCAAATCAATCGATTTTAACTCAGTCGTATCACATAAAAGCCTTACTCCAATATTCACACTTTTATCACACGCTTACTCATCAAACAGCTGGCTGCAGTCCGTACACTTACTAATTAATGAACTTTCCAGTGATGGCAGTCAGTGATTAACAGACGTGCCCCAACTGTGTGTAGTAGCCAGCGATGTCTGAAACCTGGCGCTCAGTAAATCAGATTGTCTTGGCAACTGGTTAGCTGTAAGCTAGACAGGACTGAGTGGAGAATGCCTCCTCCATGGGGCACCTCTGGTCTTCGTCACAATCTCGTGGCTTAATATTCTTACGCTCGCACAGGCGATATTATCCTGCCAGTCTTGTTTATACATGCTGGGTTCTGTTCAAAACTGATGACTTTTTTTTTTCTTTCTCAGGTTCTCGTATTTTTGTTCAGTAGATTTGTAACGTTCCTTTGTCCTCAGTTTATTTTCTCTGTTTAACTTGAAAAAGAAGCCATTTACTATTTTGCTGGCGGTTAAAACAAAATAAAATAATATATACACACTTGCATTGAATTTTTCTATTTCATGTTGTATTTGTAGCAGTGATTCTCAAACTGTGCGCCCTGGGATGCATTTGTCTTAACGGGACACCGCGATATATTCGAATATTACCACTGAAATGACAATTAGCCCATATGGTTTTAGAATCCAACGATCGATGTGTTGATGCGATGATAGGAATGCTATATGACGGATACTGTAAGAGCTACGAACTGCTTACTTGTCAGTAGCAAGAAACTTATGAATAGGTTGGTGGTTATAGGAAGCGTCGTTCTGTAAAGGGCATGCTACTTATGAAAGAAGTAATACTAGATGGCGCTCGATGTCATCATTGTAAGTTTATTAAACTCGAGGTAGTATTGCATCGCTGTAGGCAGCCGTTTCTCAGCCTGCTGCGCGAACAAACGTGAGTGTCGCTCAGTGCATCAATGTGATTAACTGGGTTATTCTAGTTATTTATCGAACTTTCTCGATACTTGGTGATTGAATATAAATAGTTGTCTCTGCTGACTTGATTTATCTGTATATAAATAGTATTCTCTGCTGACTTGATTTATCTGAATATAAATAGTTGTCTCTGTTGACTTCATTTATCTGTATATAAATAGTTATCTCTGCTGACTTGATTTATCTGAATATAAATAGTTGTCTCTGCTGACTTGATTTATCTGAATATAAATAGTTGTCTCTGTTGACTTCATTTATCTGTATATAAATAGTTGTCTCTGCTGACTTGATTTATCTGAATATAAATAGTTGTGTCTGCTGACCCTATTTATCTGAACATAAATAGTTGTCTCTGCTGACATGATTTATCTGAAAATAAATAGTTGTGTCTGCTGACTTGATTTATCGGCATATAAATAGTTGACTCTGCTGACTTGATTTATCTGTATATAAATAGTTGTCTCTGCTGACATGATTTATCTGAAAATAAATAGTTGACTCTGCTGACTTGATTTATCGGTGATCGAACCAACTGATTTGTGTTGGGATCAAGTCAACTTTTAAAACTTTGTTGTTCTTATCTTCCGGGAAATTGACAAGTTCTTATTGAGCTGTGTTCATACAGCAATTCAGATGAGTGAATCGTGTGTGAATGAAGCGAGGAAAGATGAGTGAATAGTGTGTGAATGTAGCGAGGAAAGATGAGTGAATAGTGTGTGAATGAAGCGAGGAAAGATGAGTGAATAGTGTGTGAATGTAGCGAGGAAAGACGAGTGAATAGTGTGTGAATGTAACGAGGAAAGACGAGTGAATAGTGTGTGAATGTAGTGAGGAAAGATGAGTGAATAGTGTGTGAATGTAGCGAGGAAAGATGAGTGAATAGTGTGTGAATATAACGAGTAAAAATGAGTGAATAAAAATACAGTCTGTATATATCTTTGTTATGCTCATTCCCGTTACTGAACAATGTGTGGATGTAGCTAATAAACCTGCCACCACCACATTCAGCACTGATTTGTATATGTACCACATATTAACCTGCAGATTGAATCCCAGTTTTGAAGTGTCAGAAGCCAGTGGTTGTGTGTCTGTTTTACCTGTTGGCGAATGGCCGACCAGATAAACATGTTATGTTTGGAGTCTGCCCACCAGCAACGTTGTTTCTATCGTTACACATCTTCTCGGGGTCACACTTTCAGTGTGAGGTTTGTCAGCAGTGCTGAGGTTGGGTTCGATCACAGAAATAAACAGTCGGGAACGGTAGATGAATATAACCTGTTGGACTTAGACTGGATTGGCTTGGCAGCGTTCGTTCTCAATCTTCCGCTACCAAGCCCTGAAAAGAGATTCCCAGGTTGTAGAATATAGTCTACAGAACGGAATGCATCGTGTCGTAGTTTATAACCTGATTGCGATATGTGTACCCTTCGGTCCAACACATCCGACTTCAGCAGGCATTTATTTAGTACCAGTTTAGCCTTCCCTCTTCGATCCTTAGCGTGTCTGCTCTGTTGCAGCCTGTTATCCAGGATCACCGCGTAGAGGTGTAGAATGGTCTTGGCAGCTGCGGTTCGCTGGTCCTGACGCTAGCAGTCAGGTATGGGTCGCTGACTGCGCTCCAGCTCAGCATCTTGAACCCTTGGATTCAGATTGTTAGCATGTTTCATATTTGTTGCGATTAACCTTTTGATCGGCTTGGGTAAATTATAATTTCCGTGTGGAGTTTTGTGAGAATTACTTCGGAAAGACATTATTTCTGAATTAGACTTGGGGGAAATTGGAAATAAAAAAGTTGTGAAACACTTCATTGAGTGCTAGCAACATTGGATTGAACAATGCAATACTTTTTATTGTTGCTCAGTTTGAAGGATGTTCGTCCATCACTCGTGATGATGACCACTCTCTCTGTTCTGCCGTTTGGAAAATCTTTTCCTTTTGATGTGTCCGTTGAAATGGGCGAAAGACTTGCCCGGTGATTTGGATTAAAATGAAGACAGTTTGCGACATTTGTCAATCTCACTCTCTCATTCTGAGCTACATTTGTTACTCTCAAAGCCTTTCCTGAGAACAGGCTTCCCGCAAGGCAGCGGGGCTGTGACCTCCAACAAAAATTAAATGCAGTATGACCAGAGCTAAACTCGTGTACTGTGAGTACATTATAACTTACCAGCGTGATTTGATGGGAATTGTATCATATGGGACAGGGATGGGGGTGGGGAAGAGATTGACGTTCAGTCAGGTAGAACATGCTGATTAGACATGCTAGTCAGGACATGCTAGTCAGGTCATGCTAGTCAGGGTCACACTGCATATACTGACCAAGACCCCCCACCTCGCCTCCACGTAGGTCTTCCTAGAAACTGGCTATTTTCAGCCTGGCAATCGAGGTTGGTGATCGATGTGATCCCTGTAGTAGTGACCGACACGCAGATGAAGTCAAGCAAAGCACAACCGCCTGGACGACCCCGGTCCACCTTCATCAGCACACTCGGGATGTAAGGAAAGCTGCTGCCACCTAACGCCCTTTTCACGTCGCCCATAAGAGTCATCGTCCTCGTTGTGGGCATTCATCAACAAGACATCGGGATCTCAAACGGGAAATATGCTGTTTAGCCATGTTTGAAACGAGTTTCGAGATTCGGACTGCTAGCATTCTTTCGGCCATAGCCATTCATCTCGGCGCTGATGTATGAGCCACACACCTACAATCCTACGTCAATCTGTTTCCTCACTAGCTATCAACTAACTCACAAGACTACGTCAATCTGTTTCCTCACTAGCTATCAACTAACTCACAAGACTACGTCAATCTGTTTCCTCACTAGCTATCAACTAACTCACAAGACTACGTCAATCTGTTTTCTCACTTCCTATCAACTTCTTCTTCTTCTTCATCGTACGCAGTCAGACATCAACCATTATTTTTTTCGAAAAAAACAGCCGTCATCCTGAGGCTGTCGACACCGCCATAGAGCTTGTCTAGTGTTAACACTGGTGATGGCCACATCTGCTCTCTCTGATCCTCGTATGTTGGGCAGTTTTGCAGCAAATGTTCAGCGGTCAATTTCCCGGTACCACACGAGCATTCGTCAGTGCCACTTATCTTCAATTTGTTGAATAGGTGGTACCTCAGTCTATTGTGGCCAGTGCGAAGTCTGAAGACCACGACCTGCTCTCTTCGGTTCAACTGGTAATAGGCATCGTTTTTCGTGTATCCAGTACGTTCGGTTTCCCATTTGGTCATGTATCTAGCTCCTATAAGCCGTTTTGACTCTTCGTATGTCATACTAGTATCTGGTTGTGGTAGTCTTGCACCTTCTTTTGCCAGTCTGTCTCCCTCCTCGTTGCCTTGGATGTTGCAGTGGGATGGAACCCACTGTACCACTACCCTTTTTGGTGCGGACTGCTGGCATAGTTGACAGAGTACTGCTCTTAATTCATTAAGTTCAGTATTTTTCTGGCTTTTTAGCGCTGTGACTACGGCCAGAGCATCTGTAAGCAGGACTATATGGCTTTCATTCCTTTTGCCTGTCACCATTTCTTCCACTGCCGCCCTCAGTGCCTCTGCCTCCGCTCTGAAATTGCTTGTGTATTTTCCAGTAGCGAATGACAGTGTTATTTTTCTGCCATTTGGTAGGTTCAGAAATGCTCCTGCCCCTCCGTTCTGTGTTGTGTTTGTTACAGAACCGTCGGTGTATGCATGGGTTCAGTCCATGCTTGGGTAGTTTTCCGTTATGTAGCTTAGGGTAGTATCTCTTCTTTCTTTTTCAGTCTGGCAGTTTTTGTTTCCAATACCTGGTATATTTTCTACCACCTCTGGAAATAATGCTGCCTCCAGGTAGGTTTTCGTACAGTAGGGATGGCCTTTGGTGTTGTTAGTGCGTTCATGGGGTCTTCGTGCATCTTTGTTTTGGCTATTTCTGCAAAGTTTCTCCGCTTTCGTTTCCCATTTCCGAAATTGTTTAGTCTCTGGTGCATTGGATGGTCAGTCAGTCTTCTGAGTTTCTCTGCTTGCTGCTGGGCTCTGCAGTCTTGCTATCAACTAACTCACAAGACTACGTCGATCTGTTTCGTCACTTGCTATCAACTAACTCACAAGACTACGTCGATCTGTTTCCTCACTTCCTATCAACGGGCGTACAAGACTACGTCGATCTGTTTATTCAATTGCTAGCAATGTGCTTAGAAGACTACATCGATTTATCATGTTATGCTGTAACAAGACAACGTCCATTGATTTTTTCACTTGTTATCCATACGCCAGTCCAGGGTGATTGATCCCATTTCGTGTTACCCTCTCGCCTACATGCCCATGTCAGCTGACCTCCCTACGCGTTATCCTCTCATTGACAACTTCAGGACGAGTTATCTTCACTAGTGTTACCCTCTAGCTGACAAGTCCATGTCGATTGATATCTTTATTTGATATCCATATTTGATATCCAGATTTGACATCCTTAATTGATATCCATATTTGATATCCAGATTTGATATACATATTTGATAACCAGATTTGATATCCTTATTTGATATCCATATTTGATATCTATTTGAAACCCCTATTTGATATCCAGATTTGATATCCTTATTTGATATACTTAATTGATATCCATATTTGATATCTCTATTTTTGATTCTAATTTGCTTCGTATGAGCCTACCCAGTTTAAAATGGGTACATGTTTATTTTTTTTCTAAGGTAAGAAAACAAAATGTAGAACTGACCTCACCATCTTACCCTCCCTCCGGCGAAAGGAGACTAACGTCTGGTCAGGTAAAACATACTGATCGGACATGTTAGTCAGGGTCAGGTAAAACATACTGATCGGACATGTTAGTCAGGGTCAGGTAAAACATACTGATCGGACATGTTAGTCAGGGTCAGGTAAAACATACTGATCGGACATGTTAGTCAGGGTCAGGTAAAACATACTGATCGGACATGTTAGTCAGGGTCAGGTAAAACATACTGATCGGACATGTTAGTCAGGGTCAGGTAAAACATACTGATCGGACATGTTAGTCAGGGTCAGGTAAAACATACTGATCGGACATGTTAGTCAGGGTCAGGTAAAACATACTGATCGGACATGTTAGTCAGGGTCAGGTAAAACATACTGATCGGACATGTTAGTCAGGGTCAGGTAAAACATACTGATCGGACATGTTAGTCAGGGTCAGGTAAAACATACTGATCGGACATGTTAGTCAGGGTCAGGTAAAACATACTGATCGGACATGTTAGTCAGAGTCAGGTAAAACATACTGATCGGACATGTTAGTCAGGGTCAGGTAAAACATACTGATCGGACATGTTAGTCAGGGTCAGGTAAAACATACTGATCGGACATGTTAGTCAGGGTCAGGTAAAACATACTGATCGGACATGTTAGTCAGGGTCAGGTAAAACATACTGATCGGACATGTTAGTCAGGGTCAGGTAAAACATACTGATCGGACATGTTAGTCAGGGTCAGGTAAAACATACTGATCGGACATGTTAGTCAGGGTCAGGTAAAACATACTGATCGGACATGTTAGTCAGGGTCAGGTAAAACATACTGATCGGACATGTTAGTCAGGGTCAGGTAAAACATACTGATCGGACATGTTAATCAGGGTCAGGTAAAACATACTGATCGGACATGTTAGTCAGGGTCGTGTAAAATACTGAGCGGACATGTTTGTCAGGGTCGTGTACAATATACTGATAGGACATGTTAGTCAGGGTCGTCTAAAATATATTGATCGGACATGTTAGTCAGGGTCGTGGTAAATATACTGGTCGGACATGTTAGTCAGAGTCGTCTAAAATATACTGATAGATATGTTAGTCAGGGTCGTCTAAAATATACTGATAGGACATGTTAGTCAGGGTCGTGAAAAATAAACTGATAGGACATGTTAGTCAGGGTCGTGGTAAATATACTGATCGGACATGTTAGTCAGGGTCGTCTAAAATATACTGATAGGACATGTTAGTCAGGGTCGTCTAAAATATACTGATAGGACATGTTAGTCAGGGTCGTCTAAAATATACTGATAGGACATGTTAGTCAGGGTCGTCTAAAATATACTGATAGGACATGTTAGTCAGGGTCGTGTAAAATATACTGATAGGACATGTTAGTCAGGGTCGTCTAAAATATACTGATAGGACATGTTAGTCAGGGTCGTCTAAAATATACTGATAGGACATGTTAGTCAGGGTCGTGTAAAATATACTGATCGGACATTTTAATCATTGACAGGCCAAACATTTTGGTCAAGACCACCAAATCGACTTAATCGCAGTTCTCCCTGGGCACGGCCTGGTTTTATGGCAGCCTGGCTAGAGTGGTTGGGGATCTCCGTGATCCCCGTAGTAGTTAGCAACAATCAGATGAGGCCAAGCATAGCACAACCGCCTAGAGGAACACGCTTGGGATGTGATTACAGCCTCTGCAACCTGCCACTTAATGCCCTCTTTAAGTTGCGCAAGCCGAATCAGCTTCTCACTTATGGCATCTAATAACAACAGCAGCAAACAACAGCGGTACCTCACTTCATCTCATCTCACAGAATGTTACACCTCTCTTATAATGAGGGATGTAACTTCTCATTGCCAACGGCAGTTTCTTCATTCTACCATGCTACTTTCGTTCAACGTCCATACCCTCTTCACACTCCCGCTCCCGTTCCTCTCTCTCCCTATCACTCTATCTCCCTCTCTATCTGTCTCTCTCCTCTCGTCCCTATTCATTCCCTCTTTGTTTCTTGACTGTTATTAAACGCCAACGTTATCCAGTTTCGACGCTTGATCCCACGGATTTGGAACAGTCTTTTGTGTGTATGACGGCTACTTAAGAGTGTTGATACAGACACGAGGCGGAGATGGAGAGAAAGAATGAGAGCAGAGTGTGAATGAGTTGTGAGAGACAGACGAGAGAGAGAGAGATAGAGAGAGAGGGGGAGATGTATGACCTGTCAGAGAAAGGGGATGAACTTTCAATTAATGTTCAGCTTTCATTCCTTTCTGCTTGTTCAATAAAACAGGATTTGCTGAGTGTTTCTCGTTGGACTATATGTGTGATAGAAGTACGGATAAGGCCGCTTCCACGCCGATAACAAAGGGGGGCTAACAGTACGGATAACACCACTAGGTTAGAAGATACTTTGTGTGTGACAGAGATGGGGTAAGCTCACTGCCACTCTCAGAGAATGAGACGACTAACAGTACGGCTAACACCACTAGGTTAGAAGATACTTTGTGTGTGACAGAGATGGGGTAAGCTCACTGCCACTCTCAGAGAATGAGACGACTAACAGTACGGCTAACACCTTTAGGTTAGAAGATACTTTGTGTGTGACAGAGATGGGGAAAGCTCACTGCCACTCTCAGAGAATGAGACGACTAACAGTACGGCTAACACCACTAGGTTAGAAGATACTTTGTGTGTGACAGAGATGGGGTAAGCTCACTGCCACTCTCAGAGAATGAGACGACTAACAGTACGGCTAACACCACTAGGTTAGAAGATACTTTGTGTGTGACAGAGATGGGGTAAGCTCACTGCCACTCTCAGAGAATGAGACGACTAACAGTACGGCTAACACCACTAGGTTAGAAGATACTTTGTGTGTGACAGAGATGGGGTAAGCTCACTGCCACTCTCAGAGAATGAGACGACTAACAGTACGGATAACACCACTAGGTTAGAAGATACTTTGTGTGTGACAGAGATGGGGTAAGCTCACTGCCACTCTCAGAGAATGAGACGACTAACAGTACGGCTAACACCACTAGGTTAGAAGATACTTTGTGTGTGACAGAGATGGGGTAAGCTCACTGCCACTCTCAGAGAATGAGACGACTAACAGTACGGCTAACACCTCTAGGTTAGAAGATACTTTGTGTGTGACAGAGAAGGGGTAAGCTCACTGCCACTCTCAGAGAATGAGACGACTAACAGTACGGCTAACATCTCTAGGCTAGAAGATACTTTGTGTGATAGAGATGGAACCTACTGAAGAAGGATGTGTCGGACCGAAAGGTGCAAATATTGCAGTCAAGATGTAAACTAGCGATACAAAGCAATCCGTTCTCTTTACTACAGCATATTTACAAATCCCTGTTCTGTGCTTGGTGGAAAGGGGGGGGGGGAGATTGAGAACGAACGTAGAAGAAAGAAGAAGAGATGGGATGAGACCACTGCCACACTGAGAGTATAGGGCGACTAGCAGTGAGGTTAGACTATACGTTGTGTGATAGAGATGAGACCACTGCCACACTGAGAGTATAGGGCGACTAGCAGTGAGGTTAGACTATACGTTGTGTGATAGAGATGAGACCACTGCCACACTGAGAGTATAGGGCGACTAGCAGTGAGGTTAGACTATACGTTGTGTGATAGAGATGAGACCACTGCCACACTGAGAGTATAGGGCGACTAGCAGTGAGGTTAGACTATACGTTGTGTGATAGAGATGAGACCACTGCCACACTGAGAGCATAGGGCGACTAGCAGTGAGGTTAGACTATACGTTGTGTGATAGAGATGAGACCACTGCCACACTGAGAGCATAGGGCGACTAGCAGTGAGGTTAGACTATACGTTGTGTGATAGAGATGAGACCACTGCCACACTGAGAGTATAGGGCGACTAGCAGTGAGGTTAGACTATACGTTGTGTGATAGAGATGAGACCACTGCCACACTGAGAGGATAGGGCGACTAGCAGTGAGGTTAGACTATACGTTGTGTGATAGAGATGAGACCAATGCCACACTGAGAGCATAGGGCGACTAGCAGTGAGGTTAGACTATACGTTGTGTGATAGAGATGAGACCACTGCCACACTGAGAGTATAGGGCGACTAGCAGTGATGTTAGGCTATACGTTGTGTGATAGAGATGAGACCACTGCCACACTGAGAGTATAGGGCGACTAGCAGTGATGTTAGGCTATACGTTGTGTGATAGAGATGAGACCACTGCCACACTGAGAGTATAGGGCGACTAGCAGTGATGTTAGGCTATACGTTGTGTGATAGAGATGAGACCACTGCCACACTGAGAGTATAGGGCGACTAGCAGTGATGTTAGGCTATACGTTGTGTGATAGAGATGAGACCACTGCCACACTGAGAGTATAGGGCGACTAGCAGTGATGTTAGGCTATACGTTGTGTGATAGAGATGAGACCACTGCCACACTGAGAGGTTAGGGCGACTAGCAGTGATGTTAGGCTATACGTTGTGTGATAGAGATGAGACCACTGCCACACTGAGAGTATAGGGCGACTAGCAGTGATGTTAGGCTATACGTTGTGTGATAGAGATGAGACCACTGCCACACTGAGAGTATAGGGCGACTAGCAGTGATGTTAGGCTATACGTTGTGTGATAGAGATGAGACCACTGCCACACTGAGAGTATAGGGCGACTAGCAGTGATGTTAGGCTATACGTTGTGTGATAGAGATTAGACCACTGCCACACTGAGAGTATAGGGCGACTAGCAGTGATGTTAGGCTATACGTTGTGTGATAGAGATGAGACCACTGCCACACTGACAGCATAGGGCGAATAGCAGTGAGGTTAGACTATACGTTGTGTGATAGAGATGAGACCACTGCCACACTGACAGCATAGGGCGACTAGCAGTGAGGTTAGAAGATAGTTTGTGTGATAGGGTTGGGATGAGACCTGAATTGTTCTGTTAGTATTAGTCAGATTTCTGTTATAGTCAGAGTTTTGTTAACTGAAGTCCGACGTCTAGTTTTAGTCAAATTTCTCTTTTTTATTTGATCTTCTATTCTGTGTAATGTCTGACATTCTGCTATCATATCTATGTTTGAAATTTTCTTTCTTGTTTTCTGTCGCTCTTTCTATTCTCATTCTATTTTCCTGTGGTTTGTTTGACTGTGTTTTTTTATCTGTCTCCTATACTCCCCATACCTCTTATACTTCCATACTCCCATACGCCCATACTCCCATACCTCCCAAACGCCCATACTCCCATACCACTCATACGCCCATACTCCTCATACCTCCTATACTCCCATACCTCCCATACGCCCATACTCCCATACCTCCCATATTCCCATACTTCCCATACATCCCATACTTACCATACCTCCCATACCTCTTATACTCCCATACCTCCCATACGCCAATACTTACATACCTCCCATAGCTCCCATACTTCCCATACCTCCCATACTTCCCATACCTCTTATACTCCCATACCTCTCATATTTCCCATACCATCCATACCTCCCATACTTCCGATACCTCCCATACGCCGATACCGCCCATAACTCCCATACTCCCATACCTCCCATTTTCCCATAGGCCCATTCCTCCCATACTTCCTATACCTCCCATACCTCCCATACCTCACATACTGTCATACTTCCCATACCTCCCATACTCCCTATACCTCCCATACTCCCATTACCTCCCATACTCCCATACCTCCCATACTTCCCATACCTCCCATACCTCTTATACTTCCATACTCCTCATACCTCCTTTCTTCCATTCTCTACTTTATGTATCGCTGGTCTCTTTCAATGTTTATTTTCCTTATTTTATGTTTTCATCTCGTCTCTCTATTTGTTGTTGCACTAGTTATTTTCTCCATTCCTTCTCTCCATTTGCTGTTTTTCTATCCTGTTTATTCTTTCCTCTTCCAATATATTCAATCCTGTGTGCTCATATGTTTTTAAACATATTGCGTCTTTTCTGTTTTCCTTTTAATTTCCATCATTTGTTGTCCCTAGTTTGAATGTATTTTTCCATCGCTTCTGATTGAATCTTGCTTGCGTCATCCCATTAGTTGCGAAGGCTACCAGGGGAAGGGGAGGGAATGTCGCTAAGATGGACTCTGGAGAGATGTACAGAAGGGATAAGGCCGGTAACTCGACGTTTGTTTCTCGAGTACAGCAACTTTGAAGTGTAACACTTTCATCCATTTTGCCGCGGGATAATATATACATCTCAGCAGACGGCAGAAGCAACACCGAAATCCAAAATAGATGTAATAACGCTAATCAAATCATTGGGCAAATGTCCATAATTTGAATCCCATCGAAGAACAACAAGAATCGAGCTATGATCAGTGGTCTGAATGTTTGGACAGAGTACCCCCAACAGGTCTCACCCTGGGGGCCACTCTTCCCCTGCTC
This sequence comes from Ariolimax columbianus, assembly GCA_036924085.1. Lineage (NCBI taxonomy): Eukaryota > Metazoa > Mollusca > Gastropoda > Stylommatophora > Arionidae > Ariolimax > Ariolimax columbianus. Next base: position 48,446,071 of record JAVGWX010000021.1, read on the forward strand.
TCTCTTCTCACCTCACTGTTTCATTTGACTCTGTCCTACAGTCACACCCTTGCACAACTTTCACACGCGCCCTCATGGTGAGGCCCTTCCATTGCACTTTGGTTGGGCTAGCTTCTGAGGGCGCACAAACCTAGCATAGGTACATACAGATGCATCCAAGCACTGGTTTATGCGTCCTGATATCGCCCAATGGACTACGGTCTGGGTGGAATGGGCGCGCCTCCGCCAGTAGAAACTAGTGAGGCAACAAAAACATCAACCGTTTTGGGGGAAATAGTCATCCTACATATTCACCAGGCTTCACCTCTCTTCTTACATCACATACCGTTTTATTTGACTCTGTCCTGCTATCACACTCTTACACAACTATCACACTCTTACACAACAACCACACTCTTACACAACAACCACACTCTTACACAACTACCACACTCTTACACAACTACCACACTCTTACACAACTACCACACTCTTACACAACTACCACACTCTTACACAACTACCACACTCTTGCACAACAATCACACTCTTGCACAACTACCACACTCTTACACAACTACCACACTCTTACACAACAACCACACTCTTACACAACTACCACACTCTTACACAACTACCACACTCTTACACAACTACCACACTCTTACACAACTACCACACTCTTAGACAACTACCACACTCTTACACAACTACCACACTCTTACACAACAATCACACTCTTACACAACTACCACACTCTTACACAACAATCACACTCTTACACAACTACCACACTCTTACACAACTACCACACTCTTACACAACTACCACACTCTTACACAACTACCACACTCTTACACAACTACCACACTCTTACACAACAATCACACTCTTACACAACTATCACACTCTTACACAACAATCACACTCTTGCACAACTACCACACTCTTACACAACTACCACACTCTTACACAACTACCACACTTTTACACAACTACCACACTTACACAACTACCACACTCTTACACAACTACCACACTCTTACACAACTACCACACTCTTACACAACAATCACACTCTTACACAACTACCACACTCTTACACAACTACCACACTCTTACACAACTACCACACTCTTACACAACTACCACACTCTTACACAACAATCACACTCTTACACAACTATCACACGCGCCCTCCGGGGGAAGACCCTTCCATTGCACTTAGGTTGGGTTGACCTCTGAGAAACGCCCAAACTATCATAGGTACATACAGACGCACACACACGCATCCCAACACTGGTTAATACGTCCTGGCATTACCTATCAGGCTGCTGTCCGGGGTGGAAAGTTTGCGTGTGTCCGCCAGTAGATAACAGAGAGGCAAATTAATTACAAAACAAACAACAAAAAACGTTTTTGAAAAAACAGAAAAGTACACTGAAATCTACTTATCCTCTCAGTGGCATAGCGGTTAGGGTGCTGCTCTCGCGTCGCAAAATTGCCCGGTTCGATTCCTGGTCTGAAAATGCTCAAGTTTGCGCAACTGTAAATGAGTTAAAGGTACAGGTTTGTCCTATAGTAGTTAAACTACTGTCCGTGAATGAAGTTCTTATAGACTTAAGTATACTAAGTCAAGGTTTGTCCCTTAGTAGTTATACTACTGTCGGGAAATAAAGTTGTTATAGACTTCAGTATACTAGGTCACTGTTTGTCTCATAGTAGTTACACTTTTGTCGGGGAATGAAGTTGTCAGAGACCATTAAACTTGTAACAGAGTAACAGATCTTAGCTGTAAAGACAATATATAGGTTGGAGCTTAGAGAACCATGTATTTCTTTTTTTTTTAAACGGATTTGAGTCAGTACAGCTGAACTCAGTCCCACCAGAAATGGAGCAACCAAATCGAACCATGACGTAACCCGACGTAAGTTACAGGACATATGTCAACACCTGGAACGATAGTGGTTAGTGACACGTAGAATTGTTACTGCCGACAAACCCGCGTCGTCTGCAAACTACGCGCGTGATTTTGGAAATTACGTGATCTGGGAGGAGATCGAATATAAATCCCGGCAGAGAGACGTGAGGATCATTACTTGAGAAGAGATTCTTCTTCGTACGCAATTTGAGAAGAGATTCGAAAGAGATGCTCAGTGGAGTGTAGGCGGGGGAGAGAAAACTCTTGACTTCAAACATCACTTGAGACATAATTGGAAAGATACGCTCAGTGGAGTGTACGCGGCGGAGAGAAAAGACGACTTGAGATTAGAACACTTTCGAGAGAGACGCTCAGTGGAGGGCAGGCGTTGCAGTTGAGGCAGATTTGAGTTGAGAACCATATTACATGAGAACACTTCACTTCAGAGACAGAGGTACTTTGGAAGGAGACGCTCAGTGGAGGGCAGGCGACGAAGATATGCATTTGAGGCAGATTTGATTTGAGATTTAGGCGAAGGAGAGAGGTTGTTGAGATAGACACGCAGCAAGCTAGGTAACTAACCTCATATTGTGTAGTGGTCGTGGTTACAAGTAGTCAGTAGCTTATAGAGGCAGTCTTTCAGTCATCCCATTTATCATATTGACGCAGTCCCACTGATCACGTTGACATCACCGTGTTCACGTGAATGTAAGTCGTTGGTAGCAGCTAGAAGCAGTTATGCAGTGATCCCATGGATAATATTTCGTGCAGTCTATCCTGACCACGTTAAGACCTCTTTGATTTACCGCTGACAAAGAGGAACAAGACCACTCGACACTCAATCCAAAGCTTGCAACTCCATCTAAATGCTACAGCAACTCCATCTAAATGCTACATCAACTCAATCCAAAGCTCATAACTCCATCTAAATGCTACAGCAACTCTATCCAAAGCTCATAACTCCATCTAAATGCTACAGCAACTTTATCCAAAGCTCATAACTCCATCTAAATGCTACATCAACTCTATCCAAAGCTCATAACTCCATCTAAATGCTACATCAACTCTATCCAAAGCTCATAACTCCATCTAAATGCTACAGCAACTCTATACAAAGCTCATAACTCAATCTAAATGCTACAGCAACTCTATCCAAAGCTCATAACTCCATCTAAATGCTACATCAACTCTATCCAAAGCTTGCAACTCCATTCAAAGCTCATAACTCCATCTAAATGCTACAGCAACTCCATCCAAAGCTCATAACTCCATCCAAACGCTACCAAATTGCTGCTCCATTCAAACATCTTCATTCTAAGGGGACGGCGTGGGCTAGTGTTTAAGTGACACGGCTTGCAATCCGAAGATGCTGGGTTCGATCTCCATCACAGCATCGGCCATTACCCAGGAGAAGCAAAACCTTAGAAAATGCAGGAGGAAGCGGACCCTTACACAAAACGCATGTTGAAGTCGGATGCACTGGGCCGACAGGCGCAAAATAAATACCACAGTGCAACACACACTGCCTTCGGGATTAAAGAAATAAGACGAACGCAAAAAATAAAACCCCCAAAAACACCATCACCCAATCCAAACCTCACCACTACTTCAACCAAACGGGCACCACCACTCCATCTAAATCACACCACCACTCCATCAAACCATCACCACCACTCCACCAAACCATCACCACCACTCCACTAAAATCTCACCACCACTCCACCCAAACCTCACCACCACTCCACCCAAACCTCACCACCACGCCACCCAAACCTCACCACCAGTCCGCCCAAACCTCACCACCACTCCACCCAAACCTTACCACCACTCCACCCAAACCTTACCACCACTCCACCCAAACCTTACCACCACTCCACCCAAACCTTGCCACTACTTCATCTTATCGTCACTACCACTTCATTGAAACTTAACTCTCTCTTTATCCAAACGCCCCACTTAACCCAAACATCAATACTACTCACCAAACATCCCCATCAACTAAACACCCCACTCCATCCAAACACACCAATCATTCAAACATCATCACTACTCCACCCAAACATCCCCATCAACTAAACACCACCACACAATCAAAACTTCACCACCCGATCCTATGAGTGCACTATAACCATACCATAAGTAAATATCACCTTATCATCACCTGTTCTGACACCCACCAATCCGCGAAAATGCCACCTTTTCCAGCACTCACCGCTCCACGAAATTGCCACCTTTTCCAGCAACTGGACCA
>JAVGWX010000021.1:48455221-48467721 GCA_036924085.1 Ariolimax columbianus
GTGCCATTCTCCCAGGCTGTCCCACATCTTCACTCTCTGCCTCCCTCTCTCTCTCTCTCCCTCTATCTCTCTCCCCCTCTCTCTTTCTCCCTCTCTGTCTGCCTCCCTCCCTCTCTCTCTGCCTCTCTCTCTGTCTCCCTCCCTCTCCCTCTCTCTCTGCCTCCCTCCCTCTGCCTCCCTCTCTCTCTCTCTGCCTCTCTGCCTCCATCTACTTCTATCACGTGTGTGTGTGATTTAATAATCTGTTGTTGATTGTCGCTCGAGCCATTCTCCCAGGCTGACCCACATCTTCTCTCTCTCTCTCAGCCTCTCTCTCTCTCTCAGCCTCTCTCTCTCAGCCTCTCTCTCTCTCAGCCTCTCTTCTCTCTCAGCCTCTCTCTCTGCCTCTCTCTCTCAGCCTCTCTCTCTCTCTTTCTCAGCCTCTCTCTCAGCCTCTCTCTCCCTCTCTCTCTCTCAGCCTCTCTCTCTCTCTGCCTCCCTCTCTCTCTTCCTCCCTCTCTCTCTGAGCCTCTCTCTATCTCTCTCTGCCTCTCTCTCTCTCTCTGCATCCCTCTCTCTCTCTTAGCCTCTCTCTCTCAGCCTCTCTCTCTGCCTCTCTCTCTCAGCCTCTCTCTCTCTCTGTCCCTCTCTCTCTCTCAGCCTATCTCTCTCTGTCCCTCTCTCTTTCTCAGCCTCTCTCTCTCTATCTCTCTCTCTCTTTCCTGCTATCTTTCATGTTGTCACAATGCCCCATACCGCCTCTTCTCAGAACATGCCCGAAAAAGGATGACTGCCTTGTTCTGATCCTTACAATGAGTTGTCTTCCTGTTTGTGCCACTTCGAGTACGGTATCATTAGTCTTCCTTGCAGTCTCCGGTTCACCAAAGAACAGCTAAATAAGGGGAGTATCATACCAGACGATACATGCTTCTTTTTGAGTCAAATTTGCCTAAGACTAAACGGGATTCTGCTCCAGCGGTATACGTGGAGGAAATAAGACCACTGCAATCTACCAGCACGGGACTCCATGGACCTACAATAGCAACAGATGTTGACGCAAGAAACACTATTGTAGAGCAGGCTGGCCGTTATTCCTTCCATTGAAAATGTTAAAAAAGCAACTATACAAGTCTTCTTCGTCTTGGTTCTATCATGCCCCGAAAATGGTTTTGCGAGTAGCAAATTGTTGTCCGGAAAACGGCATGCGTTGTGTCGTAGTTTACAGCTTGGCTGTGATATTTGCACATTTCGGTCCGACACATCCAACTTTAGCATGGCATATTTTATTACCGGATTAGCCTTCCCTCTTCGTTCCCTTCTCCTTAGCCAGTTGCTCTGATGCAGCCTGTTTTCCAGGATTACCGAGTGAATGTGTAGACGGGTCTTGGCAGATTTGGTTCTCGGGACCTGAAGCTAGCAGTTATCTTTAAGTCGCTGACCGCTACAACTCATGTCAAGCAACCATACACATCTTTGACAGATGTAGTTATTGTGTGAGATTACTCCATTATGCGACCAAGAGATTCGCGTTAAGTGGTGGGTTGCAGTAGCTTTCCTCACATCATGCTGATGTACGACGGCCGAAGTCCTCCAGGCGGTTCTGCTACTAAGGGGATCAAGTTGATTTCCCACCTGTTTAGCCATACTGCCATGAAAAAAAAAAACAGTTCCCAGGGTAAACTACATGGAAGCACAATGGAGGTCTTGGTCACTATATTTTACCTGACCCTGTTTTACATTGTCCGATCATCATGTTTTACCTGACCAGACGTTAGTCCCATCTCCCCGACTAACATGTCCGATCAGTATGTTTTACCTGACCAGATATTAGTCCCATCACCCCGACTAACATGTCCAATCAGTATGTTGTACCTGACCAGACGTTAATCCCATCTCCCCGACTAACATGTCCGATCAGTATGTTTTACCTGGCCAGACGTTGAAAACTTCTCTTCAAACAGGATCATCATAATTTACTGAACTCCTAGGAGTTTCCTCAAGCCCTTTGCCGGATTATGTATATGAGAGAGATGACCATAGTCTCGCTCCATTCTCACATACGATTGTCTTTTCTTTCTCTTCACAGGGTTTTCAAGAAGAGCAGTCCTAATGGGAAAGTAAGTCAATTATTTTGTTGTTGTTGTACGGTTGGTACATACTGTTCGTGTTGTGTTGTTTCACATCTATCTATCTATTTATCTATCTATCTGTATGTCAGTATGTCTGTCTGTCTGTTTGTATGTCTGTGTGACTGTCTGTATGACTGTCTGTCTGTCTTTCTATCTGCCTTATCTATCTATCTATATATATGTTTGTCTATCTGTCTTTCTATCTCTATATATATATCTATTTATCTATCTTTCTATAAGTCTGTATATTTGTTCGTCCGTCTGTCTTACTAATCGCGTCTGTCAGTCCGCCTGTCTATTGTATACTTTTCCAGCTCCGGATATATCTCTAATCTGCCTCTGGCACTTTGAACAACATCTTGACTGGCGTGTCTCTGGGAATGCTATATATAAATGCGCCCTAGAGTTGTAAATGAGAGCGATTACTAAAGACCTCCTGCCAGCCACCAGGATTGTGACAGAAATGTTTGAAGACATGAAATTGCATGTCGTGTCCTTATTTGTACTTAAGCTTCAACCTTTCGGCTTCAATTAAACAAGCTGTGTGGGGGGGGGGGGGGGTGTGCACGTGAAGGGGGAGACTGTATAATAGTAATTCTTGCCCATCACAAGCGACAGTTGCGACACCATCAGAATTGGACTGCGAGATTTGGTCCTGTATGACTAAACAGACCAATCTTGGCACTGCAGACTGCCACACCCTGTGCAAACATGTGTGGGGTCAGTCGACTGTGGAGTAGGCTTGTCTTCTGTTCTTTTGGGCTGCACGCTTCACAAAATTACATGAACGTCTTTCTACTGGTTTAGGAGATTCTACATGGTCTGTAAAAAACCGGTTTCTTGGAGGACGATTTGGACCGATTGTGTGAGTCTATCTGAATAGACTCAGTCACTAGAGCTAAGTAGGCCCACAGCCAGGCGCCATCTATAGCTGCTCTTAACAACCTGGGGGAAGGTTAAAAATAAGTTTTTGGTAGATTTTTAGGTGGAATTTGGACTTTTGTCGGGGCAGCGGCCGGTTTTTCTTTCCTCATAACTGTAATTCTAGAACCCGACTATCAGCTTTGTCGCTCTTCTTTGTATCCTTTCCACCATGTTTAAATCCCCTCTACGATAAAGACTCCACGCATGTACATAGTACTCTAATAATTTTTTTTTATATTACGTGTTTGCCTCACTAGTTTCTATTGGTGGAGGCGCGGCTATTCCACCTAAGACCGCAGTCAATTTTCGATATTAAGACGCATAAACCAGTGCTTGGTTGCATGTGTGCGTCTGTATGTACCAATGCAAGGATTGAACGCTCTCAGAAGCCAGTCCAACCAAAGTGCAATGGAAGGACTTCAATTTGAGTCTAACTGCTTTATACAATGTGCACCACGGGAGATGCCAGTGCGCCAGTTGAAACGGTTATGAGCAACCAACTCCAGGAGGGGACAATCGTGTTTAATCTTCTCAAATACGCATTCAACGAGTCTCTTCTTGTGTCTCCCCGATGAGCGTCTGCCTGCTTTGAGCTCACCGTATAACAGCTGCTCGGAGATGCGCTGATCAGGCTAGCGAACAGCATGCCCCGTCCATCTTATCTGGAAATGTTGCTGAAGCCAATGAATGCTCAGCAACGTTTGGGTTGCTTATAATTTCTGAGTTAGGCACTTTATCCTTCTACCTGTTCCCGACCAGTCCACGAATACAGCTCACCTGAAAACGATTTTAACTGTCTTTTACCTGAACTTTTACCTTAGGGACGACATTGATCCCCTGTCGGCTTCAGACGTGTCACTTGCAGCCTCCCAAAACGGAGAGCTCGCCTTTTCAATTCTGCTGTTGACAGCAGTCAATATTCGCCTTTCTGTTAAGGGTACTGCATATGTAGGTGAATCTATCAACTGCCTGAAGACATTGGTTCTGTATGAAAATGTATGGTCTCCCAGAAAAAGGCTGGAAGAGAACCTCAGTCGTAAAGTGAAGTGGTTAGCAACACAGCTCACAACTATAACATGCATATGTTCGAATTCACAGTGACATCACATAGGAAACAAGATGGTGGTATCTGTTTGGGTACTTCGCAAAAGACTTGAAAATCAACTTGTATGTTTTTCCTCGATTTTAAACTGGGTATGATTCAATCATTAAATAGATAGTCTGGACACATGCTACTGGTGTATAGCATGTCTTGAAGCGTGTATCTGTCATCTAGGGACAAGCCCCATTAATGCGTTTGTCATTCATTTTCCAGTGACATTTGTAATGAACATAGAGAATGTGTGAATTTGACTTTTGTCTACTGTAACGCTCTTTACCTTGTCTGTGATACATGTCATCCATATATCGTGTGACATGGCATAGTCAAGGAGACGCAAGTGGATTACCAGCAACGATCTACTAGCTATTCAGTTGTCATTGGCATTGATGAGATTATTGTGACTGGCATCTTAGGTTCGCGTACGTCATCACAATAGGGATGGATTACCTCCCCTGCCTCCTGTGGGAAACATACAGTTCGCATTATCATAGCGTGTCTGCCACTGTGTGGCGATGAAGGTAACTTGTCACCTCATTGAAATAACAGATGAGACACCTGACAATGAAGAGAACTTGTCACTTTACCTAAATAACAGATGAGACACGTGGCAATGATTTGAACTTGTCACTTTACCTAAATAACAGATGAGACACCTGACAATGAAGAGAACTTGTCACCTTACCTAAATAACAGATGAGACACCTGACAATGAAAAGAACTTGTCACTTTACCTAAATAACAGATGAGACACGTGGCAATGATTGGAACTTGTCACTTTACCTAAATAACAGATGAGACACCTGACAATGAAGAGAACTTGTCACCTTACCTAAATAACAGATGAGACACGTGACAATGAAGAGAACTTGTCACTGTGTGGCAACACTTTGTTAATGTCTGGAACATTAGTTGGTACTTACAGTTACCTGTGCCATTTGTTATGAACATAGAGGTTTAGTCCTACTCATCCTACATTCCCAACCTATTGGATGGCACGCCCTTACTGACTTGCGGAGTACCTGTTTACGGGAAAGGCTTCGGGAGAGAACCCTGAGGACAAATCTGCACCCTGTGATATCTCCAGTCGTCTCGATGTCTTGCCACTGGCTCTCTCAGGACGACAGATTGTGGGTTGACATATTGCGCAAATCTTCCTCACTTTAATCCAAATCATCGCGCAAGTCACGCATTAGGCGGACAGAGCAAAAGGAAACGATTGTCCATGTGGCTGAACAGAGAAAATAGTCATGATCAAGGCCATGAAGGTAACTTGTCACCTCATTCAAATAACAGAGGCGACACCTGACAATGAATAGAACTTGTCACCTCATTCAAATAACAGATGCGACACCTGCCAATGAATAGAACTTGTCACCTTACCTAAATAACAGATGCGACACCTGCCAATGAATAGAACTTGTCACCTTACCTAAATAACAGATGCGACACCTGACAATGAATAGAACTTGTCACCTTACCTAAATAACAGATGCGACACCTGCCAATGAATAGAACTTGTCACCTTACCTAAATAACAGATGAGACACATGGCAATGAAGGTAACTTGTCACCTCAGCCTAATAACCTCTTACAATGAAGGTAACGTTACCTCACCTAAATAACTTGAGGTACCTCTTACAATAAAGATAACTTCTTACCCCACCTAAAAAACCTGAGGTACCTCTTACAATGAGTTTGATTAAACTTAACTTTAATCAATTTTACAAATGTTTTTCCCCATGTATTTGTCCCCGCGTACAATGAAGTATATAATACTCGCTCGCGACTTAAAAAAATGTGTCGATTACTTAACTTAACTTAACTTAACGTCTTTATACTGGTTTAGAAGACCCTGCAGTCTGTATACAACCAGTTACATTTACATCACCTTGCTCTAAAATCTATGCGCATCCAGTTTATTCTTAAACGCATTAACTGTCCCTGCCTCCACCACCTCCCCTGGCAATGCATTCCAAGCAGACACCACTCTCTGACTAAAAAAATATTTCCTAATATCTAACCTAATATCTAACATACCTTGTCTTTCCAGGTTCTAGCTGTTCATTTTCCATATACTTTCTCTTTCTCTCTCTCTCTCCCCCTCTCTCTCTCCATCTGCCTCTCTTCTCTCTCTCACTCTCGCTCCTCTCTCTCTCACTTTCTCTCTCCCTATATCTCCCCCCCCCTTCTTTCTCTCCCTTTTTCTCGCACCCACTCTCTCTCCCCTCGCCTCTTTATATCTCTCCCCCCTCTCACTCTCTCACTCTCACTCTCTCTCACTCTCTCACTCTCTCTCTCCTCTCTTTCTCCCCCTCTCTCCTCTCTCCCCCCTCTCTCTCCCCCTCACTCTCTTTCTCCTCTCTTTCTCTCTCTTTCCCTCTCTCTCCCCCTCTCTCTCCCTCTTCTTCCCTCCCTCTCTCTCTTCCTCTCCTTCCCTCTCTTCCTCTCCTTCCCTCCCTCCCCCTGCTCTCTCCCACCTCTGTGCCCATATTACCAGTAATGTTATTTCCCACGAAGAATGAAGAACCTTTCAGGCCCGCCAAATCTCATCAAGCTAGTATGATTGTGGTCCTGTGATAGCGATGGTAGCGGTAACAGAATTTGCGGGATTGCTACTAGTGGTGACGGTAGTAGCAGCAGGAGAGCTAATAAAAGTCGTGGTAGTCATTGTTGTTGGGCCAATGGCTGCCGCAGTATTTGAAGAAGCAGCAGCAGTACTTGTTGTTGTTGCTGTTGTCTGTGTTGTTGTTGTTGAATTTGTTGTGGTCGTTGTCGTCGCTGCTGTTGTTGTTGTCATTGTTGTTGTTGTTTTTGTTGTTGTTGCTGCTGTTGTTGTTGTTGCTTTTGTTGTGAAAGCAGCCGTAGCAGTAACGGTAGCAGTCGCAGTTACAGTACTATTAAGGGGCAGGAGCAGTAGTGGTAGTATCGTGGTTGTAGTAGTAGCAGCAGCAGCAGCAGCAGCAGTATGTGGTAGTAGTCAGACCAGTAGCCAGTCTACACTTTCCAAAAGTCAGACCACACTTTCCAGTAGTCAGACCATACTTTCCAGTAGTCAGACCACTTTCCAATAGTCAGACCACACTTTCCAGTAGTCAGACCACACTTTCCAGTAGTCAGACCACTTTCCAATAGTCAGACCACACTTGCCAGTAGTCAGACCACACTTTCCAATAGTCAGACCACACTTTCCAATAGTCAGACCACACTTTCCAATAGTCATACCACACTTTCCAGTGGTCAGACTACACTTTCCAATAGTCATACCACACTTTCCAGTGGTCAGACCACACTTTCCAATAGTCAGACCACACTTTCCAGTAGTCAGACCACTTTCCAATAGCCAGACCACACTTTCCAGTAGTCAGACCACTTTCCAATAGTCAGACCACACTTTCCAGTAGTCAGACCACACTTTCCAGTAGTCAGACCACACTTTCCAGTAGTCAGACCACTTTCCAATAGTCAGACCACACTTTCCAGTAGTCAGACCACACTTTCCAGTAGTCAGACCACACTTTCCAGTAGTCAGACCACTTTCCAATAGTCAGACCACACTTTCCAATAGTCAGACCACACTTTCCAATAGTCAGACCACACTTTCCAGGGGTCAGACCACACTTTCCAGTGGTCAGACCACACTTTCCAGTAGTCAGACCACACTTTCCAACAGTCATACCACATTTTCCAGTGGTCAGACTACACTTTCCAATAGTCAGACCACACTTTCCAGTGGTCAGACCACACTTTCCAATAGTCAGACCACACTTTCCAGTAGTCAGACCACACTTTCCATTAGTCAGACCACTTTCCAATAGCCAGACCACACTTTCCAATAGTCAGACCACACTTTCCAATAGTCAGACCACACTTTCCAGTGGTCAGACCACACTTTCCAGTAGTCAGACCACAGTTTCCAGTAATCAGACCACTTTCCAATAGTCAGACCACACTTTCCAGTAGTCGGACCACACTTTCCAGTAGTCAGACCACACTTTCCAGTAGTCAGACCACACTTTCCAGTAGTCAGACCACACTTTCCAGTAGTCAGACCACTTTCCAATAGTCAGACCACACTTTCTAATAGCCAGACCACACTTTCCAGTAGTCAGACCACACTTTTCAATAGTCAGACCACACTTTCCAGTATCCCGGATGACACTTTCCAGTATCGAGACCATACATGTCCGTATTTTATACCACCTTTTCCTATATCCTAACTATATTTTATACCACCCTTTCCTATATCCAAACCATATTTTATACCACCCTTTCCTATATCCTAACCATATTTTATACCACCCTTTCCTATATCCAAACCATATTTTATACCACCCTTTCCTATATCCAAACCATATTTTATACCACCCTTTCCTATGTCCAAACCATATTTTATACCACCCTTTCCTATATCCAAACCATATTTTATACCACATTTCCTATATCCAAACCATATTTTATACCACCCTTTCCTATATCCAAACCATATTTTATACCACCCTTTCCTATATCCAAACCATATTTTATACCACCCTTTCATATATCCAAACCATATTTTATACCACCCTTTCCTATATCCAAACCATATTTTATACCACCCTTTCCTATATCCAAACCATATTTTATACCACCCTTTCCTATATCCAAACCATATTTTATACCACCCTTTCCTATATCCAAACCATATTTTATACCACCCTTTCCTATATCCAAACCATATTTTATACCACCCTTTCCTATATCCAAACCATATTTTATACCACCCTTTCCTATATCCAAACCATATTTTATACCACCCTTTCCTATATCCTAACCATATTTTATACCACCCTTTCCTATATCCAAACCATATTTTATACCACCCTTTCCTATATCCAAACCATATTTTATACCACCCTTTCCTATATCCTAACCATATCTTATACCACCCTTTCCTATATCCTAACCATATTTTATACCACCCTTTCCTATATCCTAACCATATTTTATACCACCCTTTCCTATATCCAAACCATATTTTCCTGTACACGGATCACAATATTGTGTATCCCGACAACTCTTCTCAGCGTACCGGACAGACCTTCCAGCATCCGGACCATATTTTCCAGTTCTTCCGTACCACATGTTCGGCATTTTCACTATTCGGCATCGGAATCACACTTGCCAGTTCCAGAACCACACTGTCCAGTATCCAGAAGACACTATTCAGCACCAGTATCACACTTGCCAGTTCCAGAACCACACAGTCCAGTACCCAGAAGACACTATTCAGCATCAGAATCACACTTGTCAGTGCCAGGACCACACAGTCCAGTACCCAGAAGACACTATTCAGCACCAGTATCACACTTGCCAGTTCCAGAACCACACTGTCCAGTATCCAGAAGACACTATTCAGCATCAGAATCACACTTGTCAGTGCCAGGACCACACAGTCCAGTACCCAGAAGACACTATTCAGCACCAGTATCACACTTGCCAGTTCCAGAACCACACTGTCCAGTATCCAGAAGACACTATTCAGCATCAGAATCACACTTGTCAGTGCCAGGACCACACTGTCCAGTATCCAGAAGACACTATTCAGCATCAGAATCACACTTGTCAGTGCCAGGACCACATTTCCCGGCTTCTACATGGCGGCTAAGCTCAGCAGTGTTTGTGATCACTTGTGAAATCAATATAGGCACTTAGGTTGACGTTACTTTCTCGCGAGATATAGGCAACTGGCCGGAAAACCAATGCCACCGTGCTAGAAGTCTTGTCTCAGTGTGGTTACAGATCTGTCATGTTAACTTGTGTAGCTTTTGAATTGCTGCGCCTGTGCTTTGCTTGAGTTCTGTTTCCGTGTCAGGATTTTTTCGCATGTAAAGACAAAGGCTAAATTGAATCTTCATCCCACATACAAATATTAGGAAACAAGTAGGTACAACACCGGCGCTAGACCTCATCAAGAGACAGCAAACCAAATTATTAAATAAACCAAATGATTCAGCAAACCAAATGATTCGGTCACGTGACACGCCAAACTACAGAAAGTAACCTTCAAAATGCAATGCTATATAGATACAATGTATACAAAGCCAATGGTCGACCACGCAAACGATGGATGGCAGAAATAACAGAATCAGTAACAGGACACAAGCAAAAAGAAGAAGATTGGAGACGAACCAACCACCACAACACATCTGGCGAAAGAGCAAGACCTACAGCTCCCCACTACGCTTCACGGCAGCGGATGAAGGATAAAGTGAAGTAATTGGAGACGCTGGGAAATCCACACGAAGAATAGTATCTACAACAAATGGGACAAGATCTCGGAAGCATTCCAAAACTTAATCTGAAGAGGCTCTGAGCAAGATAACGTGTTGTTTTCTTGATGTTGTTGTTGTTCTTGATGGTGTTGTTGTTCTTGATGGTGTTGTTGTTCTTGATGGTGTTGTTGTTCTTGATGTTGTTCTTGATGGTGTTCTTGATGGTGTTGTTGTTCTTGATGTTGTTGTTGTTTTTGATGTTGTTCTTGATGTTGTTCTTGATGTTGTTCTTGATGTTGTTGTTGTTCTTGATGTTGTTGTTGTTTTTGATGTTGTTCTTGATGTTGTTCTTGATGTTGTTGTTGTTCTTGATGGTGTTGTTGTTCTTGATGTTGTTGTTGTTTTTGATGTTGTTCTTGATGTTGTTCTTGATGTTGTTGTTGTTCTTGATGGTGTTGTTGTTCTTGATGTTGTTGTTGTTTTTGATGTTGTTCTTGATGTTGTTCTTGATGTTGTTGTTCTTGATGTTGTTGTTGTTTTTGATGTTGTTCTTGATGTTGTTCTTGATGTTGTTCTTGATGGTGTTGTTGTTCTTGATGTTGTTCTTGATGTTGTTGTTGTTCTTGATGTTGTTGTTGTTTTTGATGTTGTTGTTGTTCTTGATGTTGTTCTTGATGTTGTTCTTGATGGTGTTGTTGTTCTTGATGTTGTTGTTGTTCTTGATGGTGTTGTTGTTCTTGATGTTGTTGTTGTTTTTGATGTTGTTCTTGATGTTGTTCTTGATGTTGTTCTTGATGTTGTTGTTGTTCTTGATGTTGTTGTTGTTTTTGATGTTGTTGTTGTTCTTGATGTTGTTCTTGATGTTGTTCTTGATGGTGTTGTTGTTCTTGATGTTGTTGTTGTTCTTGATGGTGTTGTTGTTCTTGATGTTGTTGTTGTTTTTGATGTTGTTCTTGATGTTGTTCTTGATGTTGTTGTTGTTCTTGATGGTGTTGTTGTTCTTGATGTTGTTGTTGTTTTTGATGTTGTTCTTGATGTTGTTCTTGATGTTGTTGTTCTTGATGTTGTTGTTGTTTTTGATGTTGTTCTTGATGTTGTTCTTGATGTTGTTGTTGTTCTTGATGGTGTTGTTGTTCTTGATGTTGTTGTTGTTTTTGATGTTGTTCTTGATGTTGTTCTTGATGTTGTTGTTGTTTTTGATGGTGTTGTTGTTCTTGATGTTGTTCTTGATGTTGTTGTTGTTCTTGATGTTGATGTTGTTCTTGATGTTGTTGTTGTTCTTGATGTTGTTGTTGTTTTTGATGTTGTTCTTGATGTTGTTGTTGTTTTTGATGTTGTTCTTGATGTTGTTGTTGTTTTTGATGTTGTTCTTGATGGTGTCCTTGATGGTGTTGTTGTTCTTGATGTTGTTCTTTATGTTGTTGTTGTTCTTGATGTTGTTGTTGTTCTTGATGTTCATGTTGTTCTTGATGTTGTTGTTGTTGTTCTTGATGTTGTTGTTGTTCTTGATGTTGTTGTTGTTCTTGATGTTCATGTTGTTCTTGATGTTGTTGTTGTTGTTCTTGATGTTGTTGTTGTTCTTGATGTTGTTGTTTTTGATGTTGTTCTTGATGGTGTTCTTGATGTTGTTGTTGTTCTTGATGTTCATGTTGTTCTTGATGTTGTTGTTGTTGTTCTTGATGTTGTTGTTGTTCTTGATGTTGTTGTTTTTGATGTTGTTCTTGATGTTGTTCTTGATGTTGTTGTTGTTCTTGATGTTCATGTTGTTCTTGATGTTGTTGTTGTTGTTCTTGATGTTGTTGTTGTTCTTGATGTTGTTGTTTTTGATGTTGTTCTTGATGGTGTCCTTGATGGTGTTGTTGTTCTTGATGTTGTTCTTTATGTTGTTGTTGTTCTTGATGTTGTTGTTGTTTTTGATGTTGTTCTTGATGGTGTCCTTGATGGTGTTGTTGTTCTTGATGTTGTTCTTGATGTTGTTGTTGTTTTTGATGTTGTTCTTGATGTTGTTCTTTATGTTGTTGTTGTTCTTGATGTTGTTGTTGTTTTTGATGTTGTTCTTGATGGTGTCCTTGATGTTGTTGTTGTTCTTGATGTTGTTCTTTATGTTGTTGTTGT